>CM031240.1:393735145-394132645 GCA_018340775.1 Taxus wallichiana var. yunnanensis | reverse complement strand
TGTACTTGGTTTCATTTATTAATTATGGGGTTTCCTTGATGTTTTGAAAGTTCCTTATTGACCTTTCCTGGTTGTGTCATGAATTTAGTTCAGTATGATCTAACCTTGTTCAGTAGAATGGGTTAGGAGATCATTTTTATATTCATGTGAAGTCTTGACTTACCGGGAAAAAGTGGGTTGCTAGAAGTTGCAATTCGTGTTGAGAAAACTCATGGGATATTAAAAGTTCAGATGAAATTTTTGGGTTAAGTAACAATTATCTTATCTCGTCAACACATGGTACCTACTCTCTTCCAAACTTTTAAAGACTTTAGTGTTTATTAGGTCTTGATATGTTGAAACATATCTGAAGAAGGGAATTGTGTACTCTTTTCTAGTCTTAGAATGTTCAATAAGTGCTTAAGTTGAGGTAAGTATTAAATAAGTAGCATGTTACTCAAGTTATACCTGATTGCTATATGGCAGGATGCCATGAATGTTCTCACCCTCTTATCCTCGAGGTTAAACGCTCTAATATCATATTCGTTAGCCAAGTACTCTTGATGTTTTGGTATTATTGCCTGAACCATTAGCAATCCTTATGGGTGTATGAAATCCTCGTTAGATTTGTTGTGAAGATTTGAGAGATTTCTTGAATGTGTTCTTGATATTTATATGGTTACTTAATTGTTGAGTAAAACAATTTCAGGCATGCAAGTATGGGATTGCATGAGTGAAATCTTGATACTCTTATACGGTAGTCTTTGAATACTTATAATTCTCATGTATCTTATGAATTGTATGACTGTTTCTGAGTGACTGAAGTAGTTGTATGGAAAAGTAAGTCTGAAATTGATTTCTTCCATGGTTCATTAAATTGCTTGCTTCATCATGTTATTGAAAGAATTGTTTATCTACTTAAGCTTTGCAATATTGATTCATAAAAATAATATGGGTTATTTCTATGAAATAATTAAGTAGAGTATGTCATTATGGTGAGTTGGTGCTTATCATGCTCAGTTCTTGTGAACTGACTCATGCTAACAATTTTGTAGATAAACGCAGAGAAGGAAGGGTGAAGTATTTAGTTTTGTATATTATTTTGATCGAGGAAAGTTTGAAGATATGACTGACTTGAATGTTCTTAAATGAAATACTTCTTGGAAATGGGAAAGGCCTTGCTACTGAATATAATTGTTTTATTCATTTAAAAGAAAGATTTTGGTCATGCTTAAAGGCATGAGTTGTATTTATCTCATAAATGTAATTAAGATAGATTTCCTGTTTATATATATATTGTTTTATAAGTGGTTGATTGTCGATTGATGAGTTATGAGTCGTAAATCTATCAAGTTAAGAAATCAACATCTACAATACTATTGTATTAATCATTAGTATCAAGCATGTAGTAAGTACTATACACATCTTATGTGTGAGATTCTAAGGATCATATAAGGGACTATTGGAGGAATGTTGCCTAAAAATATCTTGTTCTAAGTAATTATATGTTAAGCATACTTGGAAATAGTTGAGGTTGCTAATGGATAACGCCTCATTATAAAGTGCAATATATCAACCTACTTGTAAAGTTGTGTTAAGTTCTCCAAAGGTTTTGTATAGAATGTACTCAACCAATAAAAGATATCTAGAAGTAAGATTGTCTAATCTTAATGACCGCTACTAAGAAAGCAGCTGGATTATCATGAAACCATGGAAAGGTTATGATAATCAGATACTTTTGTGCTATGGCTGTTTTATAAACTCGGTTATACTAACTCTTATCAAAGATATAATAATTTATTATTGATTTCTAAGTGAAATCAACTCTAAGTCCTATACAAGGACGATACACATAAGCAACAAGAGAATGGGATTATGGTAATCTAACATGACTATATATTGATTATGGTTTCACTTTTTAGGAATTGCATAATTGTGATAAATTGTGTTATGAAATATTTTTCTCAAAGAGATGGAATGTTTTTAATTAGGGGTTGTCCCATGATGCATCATTATGAGCACCTAAGCATGTCGATACAATGGAAGTAATATGGAACATGCTTACTAAGTTAAAAGAACATAGCATTTGAATCTCATCCCTAGTCAATACTATAATTATCTCTAAAGAGAATTAGAGAGTGATATTTTAAAAGGATATGACAGGGAAAGATAAATGGGTAAGTGGTTCATAAAATCTATCATATAGGATACCCTAGATATATCTTACTTGTTGGAGATAGTAAAATAAATGAACGCTCTTTACTGAGCTGCAATTAAGAAAAGTGATGTGCTTAAACTGAAAAGAGGGTTGGCATTGATAGCCTATGGCACTTAATTCAAGGAATGAATCATACCTAAATACTTAGCTTCATATAAGTACATATCCCTAGAATATGAAATAAGGAACATGAGCCTAAATGTTAAAGCTGGGATAGTTTTGAAACTATAATAATGGTCATAGACATTGATAGTATTGTTTCTATCAATGGTTAACATGGGTATGAGATATTGAAAGGTAATTAAAATGTTATAGAGATTGGGGTCCTGGGATCAACTCAATCTGGACCTTAGGTACAACCCATTCGTGGAGAAGGTGTTGTAAATCCTAGGTTATTCTATAATGATTACCTTGAAAACATTAAACACCATGCACCAATATAGGATTCTAGGTGGGTGAACTCACTACATATACTACACAGTCATATCCCTATGGTGACGATTGTCACCATTAGGATACTACCGTTTAGCATCTGTAATGAGTTGTCTCATCAAGAGACTGGATTGTAGTATGGTGTTGTCCTAAGTACAAACCTTGATAGAGTTATAAGACAAATTGGACCTCCTGGGTACGCACCCTTATATCAACCTATGATGGCTACGAGAAGAGATGTGGGCAAGTAACAAGGTGAATTTTTATGAGAAAACTTTATTTCCCATAGGCATCATAGGATGACATAGAGGTACATCTTTGTGTAGGTTAAACTAGTTTGTACCTCATTCAAGGCTTGTAGCTGTTTACAACATTAACATTTGTGAATCCATATAACTGAACAAGTGAATAAGGTGAGATGACAAGATTCCAATGGTGAGTGTGTTGTCATAGAATCGAGCATGGCATACATGACTCAGAAAATTTACGCAAAGTGGTGTAAGATGCTAATTACATTGTTGAGATTTCACCATTATCTAAGTTGTGAGATGCCTGTGGTTTTCATAGGTGGAATCTAGGTACACACTTAGGGGTTTTCACTTATATATCATATCCTATTAAAGGAGAACCAAAGGGATACATTTTATGTATGGCTCGTATAGAGCATTGAGGGAGAATGAGTAGGTTCAACATTCTCTCATACAGCTGCACATGGTTCATGACAGTTATTAGAAATGGATTGCTTTAAGGTTTATGTAGATTTAAATATATGGGTATTTAAATCAGCTACATAAAGTTATTTATTATTAAAAAAATTCTAGAGATGAAGTGACAAAAAGTGGATGTTACATCGTGGAAGTTCCAATTAATGAAATGCAAGATAATTGACATAAACCACCAGACTAAGAAAAAACTTCCATGCATGCGCCATAGGTTTAGATGATGACCAAGATGTTGAAGATTGCATCGAAAAACTAATATTGTTAGATGAAAGGAATGTTATTGATCGGTGGAGCTAGCAGAGACAAAAAAATGAGACAGAAGGCCTAACATGATAGACATATTAGGAACAAAACATTTGAGGTGGGAAATATGGTTCTTCTATATGATTCAAAGTATGTGTGCTACCCAGGAAATTGAAATTTCATTTGTTGGGACCCTTTGTTATAACAAAGATATTGGAATTAGGTTCTTTCCAAATTGTAAGCTTTGTATGGCACTTTATTGCCCGGTTACTTCAATAGGAGCATGCTTTGAAGCAATAATATAAATAATCCTTATTTGTGTTCATAATAAGTCAGTATTTAAATTTAGATTATATTTCCTTTTAATGCATTTCATTTCATGTGTTTCCTTTCATTGTTGTTATTGTTTATATATTTAGTTTAGTGTCTTGTTATAATAAGCACACTTGCATGCAAGGAGCTGATTACTATCTATTGGATTCATACGTAGAGGATTTCACATAATTTTAGTATGTGGTGGAGAAGAAACAAGTATTATACATGAACATATATGGGTTGAAACTTGAACCTCCTTTGATAGATTGGTGTGTATAGAACAAAGATGTTACAAGTGCTTGGATTGAAGATATTTTTAAGCTATTTTTCTCATATTGAAGAACATGCATAGATGGAGATGCACAGTGTAATGTGACCTAGGTAGGAGCATGGGAAACTACTTGGTATAAGGCAAAGTGGTTAGGTACTTTGGCATAGGGAAGTGCATGAAAAGAGGTCTATGGCTGAAAAGTAGTGGGTGTGCCGAGAAGGTTACAAATGAGGCATGGAAGAATATGGTGAGATGCGTGGAAGAGAGAAAGATTGGAATTAATGCCACGTATGGTGGTAGTTGAGGAGAAATTAATGTGGAGGAAATTGATGAATCTATAAAGGAAGGTTCTTATGATGTTAATTTTACCTTGCATCCTTTGAGTTTTCCTTTGAGTTTTTGAGCTGATTAGAGAAATTGAAAGTGTTAAGTGTGAAGAACAGTTGATCAAGCAACAAACTAGGTGATTTCGAGACACAAAATTACCATAACTCTACATGGAAGGGTGTTTGAGCTAGTTGGGCATGTGGGGAAGGAAAGTTGACAAGGTTAGGGTTTCAAGGATATGGATTTGTAGCTAGGGTACACTAGGGCACAAGGTATTTGAAGCAACAGACAAGATTCAAGAGAGAAAGGGCAAGGTAGTAGGACATTTGCAGCTTTTAGAGCATGTTATTACTTAAGAAGAACAATGGCACCAAGGAGAGCTATGGCCATAGAGAGGTATATTGTAACAAAAGAGGCACCACATGAGTGGTTCGTGGAGGTGCAATACCTAGAGAAGGTGATTGAAGGAAGGTCATGGATGTCCCAATTGATGAAATTCAAGATAAGTGAAATAAACCACCACACCGAAAGCGAGACCCTCAAGGACATAAAGGACGTCATCATCTTGAATACTAATAGAAGGAATACATATAGGCGAGAGGTTTTATGATAATATAATCTATAAACTATTTCTCCAAATCCATTTCCTATGTAGTCTTGTTGATTGTATCTAATTCAACTTGCTTTACAGTCTCTACCTCAACATGCACTTGTGTCTCTTGCACAACCTCTTAATAAGTCTAATTTTTATATTATTCTTTAATTTATCCCTCTTCCATACCCTTCATCACTATAAATGCTACTTCATCTCCTCCAGTTCCCTTTGCTTCTGATATTTAGTGAAATGAAGGTATTTTCATAGTGGTAACATGACCCTCCTCAAATTGAGTGCTAAGTTGATCATCTTCTGGTAGAGGAGGAGGATTTCTTAGTGGGGAAAAAGGAGAAAGATGGGGAGGTAGAGTCTCTACATTCATGAACTTACTATGGTCTTGGGGAGCCTGGATACCTATTTTGGTTTATTCAAGTAGCTATTATTCATGATCTTGATGCAATCACCGTGTTCTTCTCGCATTACTCAATAGATTTCTCTATGGTCACTTCTTTCACCTTTGCTTTAGTTGGAATATTTGAATAGTAGTTGAAAAACTAAGTATCAATTCTCACCACTAAATTATTTGATGTATCCTTTACTTTTCTAGTGAGAGGATTATAAAAATTAACACACTAAAACAAAGTCGTAAATTAAGAAATACTTAGGATTTTGGCTACTTGTATTAATCCACCATTGTTTAGGTCTTACATCGTGGGTGTTTTTCTTACTTCTTTGGACCTATCTATCAACTCAAGAATAGATATATGTCCCATATCGATCATTGATTTCCACAATCTTAGATCCAATGCATGACTCAATTGGATAACCCTTGTATTCATACTTCATTTTTCATTTGTGTGGTTCACCGATGGGATTTGCTTTAGCCTTTCCCACAACCGCAATACTAGGGTCTTCTTGAATAATAACTACCTCTCCTGATTCTAATAACCTCTCTTGTGTTTTTACATTTGTTTTATTTTCTCTCAAGTAAGACTATGTATGCACACTACTTGAGATGTCAACACCTGCTCCTTAATATGTAGAATTTAAGTCAAACTACTGATCTCTATAATGATTTTATGGTAATTTAAAGTTTGTGAGCATATCAAATGCTTATCTGGTCATCAAAGTTATCAAAATCATTTGCAAGTGATGTTTCAAGATTTAAGTAAGAAAACAAATAAGATATAAAAAATTCACATTGAAATGCGGGTTTGCAAGGTGGAGCTACTTGAAGTTTTAAGTAAGCAAGTAGTAGTGGTTCAGTTTTACAAAATAAACTGTGGAGTAAGAGAATTTGAAAAACCCGCTTAGTTATAGGATTAAAGAAATAAGGGGTCAGATTTCCACAACACATGGAGCAACATCAAAACTTTGAAAACCTACCTAGCATAGGCCTTCGAACTGGGGGTCGATTCTATGCAATGTATACAACAACAACTATTTGAAAACTCCGTATAGTATAAGAGTTAATCGGTGAAGTGTTAGATTTCCACAAAGCATTGTGGGAATTATTAAGTCTTAGTAATTAAGTTTTCCATGCCAAGGAAGAGATATGAAGGGTTCCACCAAATATGAATGTGAGTAATGAGCAAGAATATGCTTGAAATGGTCAAAATCATTGCTTTAGATACTAGGGAATTTCAAAAGTTTGAGTTTTTGCAAAAATAAACATGAATAGAACTTGCCTTTGTAAATCACAAGTTCTCCAAAAATTTAAACCAATTCTTGGATGGCTTAATGAAAAAACATATATTTTCGTAATGCAGGAAAAACATCAGATGATGGAATAGATGTTTGACAAAACAAACTACAAAAAACACAAGGTAAAACCAAAAAGAAAGAAGGGGAAAATAAAAAATCTACTTTTACTCGAGATGGGGCACCGATCTTGAATGCATAGGTGGAAATGATGTGGATTTTTTTACTTTTAAAGATTCCACCTCATTAAATGCACTAGGGATAAGTGGGATATTACCATGTCATCATTTTCTTAGGGCGTGTTTCACGGTTTAATTTGCTTGCTCACATTAATGGAGTAAAGTGTCTTTGAAAACCCAATTTGGTTTAGCTTCAAGTAGAAATACGGTATTTTCATTTGATTTTACTTGACTACTTAACATTGCTTGGATAGTAAAGTAATTCAAAAAGGCCGATTAGGTAGGGACTTGGGTTGTGGGTTTTTCTATCGGCTTTGCTTGATTGATTTCTAAAGTAAAGCAACATCATTTTTCCATAATACATTGACAGTAGTATGAACTGGGATTTAGGAAAACTTTACTTAATTGCTCTAAAGAAGTAAAGTAGTAGTGTAAATCCACCTAACATTGTGCAAAAAAATTAAGTTTTCATTGAGGACTTACTGCAACTTATAAAGTAAAGTAACTTGGAAAACTTGAATAGGTTTAGGTGTGAGTTCCATACTTAGCTTTTGGAGATTTTGAGCAATTTTGAAAAAGTGGGTGTATTGCAAATGTTACAAAGAAACCTATTGTAACCTCCCGAAGGAATCCCGAGAAATCTTGGAAACCAAAAGAGTTAAGGAAAAAAACTAAATACCGAATGCTTATTTAAGGGGACACAAAAAACATGACCACAAAACTTTCACAAGGAAAAAGACCAAAATTTTAAAGGGGTATCCAAAGATTTCCAAGTGAAATCTTAGGGACATCATATAGTTGTCCTTCAAGGGATCAGTTTATAGCTTGGATTATTATGAGTAGCCATCCTTCAGGGGAGTGGTCTACTTATTAGAAATTTTACATGGATGATATCCATCCTTTGAGGGAGTGGTATATATTTCTATTTTGACCATCTCATGGATATTTTAATTTTCTAAGATGAAGGAAGTCCTAGAAGACCACTTAGGAAGGGATGAGGTAAGTATGTACACCATACACCATTTACAATGATGATGGGGGTAATGATTGTGGGGTTCCTTGCTGTAAGTAGGGTAGTTTATCCATGTAGAATATTCTTTAGGTAGAGCCATTAGTTTCTATATTTAAGGTCATGATTTCAAGGTAACAAAAGACCACATAGTTTTAAATCATTACAATTGTGGAAATTTGGATGAGGTGATAAAAGAAAGACTAATATATGATTAAAGTCATGTGAGTAGAAGGTTAACAATAAAATGGATGCAAGTGCAAGGAATTAAGAGGTTCCACTTCGGGTTTACCATCAAGGGAAGTCAAACGATATGCCCCAGCTATATAGTTGTGCGTGATTATATATGGTCTAAGCCAATTTGGAGCAAACTTTCCACATTGACTCCTTTATAAAGTAGTGACATTTTGATTTTCTTTCCAAACAATATCACCAATATTAAAGTCACATGGTTTAATATGTTTATTATATGCTTGTTTGATATGTTCTTAGTAGATGTAATGATTCTCAAGAGTTGTCATACAACGCTCATCTAATAATTCAAGTTATGCTAAGAGTTCTTGGTGATAATATTCATTAGATATGAGGTCACAGAGAGAAAATGAAGAGATGGTAGTTGAATTTCTAGAGGAAGGACAACTTCGGAACCGTAAATGAGGGTAAATGGAGTAGTGATTGTGGGTGTGTGGATTCTAGTCTAATAAGCTCATAAGGTGAAGGGGATATGGAGATCCCAATTCTTACTAGTTTTGTCAAGTGGTTTTTACATGAATTTTTCTAAGTGTTTTGTTTGTTGCTTCATATTTTCCATTGGCTTGTGGATAGTATAGCATTGAGAAACTAAGTTTACTTTTGAAAGTGTCAACAATATTTTTAATATCCTTATTTTTAAATTACTTTCCGTTATTTGTGACGAGTTTTTGAGGAATGACGAAGAGACATATAATATAATGATAGGTAAAATCTTCAATTTTATTAGCTTTGGTTGAGGCGAGGGGAATTGCTTCCACCCATTTAGTGAAATATTATGTGGAAGAAATGATTGAATGATGATTCTGTGATGATCGTGGGTTAATAAGGCCCATAATATAAAGCCCCCATTACGAGAAAGTCCATAAGTCTTGAGCGGTAGTAACGCTTGACTAGGGACATATGTAAGATTATAATTTTGTTGAAATTTTAAACACTTTTTAATGTATTGGAAAATTTCACGATTAAGAGTTGGCCAATAATATCCCATTCACTATATACACTTAGCAATGGTTAAACCACTAAAGTGTGCACCACATATGATTTCGTGGACTTATTGGATTACTTGGATAGACTCATGGTTTTTAAGGCATCTGAGGAGAATATCATCAAACTCTCATTTATAAAGGATTCCACCTAGGATGAAAAAGTGAGTAACACGTTGTTTGAAAGATATTTGGCCTTTTTTAGATAATTGAGGGGGAAATTTAGATTGAGAGAGATAGTCATATGTCTATGTATACCAAATATCTGTTTGACTATTTTTGATGTTATTGAAAAGGGGAATTTTGTTTTCATGGGATGGTTGTTCAAGTTTGTGTATGACGATGAATAGTTTGGAATCATTTGGTGACCATGTTCGAATGAGGTGAGAGAAGCCATGGTATCTGTAAAATTATTAGAAGAACAGGGGGATATTTGGATCATATAACTATCCAATGATTATAAATGGAAGTCAACAACGACATTGTATTTTTATAACATTTTGGTTTTACATTGGTAAATGTCAGTGATTTGATTGATGACGAGTTGAGAGTCTCCGTAGATATCAAGGATTCTAATGTCAAGCATGATAACAGTTTGAAGACCCATGATTAAGGCTTCATATCCTGCTATGTTATTATTCCATTCAAAATTTAATTTAAAAGATAAAAGAATAAGAGTGCCCCAAGTAGGTATGATGAAAATTCCCACCCCTCACTTTGCTCAAATTTAGAGCCGTAAAAGAAAATAGTAATATCAACATGAAGATTATCTTCATGATCAAATGAATTAACTAATTCATCGTTGAAATTCACACTAGGAATATAATTGCTAGGTAGAGGGATATCAACTAATTGATCAACAATAACTTTCCCTTGATAAATGTTTGTGGAAGGAAATCTAGGTTGAACTCAGTCATGAGCATGAGCCATCGGGTGATGCGATCATTATGGTAAGGTTTTTAATGCATAGCTTTGAGAGGATTAACATTTTTGACAATGCAAGTTAATTGATTGAGGAGATAATGACGAAGTTTGGAAGTTGCAAAATATAAAGTGCAACGTAGTTTTTTTAGATTATGTGTAGTGGGTTTCATATTCATGGAGAGTTTAGATTATGTAATAAACTAATTTTTAGTTACCATGCTCATCTTGATGCATGAGCATAGCCCCAAGGCATGGACGGTAGTGGATATATATAAATAGAAGGGCTTGCCCTCACATGGAGGTGTGATTACAGGGGTGATATAAGGTATTGTTTAAGTTGGTTGGAATCCTCTTGACAAATTTCATCCCATTTAAAGTGAATATCATTAAGAAGGAGATGATGGAAAGCATAGAATTGATCGGATAATTGTGAAATAAAGAGATGGATCGACTGGAGTCTTCCTTAAAGACTAATTTTTTAAAGATTAGATGGAGGTGACATTTCGATAATGGATCTAAATTTGATATGGTCTACTTCAATTCCTTGACCGTATACTGATAAACCCTAAGAGCTTATAATTTAATACATTGCAAAAACACTTACAGAGTTAAGTCAAAGGAAATATTGGAGAAGATGAGAAAATATAGTGTTGAGGAAAATAATATGATCTTGTCAATGTTTATATTTTCCTAGAAGATCATCCATGTAGTATTCTCTGACAGCTTTATGGATGAGGTCATGGAAGATGTAGGTCATGACACGTTGGTAAGTGGCTCCTACATTTTTCGGCCAAAAGGCATTACTTGATAGTAGAAGGTTCCCTAAGGAGTGATGAAGGATGTTTTATGTTGATCATCGGTGTAATAATAATTTGATTATAGCTAGAAAATTCATCCGTAAGGGATAACATCTCTTGACCTGCCATAAGATTGATAAGGTGGTAAATATTAGGTAGTGGGAAATCATCTTTTAGACATGCGAGATTAAGATCTCATAAATCAGTAAATTTTTTTAACTTCCATGTGGATTTAGTCACAATTACTATGTTAGAAACCCATTTTGGATAATCAATGGGGAGGATGAAGTTAGCGGAAAGAAGACATTGAAGTTATTCTTTAACGAGGAGAGAAATGTGAGGGTGCATTTTATGTAGTTTTTGTTTAACTGGTTTAACATATGGGATAGTGACGATATTGTGAATGAATACATTAGGGTCAAGGAAAGGCATGCCACTATATGACCATGCAAAATATTGACTAGTTTTGGATAAGAAAGTGGAGAAGTATAGTAATTCTTATGGATCAAGTGATTGGATGACCTTGGATATGCGGGCATTATGTGAAGTTCCTATGTGGATATTTATAGTGGGTTTGTCGAGATAAGGTGGTCATAGTAGGAGGTGAAGTTTTCCAAGGATGGAAAATTTCCATTCACATGTAGGTGAGGATAGAATCATCATCGAGACATTGAAGAATATTAATGGCGGGGAATCATCTTCTATCATGTTAGGGAAAAATAATGGAATAGTTGTAATTGTGTTGTTATCTTGATAGGTCAATGGTCCTAATATAATGGTGTTGTATAAAAAATGTTAGGGGGATGGATACAATATCTTCCATAAAATTTTTAGGTAGAGTTGGGAGGGTAGTTATATTATTATGGCTTCGATGTGATGTTCATAGATTCTTCATATGAAGGATTTTAAAACCCAATGCAAATATTTCATGAGGCTTGCATGTTTCGTCAATAATAAATTCATGGGTACCATATTCATAATGTCCTAAGTGAAAACCCTTCAATGTACAATGATTTAGATAAGTATTAGTGAAGGATGGGTTGTAGAGGAAGTAAAAAATTGTTGTAAAACATTTTATTTGGGGTTGGTTATTGAGGTGGGAGGAAGGTCGATCAATGCCTCCATAAACAATGTTGGTTTTTAGATAAAGAGGACCAAAGGATACAATGTCACTGATATTACATTGGTACATATGTTATTTTTGGGTTTTCCACAAGTGTTTGGTGTGGGCAGGTCATTGAGATCCAAGAGTTGATAGTCCCCTAATGAGAGAAATTGTAGCACGTTGTCGAAGGTTTGATCATAAGGAAATTTGGATGCATAGATGGTAGTGCTAGTAGAATCCTCATGAGAAAATTCCTTCTAAGTAATAAACATAAAAATGGGTGATATGTTGTGTGGCATGTTTTAAATTGATGAGGATCGGTGAGAAACATGAGGATTTCCCCTTTGTATTCGTTATTTAAGCATCGATGCAAGGTAGAGGGGACAAAGAACGTAGTGCTGATCCACAAATGCCCAAATAGGATGTTATATTGGAAATATCCTTCCATTATGTAGAAGAGTTCATGGAGGAGTTTAAGATTTATATGGGTGGGTAAAATAACTATACATATTGTGGGAGTGACATTGTCATTAAATGCACATAGGATAGTTGGTTATTGGGATATGTTATTATCAGATATCTTGAGCTATTTAAAGGTGTAGGATGAAATTATGTTAATACTAGTGCCCTTTTCAATCATATCTCTTTTGACATAGGTTTCATTGATTTGGAAAATGATGAAGAGTGGCAGGTCATGTTATTATGGTTGGAGAGTAGGGATTTTTGCATCATCAAATGCAATAGAGGTAGAATCTGTATTGTATCGAAAAAATGAGCTAGTGGGAAAGAGTCATATTCTTGGTGATATGTTTTTAAGAGCCTTAATCATGTCCTGGAGATGTTTGGGGGAGCTCTAGATAAGCTCATTAGGAGACATATTTATGGGTATATGGTGTAATTATTTGAGGATTGTATCATATACTATTACCGGTATCTCGAGAACGAGGGGATGAAGGGATGAACACCTTGGTTTGGGAGTTGGTGGTTTAGAAGAATCCAAGGAACTATTTTACAATTCATATTGTATAAGGTAATCGATATCACTTTTGAGTTTTTTCAAAACATATGTAGGAGTGTAAGGGTCAAGAGCAGATGAAATTGTGACCTTAGGCCTATTTGTTGATGGTGAGGTATTATTAGAAGGAGCCCTAAAATGATGACTTTAGGTTTGTCTTGATTTGGGTCATATGCATGGGCTCTAGTGGTGATGTGAATAGTGTGAATCTAAAGGGGGTTTAGTGGGAGAAGAAGGATCCCGATGAGATGACAAAACCTGATGATTTAAATGTGGTAGGTTGATGTAGCCTAGAATTTACAAGATAACACCTAGTCACGCTGCACACATTACTCAACCTAGGCTCCAGTGCTCACCTAAAGCGCACAAAGGTACCAGGTCCCTCTTTGGGGTTGTTGTAATAGGATGATAACATGATGAAGGAAGATATATAAATACTCATTACTAAACCATCATTCTACAGTACATGCTTCCCACAAATCTATAAAAGAATGAGTTTAAATAGTAATCATGATTAAATACTAACATGCACTACTCAATTACACAAAATGACACTTAGATTTAGCTAATATCCTCCATCTATTAATAAGTATAGAAGCTCCTTACTATACTATCGATTCATCTTAAGTGCATATGGATCTGATACACGTGTTCAAAATCATACATACATATCTATCCATTTCTTCCACACACACATACAGATCTCTCTTTACTATGCACCTAACCATCATATATATAGGGTGGGGACTTTCCCTTCACCGCTTAACTACTCTAGAAATAGGTCGCATGCTATTAATAGCCACATGTCATTTATAGTTATAGCCACACATGCAAGTGTGCTATCTATAGTCCTCTTACAGATAACTGAAGTGTTCATTCTATTCTTAGCTTGTCTCCATGCATAGATGCTTGAAGATATAGACAATGCTTGGTGCACACTTCTCTGCATCGTTGATGTGTTCCGCACGCCATCTTCCAAAAATAGATCCTCATGCCCAAAATTGGCTAAGTCCTGAAATCCAAACCTACCTTCCGCACGGGTCCTTCCTGTCCTTCCGCACCTTCAATCCTAGCCTTATACCCCACGTAGACTCCTTGTGTGATTTTTGCCAAGTATTCTTTGATCAACATTACCCCACACTAATCTCATTATCGTCCCAACAATGGTCATCTCCAAATTTTGAATGAAATAATATGAATGAAAGAATAAGAATGAATAATGTTGACAAATCAAGAATTTATATGAGGTTATTCAAGCAACCTCCTCAGTATCAATTTGCAGTATCAGCTCTAGATACTCTTCCTTTATTGCAGCCTCCAAATCCTACCATTCAGTGAGTACTTGTTCCACTTTCTCTAGGATGTCCATAGCTATGGAATCCAACTCATCTCACGTAATTTCCCCTTTCTCATTCTATAGAACCAACACAACACTGGACATGGATGTCATCCTTCCTTCCAAAAGGTCCATCTTTTGTGCAATCAGTTTGCCAAGCTCTTTCAAATTGAGTTTTGTGTGGCTCTTATGCTACTGCTAGGGCCTCGCACTTTTGTTTAACCATTTCCAACCTCTCTATGTGGCCCAAGGTCTCATATTTCATGGACTTTTGGACCTCATTGGTCTCTTCTAAGGTCTTAATGTTGATGAGCGCCTCTGGAGCTGTGCATATATTCAAAGCTTGATCCATTTTCTATAAGATAATTTTTATTGCCTAGAACAACCCTTCATAAGATATGATTTTCTCTCATCAGCAAGAAGGCCTTTTCCCATTCAGCATCCTTCTCTGATTGTTCTAGAACTTGCATATGCAGAGTTTCATCTTCTAGCACCAAGTCCACCAACTTCCCCACATAGTGTATCACTGAAGGAAATGTTTGTGGTACCTTGGGCTCCAAGTGTGGCCTAGCTTTGATTACATTTTCCCCAATATCCTCTGTGATGCTTATGAATACTTCATTCTTCTTCTGAGTGAAGTCCCTTTCTGAGTTATGCATGCTATCACCGCATCCTTTGTCTTCAAATCTTCACACAATGCCTTGATTGTGGAAGATTTATGCATGTTTCTTCTAGCCACCTCCGCACTAAACTTTCACTAGTGCATTAATGACGTGCTTATCGACATGACGGTGAGGGCTTTACTGGCATTTGTCTAGCCTGGGGTGCCTTCTTCAATCACCTTGACACACATGACTCTTTGCATACATTGAAATCAGGCTCGTCCATGTGGGTGTGCATCGACTAGGATAGTTGATTTCATGTTCACACGGTTGCCATATCTTCATCCATCAACTCCCAGCTAAATATATCCTTATGCGCTATTTTTCTCAAGAAGCGAGCGTGAAAAATCTTTCATGTGTCCTCTACATACCCCATGGTTGGTGGAATGTGCTCTACACTCACCCTTCTAGACCTCTGCTACTTACGAACTATAGCTTCCAAATTTGGAGCTTGCGTCTCCATGTCATGTGTTTCTCATGCAGTTGTTTCCTCTAGTATTCTCTCTTCTTCATCCTCCTTCTTTTATGCCTCACCCTTTCTTCTATGTGCTTTGGGGGTGTAGGGGATGTAGGCATGCTCTCCTCAGACTCTTCCACCTCCTCACTCAACTTCAACTTCCTCCTTCTTAGCGCAGTTGCTTCCTTCTGTGGGGAGAGTTAGGGTGATATGTGCACAAAGGTTGGGGTAACACCTTGGGTCCTTATTCTCCTAAATACCCTTTTAAACCTATTCTCCCCTTGGACTACATTCAAGTCCTCTTCCTCCCCCTCTTGTGGCTGAGGTAGTGTAATGGCATGCTCACTTCTCTTTGACTTGTAGGATGTTTCCTACCCCTATGCTCTAAGCCGCCACTATCTTCACACTCTTCCTCCTCATCCTACACTTTAATTTTCTCTAAGGGATTAGGTGCTGGGACATTCTCCATTGTGTGCTTCCCTTTTGGTGGTGCTGGAAGTGCAAACTCACCTTCCACATATTTTTTGTTCTCCATCTTTGGCTTCAACTGAGATACACTAGCGCTACCCCCAAATCTGCTACAACCAAGCTTATTGGCTTGATGTTCAGCACTTCAGAAATGATTCTCTTTGTGTAGGTGCTCCTGCCAGGGTATACATACTTCTTCCGCAGTGTATGGTAGTCACAATCTACCTTGTCTGCATTGAAGTTTAATCTGCACGTGTTGGTAAACCTATGAATACACTCCTAAAAATACCTTGCAGTGAAGGCATAAGGTAACTTGCACCAAGTTTCATCCTTCATTAGAAAGCGCATGATGTAGAAATGATGGTATACATCAAACTGAACTTAATTTCCTACCACTGTTGGTAGGTCCTTTGGTATGCACCATTCTTCTCCAAATGTCACGTGGAGCCTATCATACCACTTCTCTGCCCTTTGTTTCACCTCATTTGTCATAGTCCCCTTGCATAGATATTTTCTGAATCTTTTAGCTGGGGACTTGTTCTCCATGGGGTATTCCCATATTTTCTCCTTTGGTCCATCTGGTACTCTAATTTCCATGAAGACCAGTGATAGGAGAACAGCCCCAAAGTTGATCTTCCCTCCTGTGCATGCTTCCTCGACTATTTTCTCTGTAATATAGCCAACAATGTTGTATACTGTCCCTTCTAACATCTTCCACGCCACATGCAACCACATGGTGTTTACCGTGACCACCGTTCCTGATCATTCAACTTGGTAACCAAGTGTGTTGTAGCTTGTACAACTGGACAATTCTTGAATTTGTCTATGTCCATTCTGCGCAGACCCTTCAGGTATCCCAACTCATGTTTGGTCTTCAAAATCACATCTTTTTCTGTGAGGTCACTTTTTATATCTTCTCATGTGGCCTTCAGACCTGTCACTGATGAAGTGTAGAAGAAATTCTAGCTCTGCATCCTGCAAAGTAGAAGCAGTCTTCATGAACCCTGCTCATGAGCCACTGGTACAAGGGCTCATATTTCCCGAAGTATGGCAGCTCATACAACTGATATACCCCAATTTTCTTCAAGATATTTTCACCCGCATCATCATATACCGGCATGTCATTTTTCATGCATTTTTGGTTCTAACCATGAGTAAGGAGTCGAGATCCTTTTTGTTTTCTCGATGTCTTGTGATTATATTCACTCACCTTACTTTTTCTAATGGGTGAATCCCATTCTTGGCCAATAATAACCCCTTCTGGGTATTACATCTCCGAAAAATGAATTTTGGGTGCAATCTCTTCCTCCTCAATGACCACCTTCTTCTTTTCTTTTGTACTTGTTGCTGCAGATGCCTTCTTTGGTGCCATTTTTACCTTGCCAATGTCTCCTCTTCACTCCTACAACTATGTGAATCAAACCCTAGCTTGATCCAACTCTGCCCTAGGTGGAAACCTTATAACCTAACTCTTTTCTGTCTCCTTACTTTTCTCAAACCCTTCACCATTAGGGATGCAAGCTTCTTAAAGCACAGATCTGGTTGTCACGCTTGATTTCACACCCTTCGCACCTTAATTCGATCACTTGGCTCTTTGCACTTGGATCTTCTCTAAAATATTCTTAGATGCAATGGTAAAAATGAATTTGCATCCCTTCCTTATATAAATTTTTTAAAGTTTGATGAATTTATTGCTCCTCACCTACCAAATATCCCTTCATTCATTGACAAAATCTGTTCATTCCATGGGTACATCTCCACACCCAACTATAACCTTCTAGCATGCCTTCCTACCTTCTAGTCACAGACTTCTCTTTAGTGCGCACTCCTGCAGAGTACCTCATCACTGCACCTTCTCCTGGTAGCTATCATGGCCTCCGCTTACCTTGCGTTATATTGTTCCTTCATCCATCTTCATCCTTGGTCACCTTTTGAGAAGTAATCCCCTTTAAATCACACATGTAGTAGCTTATTTCTTTCACCTTTCAAGTCCCTCAATCCTTTTCTTGGATAATGAAAACCACCCCACACTGAAGGTATGTGCATTCCTCTATGCATAAACATTCTTCATATAGTAATTAGCTTCATGCACGCAAGTGTGCTTATTACACAAACAACAACTAAATTTACAAAGCATAACGACAATAAAGGAAATACATTAAAGAAATACCGAATTGAAAACCTAGACTAAATGGCAACACTACCTTATTACAAACACCAAGAAGACTTATTTATAGTAGGGCTTTAGCCTACTCCCATTAAAGTAACCGTAGCCATGTGTTCCATCAAGTGCTTCTAACTAGCATTCACCTGAGTCAAGTATAGATGTTATAACATACGGCCCCAACCAATGTACTTTTAGCTTGCCTGGATGGCGCAAGAACTTTGAGTCATAAAGAAGAACCATTTTCCAATCTCAAACTTTTTATCTCTTATGTTTCTATCATGCCATGCTTTCTGCCTAGCTTTTTCCTACTTCTGAATCCATTTTGTTATGGCTCAGTGCTCATCTACTTGAATCATCTTTACAATCTTTTCTTCTAAAGCTTGTTCATTAGCTAAGCCTCCAAAGATGCAAATGCGCAAAGAAGGTAACATAAATTCTATAGGAAGAACAACTTCCGCACCAAACACCAATTGAAATGGTGTGGCTTTATTCAATCTCTTGTAAGTTGTTCTATATGCCCAAAGCATAGCTGACACCTTGTCATCCCAATCCTTTCTTCCAACATCACATATTTTTGTCAAAGTTTGGCCCAAAATTTTGTTAAAAGCCTCCGCAATTCCATTTGCCTGAGGATGGTAAGGTGTAGTTTTGTGGTGTGCAACCATAAACTCATCTAATAGGATCCTAATTGTCTCATTCAAAAAGTGTGTACCTCTATCACTTGTCAAGCTTAGAGGACATCCATATCATGTAAGAACATTCTCCCATAGAAACCTAGCTGTTGTAGCTGCCATATAGTCTTTGGTAGGTGCTGCTTCTACCCATCATGTGAGATAATTTATGCAAGTAATGATATAGCATGATCCATTCCTACCCACAACTGGTGAAATAGGTCCTACAAAGTCAATGGCCCATTTCTCAAATGGTTCAACACTAGTAATTGGTCTCAAAGGCATCTCATCTCTTTGTCTTGGTTTTCCTAGGCACTGACAATGATCACACACCTTGTAATAGTCTTAACAGTCTTTATACAATGTCACCCACCATAATCCAGCAATTAAGATCTTATGGGTAGTTGCATCACCTGCATAATGGCCTCCTATAATACCACCATGAGATTCTTCCATGATATCCTTGCACTCATGCTCTAACACACAATGGCGTAATACTTCATCTTTACCTAACTTGTAAAGGTCACCACTGATCAACATAAATGGTGTCGTGCGTATAACAAGCTGCTTCTTTTCTAATGATTTCATCCCTTCTGGTGCCATACTTGTGCGTAGAAAGACAACAATGTCTTCTAGTTCCATGGGCGCTTGTTGTAACTTGTATAACTATGCATATGACAATGTTTCTTCAAACATCTATGCATCCTCTCTCCGTATTGATTCTAGATAAATGGTCTGGTCTAGAGCTGCTTTTCCCTTCACCAAAGTTGGGCTAACATAGTGCTAATGGCCATACATACTTCAATAGTGTCCACATGTACATGAAATGGTTTATCCCATGATGGAAAGCACAATGAGAATGGGCACGGTAGTAAGTCTATCTTTTAATATTTAAAACACATGTTGCTGCGATTCTCCCTAATAAAATGTACCTTTCCCTTTCAGTAGTTCTTCCAAGGGTGCTATAATTTTGGCATACCCTTTTATAAACTTTCTGTAGTACCACTGTATGACCTAAGAATCCGTTCACCTCACTTTGATTAATAGGCACTTCCAAGCCTAAAATGAGCAACCTTGGCTGGATCAACTAGCAAACCTTCCTTGCGCAGATGATATGTCCTAATAATATCCCAAATGGCTTAGTAAATATGCGCTTATTTATATTCAAAGAGATACTCAATTGTCTCGCATCATGCAAACATTAAGTGAAGATTGTCACAATGATCTTTCACAAGCCCGTATATTGTCCAGTCATCTAGGTAAACTTGTAAGAAGTTGTGAATAAAATCTTTGAATGCCTGAACAACTATTCACGAGAATACAGTAGGCACGTTCTTCAATCCAAAAGGCATTACAATATAGACAAAACCACCCCATTCATTTGTAAATGTTTTCTTTTCTTGATCCTCTTGATCTATCCGAACTCCGATGATACCCAAAAATCATGTCTCGTGAAAGAATATATTTCACACCCTCAACTTCTTCCGACACACTACCACTCTACCATCAACTATCATACTCAAACTGATATGCTTGTAGAAATATTTCTTTGGTAATTATAACATTCGGGATGGGTTAGTCAATGGATTCAATGGACTATTTCTACCATTAACTTCAATCGCTTAGACACATTATCAAAGAAATATCAATAAGTACGAATCATTCTTATTGACACAATATCATTGGTGGGTTTTCTAGATCCTTTTATTTTATAGACAAATGACTGTGAGATATAATGCATACTCCCACGAAACACTTTGGCAATATCGATATGCGTTTTTATGAGACTTTTACCAAGTAAAACCCGTACATGACTCCCTCATATTTCAGTATCCTACATTCAATGATCAATAAATTCCATATTATTTTTGGAGAGACAATGTGAAAATCTACCAACCAAACAAAACAATGTGCCAAAAAAATGAAAATTTCATTTCGGTCCTAAACCTTATGCCCATAGGAAAACAAATAGATTCTGACTTATCTTATGTGAAAGAAGCATGCTTTCAGCACCAACTCTTATTGATCCAAAATTTCCATATCTCTTCTACAAAAACAATGATGTCAATAAACACAACAATCAAATGTTATCCATTTCTCCCGGACAGCAAATTATGCTACACGTGATAGACAAAGAGGACTTTATAAAAGGTATAATATATACCATCTACATCGACACACTACCACTCTACCATCAACTATCATACTCAAAACTGATATGCTTGTAGAAATATTTGTTGGTAATTATAACATTCAGGATGGGTTAGTCAATGGATTCAATGGACTATTCAAAGCATACACGGTTGTAGACAAAACCACCCCATTCATTTGTAAATGTTTTCTTTTCTTGATCCTCTTGATCTATCTCGAACCTCGATGATACCCAAAAATCATTTCATGAAAGAATATATTTCACACCCTGCAACTTCTTCCAATATTTCCTCAGTGAAAGGTGTAGGGAATGGATCTATGATGCATACAACATTCATCTCCCTATAGTCCACACATATCCTAATCTACCCATTCTTCTTGATATCGATCACCATTGGGCTATCGCATTCGACTCATCAAGAGGCTTGATAATTCCAGATTTGAACATTTTATCAATTTCTTCCTTTACCTTTTCACAAAAATTAGGATTCATCCCGTAGGGTCTCTTACTAACTGGTCATGCATCATCCTTAAGTTTGATCTTCATTTCCCCAAGTGATTCATGTATGCCTTTAAGTTCATGATATCCTCTAGGAATAAGTCCGAATAATCTCCGAGTAATTCAATGATCTTTGTTACCTCCGAGTCCGACTAGTAATCTCCAATTATGGCCTCCTTAAGCTCCATCCGAACCTATATTCACCTTCTTTATCTTCATAGGTTTATGGTAGGCATGTGTGTCCTTGTCTACATTGTCCAAGACCTCGTGCACCCCATGTGAATGCTCAATATCCAAGTTTTCAACTTCCTTGTCATCCACGATGTAAACCATCTTTCCTTTTTCTCTCTCAAGGCAAGCGTGCTCAAGTAGTTTGGAGTCTATTTCTTCTTCCTTTTCAAAACATGCTCCAACTCTTTGTCTCACCAAATAATTCCTGAATATTTTCTTCTACTTTTGCACTATCTCCCATAGTTAAGCACTTGAAAAATTTTAATGCCTCTGACTACCAGAGGTTGAGTCAAGAAATAATCAAATGTCTGAATCATACTTGCAGTCAAATTTTTCCAGTTCCCAGTTTCTCTATGTAGTTCTGCATATACATACCAAGTGCGTGTGCATCCTTGGAGTGTGAAATATAATTTATGCACCCAGAGTGATGGTGGTAATGCTTCCATCCTACTTTGTCTAGAGTCTCTCACACTACTGAATGTGATGTTGAATAGTTCGATCACCATGATAAGTACAGATTTGCATAGGTGAATTTTTCCTTATAAACCTAGTAGATAAGGCTATGCCAATCTCTTCCCAGTTTATAAGATTATCTTTGTGGACTACCCACCAGCGTGCTACTATCCCATGTAGTGTATATACTAACATCTCTCTCCTTAGAATCGGATCTTCCGATTACATTTCCATTGCCTTCAAAAAGGCATGCAGAGCTTCTATTCCTATATACCATGTTATCGTGTACTTCCTATCCGTCAAATTGAACAAAATCTATTCATGCACGTAACCACACTTTTCACCTCACACCTAACTAATTAATATGTACCATGAGCCCAATTGTCACAAGCAATAATTGTAGTGTCACTAATAGAATGAGAATCCTCCCACTTTGTAGAATGCCTTCTTTTGATGGCTCGTTGACCTCTCGGGTCCCGAATAATGCGTACATACATAGGCTCTGCTTTAAGTCCTCCTCACTTGAGAGTCTCAACATAGGGTGTAGACTTCCCATCTATCAATGGAATCATAGTCCTCTCCTCATTTTTTTCAAAGTTGATATATCCCTTATTGAATCTTAAGTCAACATTATTTTCATAACACCAAGGGCATCCAAGCAAGGCTAGAATTTTTTTGCTTCGTAAGTGCTAATACCTCAAAATCCCCAAAGAAACTCGGCCCCTTGTATAGTTATTAATGCATCCTTCAACACTCCTATGGGGGTGGCCTTAGTCCGGTTCACCATGAACAACACATTAGATGATGGATGCAATGGAGGCCTCCCTATTTGTACCCAAGCATCTAATGTCAACACATTTACTTCCACACCTGTATCAATCAATATGTTTCTCAACAACCACCCATCCATAACAACATTCAAAGTAATTTCCTTATCATAATCAATACTATCAGGGGGAATATTTGCATGCATAATATGTTGTCTCCAATCTCAATACTTACGCGCAGAGTGTTCCTTTCAACCAACTTCCCAATAGTGGAATAATGTTCTCTTGGCGCAACATCTTGCATACCTCCCACAGATCATCGATATCGGTTGACCTGCTCTCTGACACTTTCTTTTGTTCCTTTAGGTACTGTATCTCACCTTGAAGATTCCTTAGCACTTCCATGGTATCCTGGTAAACTTCTTTCTAATGAGTAAGATCTAGATACCTCACGTGTAAAACTTCCTCCTTGGTAATCATAGGCTTCTGATGTAATACCTCTCACGCACGCACAACTTCAACGCATGTAGTGATCTTTACTATCAATGCCTCAGGTCCTTCTATTATCTTGGGCATCCATTGGTCTTCTACCATGCATTGGATTCAAACCATCCCAACGCCTTTTTTTCTTGCTTATGTTGTTTACTCAGATGCTCATATAAGTTTGGGCACTCTTCATAGCTATGGTTCTTCCCATAGAAAGAACATGCATTGTTCTAAGGACATTCATGCCTATAGTGATTAGGGGATCCACACGTATAACATGTTCCATGAGGAAACTCTCCTCTTCCTCCACCACGGCCTCATCCTCCATATCCACCATGATATCCATGTCCTCTTCCATGACCTCCTTCAAAATTCCCCTCATTCCTGTCATAGCACGTGTTTGATTATGATCTCGATCCTCGTGCTCATTCCTGCCCTTATAATTATCTATTACACTTGTCTATCATACTCCATGTCTATAAAGCATCATGGATTTGACCAATCAACTGAAAATCCTCAGTATCATGGGTCATGGACCTAAAATCTTTCCAAAGCAAGATACATTCTTCCTTATCACGCGTTGTAACAAAGGAAAGTGACTAGCATCATGATTCAAATGGAAAATTTCATAGTCCAATAATAATGAATGTACATATCTGCGAGGAAAACTATCATTGGTGTGACTTTCCACTTCACAATCTTTACACCAAATTCTGAGGGCGTTTCATGGGCTGAATTTGCCGATAGCTTTTCTAACTATTTTTCATAGCTACAATTTGTGCCTCTAGAAATGGACTAATGCCAGTGTCAATGCTCCCAACTACCTCAATGTGTAAAGATGATTCCAATGCTTTGTGTGGATCCATGTATGTCTTATGTGATAGTGCCCTCCTAAAAGGTGTAATCAATCCTCCAACAAACCATTGTGCATGTTGGCTAGCATGTATATCATAAGACAACTTAGATAGAAGTGTCTTAAAATGAGCATCATACTCACGTACACTTTTAGTAGTGCCTTGCTTGATATATTTGAGCGCACTTATACTCTTCTAGCTCAAACTCAGAATATGGAACTCTTTTAAGAAATCATCCCTCAGTGCTGCATAATCCACGCAAGTTTGATCAGGGTCAAATTTCCTATACCAGCTGTGCATGCGCCCCTATAATGTAGTAGCAAATTGACTTGCCTTTCACTCAGCAGCTATAATCCCTTTAGCATGCCACAAGATTTCACACATATGCACATGTTTGGTAGCATCCTCTATACCTCTATATTCCAGGAGATGAAGGGACATCTCCATGTAGATATTTTGTGGTTGCTGTGGACCTTGACCACCTGATCCATAACCCCTAGGTTTTCATTGCCTCCAAAACCACCAAATCCACCAAAACTAGAACCACCTATACCTCTTGATCCTCCACCTATAGCTAGAGTAGGACTTGTAGATGTACTCCCCTATGCTCCAATAGTAGTACTATACTGAACCCCTACAGTCTGTGAGGTAGCTCCACTTCTAGAGGTGAATCCAACATTCTACACACTCACATTCTATGTGGATGATGCGCCCAAGAATGCTCCTCCATATAACATTGAAGCTATCTATCCTACCATTGATGTACTTGATCCCTGGCTTACTCCTGCTCTCCTACTTCCCAAGTTAGCTTTTTGATTACTTGTCATACTAGATACTAAAAACCAAGCGCAAAGGCTAGGTCACTAGGTGGATTAAGATGTGTGCCTATGGCCCAAGTAGTCTCTACTGGTGTACTTCCATGTGAGGCTAAGAAGGGATCTCTATCATGCTTTCCAAGATGGGGGAGTTCCTGATGCTCTAGCTCCACGTCTTCTATGTGAGCCGTAAATCCTTCACGAGCCATCTCTCTCCTCAATGCCATACTTCCTACAATGGAACGCTACTTCTCTATCTCCTCTCATGCACCTCATTATACTTAAGCTACCTTTCCTCTCTCTACTTTTCTCGCCACTAGGTCCACCATCTTAATACCAAACCTATTCCTGCCTTCACGCGTGGTGAAGTTTAGTTGGCCATCGGTTTACTCTCTAGGTTCAAAGTTACCATCAAGATCTTGATCACCAATGGAATATCGTGTAAATATGTTCCTCTTAGATACCTTAAAAAATAGAATTCAGCTACCTTTAGGCATGAGTAGGTTGAAATTTAATATTCCAAAATATAACTATTTAGAACACCATGAAACCACATATCCACCGTGTGAGTCCAAATTAGATCAGCATCATAAAGAGCCTAAAATTATTTTTGTGTCCAAACAAGTGTGTGATATCTCTAATTCCACTGAGATGCATAAGTTGTAAGCCAATCAAAAAGTTCTACTAGAAAGATAGTGAAAAATCTCTCATTTAAGTTGTCGTACAGTTCTTTTCTACTCAAGTGCGTGTGTTAAACTTAGATCCAGTGCTGAACCGTCATGCATATTATTCCTCCAGATCATGTATCCATTCCTCAATACTTACTAGAGTTAACTGGTACGTCTTCATCATGAACCATCCTAAAAACAACTGAAAAAGAGGTCCCAAAGAAATGGAACTAATGATGCAGCCTAGAATTTGCAAGATAACACCCTAGTCACGCTGGCACATCACTCAGTCTAGATTGAGCGCTCACTCGAAGCATGCAAAGGTACCAGGTCCCTCTTTAGGGTTGCATATAGGATGATAACATGATGAAGGAAGATATATAAAGACTCATGACTAATCCATCATTCTATAGCGCATGCTACCCACAGATCTATGAAAGAACAAGTTTAAATAGTAATCATGATTAAATACTAACATGCACTACTCAATTACACAGAATGACACTTAGATTCAGCCAATATCCTCCATCTATTAATAAGTATAGAAGCTCCTTACAGTACTATCAATTCATCTTAAGCGCATATGGATCTGATACATGTATTCAAAATCATACATACATATCTATCCATTTCTTCCACACACACATACAAATCTCTCTTTTACTATGCACCTAACCATCATATATATAGGGTGGGGACTTTCCCTTCACCACTTAACTACTCCAGAAATAGGTCACATGCTATTAATAGCCACACGCCATTTATAGTTATAGCCACACATGCAAGTGCACTATCTATAATCCTCTTACAGATAATTGAAGTGTTCATTCTATTCTTAGCTTGTCTCCATGCATAGACGCTTGAAGATATAGACAATGTTTGGTGCACACTTCTGCTGAACCTTGATGTGTTCCGCACCATCTTCCAAAAATATATCCTCATGCCCAAAATTGGCTAAGTCCTAAAATACGAACTCGCCTTCCGCATGCGGGTCCTCCTGTCCATCCGCACCTTCAATCTCCGACATTATACCCCATGCGGAATCCTTGTGTGATTTCTTCCAAGTAATCTTTGATCAACATAGGTTTAGGAGTTTCAAGCGGGGATTTTGTCTTGGTGTTTTTTTTTGACTTTGGATGATTGTTTATAGGAGTAGAAGGATATGAAAGTTCATATTTTTGGATCCGCTTTTGAAGGAAAACTTGCAAATATTTACGGTGCTCGGTGTCATGTTCTCGGTGTCCTACATTAAGCACATATGGCATTAGGGTTGAACCGGAATGTTTCCATTCATAGGGATTTAAGGTATTGATGAGAGGTAATGTTATGGATTCTTATTGAATAATCTTACGGAGAAGCACAATGTATGAACCTCATGTGCTATTTGAAGTAGATGCATAGGTGAAAGCACATTGCTAGTTACCATATGAGGAGAAGGTATTGAAGGTGGGTTATGAATAAATGATTTAGATGTAGATTTAGGGGTGAAATTAGACCTTGTAGTGATGATAGGATCCTGCTGGTGGAGGGATGTGGCTCCAAAATAAGAGGTAGGAGAGTAGGCTTGGGTTTAACTAATGGAAATTTAATTTTCTTATGAGGATGGAGCATTGATTTTTGAATGGGACTACCGAGATTTTTGATTGGACATTGAGATGTTTTATCCTTGGTGGGGATAATGCTAGTTTCTATAAGAGATTCCTTTTTTAATATTTGTGATGAAAGGGAAACAAAGGCTTTGGGCAATATATTTATCGTGACGGTGGAGTTATCATACGAGATGACTAAGTGAGTTTTTTTGCATTAGAATGGTCATCTGGTAGGTCGAGTGAGGTCGAGTGTTTTGAAATAGATGTGTATGTTTCAAGAGGCTCAATTTGATCAAGCAAAGTGGATGTGTGAAATTAAATTGTTTTATCAATAATGGATATAAGAGATTCTATGTGTTTGGTTTGATCAACTATTGTAGGTATGGAAGATACATAAATTATTTAGTTAATAGTAGTGAATGTAGAAGGTTTTGGAGGTTGAATCTGATTGAGTGTAGTAGGTGTAGAAGATTCACTAGCATAGTAGGTGGATTTGATCATCAATGGTGGATATAGAATATTCGAAAGGTATTTTATTGACAATAGTGGATATAGAAGGTTCCAGAGTTTGGATTTTATCGATTATAGTAGATGTAGAAGGTTCGAAGGATTTTGATCCATTGTAGTAGATTTTTGAATGATTCCAATGGTATGGGCTCAAGGATTTTTAGATCCAAAGGCTTGATTTTAGATGGCGTTATTGTTAAGAGAATGGTTGGAAAAGGCTATTTGAAAATTCCTAAAACTTGGTTTAGAGGTGCAATAGGGTTAACAAGCTATAAATCACATTGGTGAATAATTTTTGGATAATATATTAAAAAGTGTGACACCTTTAGATGTTATGACCTTGTACTTGTTGGTATTTACATTATTATTATTCTCGATACTAAGTGGGTTTAGGATGGGAATCGTCGAAAGGTCGAACTAGTGGGAGTTCTATCATGTGTGCAGCCACAAGTTAAATGAAAATTAAACTATAAGATTCTACCAAGGATGTATATTTACGAGGAGGTTTGGGTGGCCTCTAAACTTATTTGGTATTATATGTGTTTTAAATGAGGTTTTTATGACTATAGCATGTGTTGACAATTAGATTTATTGTTGTTGGAAGAGGATTTAGAAAATTTTGGTTTAGAATTTTTGGATCGCAACTTAATATTAACATATTCAAAAGCTTGGGTTTCTAATTTGTGGGCCATGGTAAAGGCTTCTTTACAAGTTTGGAAGGATTGAATTTTGAGGGTTGATGAAATATGTTTAGCGCAATACCGAGAGAATAATTCAATCAAATCAGTTCGAGGAAGAGATAATGATAACTTCTTAATCATTCCACACCATCTAGCGAAAAATCAATGATAGGTTCATCCTCAATTTTTTTTTTTTTGTCGAAAGGTCTGTAATATATATATATATATATATATATATATATATATATATATATATATTACATGAGATATTGATAGAAAAATGTTCTAAGAACATTTGGGTGAGTTGTGTGAAGGTAAAGAGTGAATGTTGTGGAATGTTCCCATACCAATCAAGAGCAGGTCCTGCTAATGAAATTGGGAAGGTGAAAAGGAGGAGAACATCATTATGAGCTATAAGGTAGCATACATGATGATGGGCTCTCAAATGTTGTTGAGGATCTTCTTTATTATGAAATAAGGTAAAATTTGGGAGTTCCTAATGAACCGATATGGCTGGATGGGAACAAATGGATGGATGGGTTCACCGCATATTTTTTCATATGGCAATTGATTTTTGATGAGGACAAGGAAAATTCCAAATTGACCCTCCTATTCATGAAGGTTTTAAAGAGTCCATCGAACGAAATATTTGTGTTTGTTTGGAAATATTGAGAAGGATGTGAGATGGAATATATTGATATCGAGGTTGTTTAAATTATAGGATGTTAGTGAAGGGAGGATTAGTAGTTTGAGGTGCAACATGAATAAATGGAGATAAAATGTATTAATAATATTGAGGTATGGAGGTAGCAACAAGGGGCTGATGTATAGGTTGAGGTGGTATTGGTATTTTAGGCTATTGAAGAGGTTGAGGTGGGATAAAGGTTTGAGGATTTTGAAGAGGTTGAGGTGGGATAAAAGTTTGGGGCTATTGAAAAGGTGCACTACCAACATATTGAATGGATGTAGTGGGTAATATTTGAGGGGAACTTGAACAGTCATGATCGTATTAGTATTAATAGGAGGTTAAGAGGGAGGGAGGGATACAACCAAATTTTGGAGATGGGCAAGATGTGATGAAGGGACGATAAATAAATTAGCTTAAGGAAGTGATGGAGGGGTGAGACCTATAGATGGTGGTGGTGGAGGAGGAATAGATACAGGAGTAATGGAGTAAGGAATTAATTGGATAACTACATGTTGATAACCTAGATGAAAAATTTGATTAATGTGTGTTTTTGAATCGGTGATGAAGGAGGTATGCCATAATAACTAGATGAACCTCGACAAAGGGTATTGTTGGATATTGGGGAGAATATGGTCGATTAACACTTAAGGAAACCATCTGTGTGTTGGGATCAACTTGAAAATTTATAATAGGAGGAATTGATTGAGAAGGAGGGGGTGGTGGCCCTATGTGACATTATGGGTCAAAGGATCAGGAACATATATAACTTTGGTGGCCAAATATTGTTGTAAAAATATAGAATTTTGATCTAGAAGTTCTTCAAAACTCATGGGAAAGCTAGGGTGATTTGCAAGTCCAAAAATAAATACTCACATGGAAGGGGGTGTATGAGGTGGGATAACTTGTGATTCGATAACTGGGAATGAGGTGAATCTTGGATATTTACCAATGTGTCGATGAGGTAATTGTCATATCAAGGAAAAATGTGGATGAAGTAATATTTCTAGATTGTTGATGTGTTAGAACCATATAGGAAGGGAAAAACAAGACAAAATAAAATGAAATATGGTTGTTAAGAAAACACACACAATCAAGATAAATTAATTATCTGAAATTAATTAAAAATGTGTGAAATGGGAGATTGGATAACGAAGGAAAGAACCTAAAAGTAATCTAGAGATGGTTTCATGTTGTTTAGGATGGAGTCCTCAATATACTTGAAGGTCCATGTGAGGAGAAAATCTATGATGTTTACTAGTGCATGGCGTGATATTGGGGCCTACCCTGCACTTTACACACCACAATGATAAGGGTGTTGGGTGCTTGGCCAATATACCAAAACCAAAAAAATTATTACACGACTAAACATAGTGGTAGTTTCCCTATTCGGTGATGAAATCCCAATAGTTTCACCTAGGAGGAAGTGTTTTGATGTGTTGTTTGTTAAAGTGATTTGGTAGTGTGTGAGAAAAGGAAAAAATAAGTATATGTAGAATGTTAACAACCTAATTAAGCTAAGTGATCAATAAGTATGAAAAATAAAAGAAGAGTTTCATTTTAAGATCCCAAAATGAAGTGTGATATTTTGATGATGAAAAAACAAATAATGGGGAGAAGAGAAATGCAATATTGAAAGAAAAAAAGACTCACAAGAAGAAAACTTGGATAATACTTTTCCTTTTTATCTAACACAATGCATTGTTGACCAATCCAAGTAGTACCTTGCCTCGCAGTAGAGCCAAGAGTAAAAACTACAAAATTGCGGTGTTAGAAAAAGTTAGAAAACCATAAAACAACAAAGAAAAACAATAATCAGAAACACTAAACTAATTAGTAAAGAAGCGAATGACCAAATCGTTGATGATTAGGATAATCACTAGTGATTTACTTTAATCGAACAATTACAAAGAAGATTACTAAAAAATAAACAATTAAATAAAAATTAAGGGAACAGAGTCCCATTGGGCATTCCAAGATGTAATAGTGTAGTTTTGATCCAAATTAATTTAATGTAAACATACCACTATACCTCATTTAGGGAAGGGTTTAAAGAAACCTACAATGGATGAATGATGAGAGAATCCTTGATCCGTATGTGAGCACTCCAAACTCCTATGGGAGTCCAAATCCTATAAAGAAAATACTCTAAACCAAAAATATATTTTAGATAATGTATGATGAGCTACTTGACAAAGTCCAGTCCCATGAACCAATGGGATTCTTTGTGTGGGTTTCAAAGCATGTTACCATTTAAGACATGGGTAAATGATCAAACACAATAACATATAAGTGATGATAAATTGATGCAAGAACACAATTGTTTTTTCAATATATTTCTGAATGTTTTAATACATATAATATACTAAAGATGATATCAAATAATTGAACTATATTTCAAAAATTTCTTTTGTATGTTAGTAGTAGGTAATCCATGAGAGGTAAGTGTATTGCCAAATCTATTTAAAATAGTCTTCCCAATACTAGTCATCCCGATTGCTCTCTTCACATAGGATTTCCAGTTGATCTTCAATATCATTAGAATCATAGGTGTAAAGAATAACACATGCGCTTAAATCGTGACCAATATCATATTGCTCCCAAAAGAATGTCTATCGAATGATTGCAAGATCATGAATGGTGGTAATAGGATGTAGGAAACCCGGTAATGTCATCTAAATAGATACATGCTTGGGATAGTAGATTATTAACAAATATTTGATAAAATATGATGAAAGTGACCAAATATTAAAAATAAAGTAAGAAAAATAGTAACCACTAGTGATTGGGACAAATCATTGGCGATTCTGTAGAACAAAATGTATATTGTTAAAAAAATATTAGATGCATCTGATGATGAATAGCAATGGATTACTATTTTTTTAATCATCAATATAGAATGCACAATATGGAATATAAAACCAATGAAAAGATTACTTTGATTAATTGGTGGATGAACAGCAGTACGTATAAGGAGGGATGTGAGATACTTGATGGTTGTCAAATGTGCTTACACCTAAAATTTGGTTGTTCCTATCATCCAAGAATGTCCGAGTATGTCATTTGGCTAATCTTTAATTCTCAAAAGATCAAAACTTTGATGCAATTACTTCCTTATTTCAAACCAAAGGGAAGAGTCTATACTTATACGATCACAGACGATTACTACAATCATTGAAAATTTGGCGAGATATGTAGGAATATGTGTGGGAGAGGTTCCAATTACCTCCAAGATGGGGATAATTCAGATATCAATGCAAGATATGAGCATGGAGATATGTTTTTGAGGATAGGGAAGTTATTTTTGAGTTCATTTGGGATTCATGATAAAATGTGGGTAAGTAGGTGGTTAGGGAAGTAAAAGGGAATAATTAAAAGGGATGGAAAATGAGAAGGGATTTGAAACTTAGGATAATAATTAAATATTATATTATAGAGAGGAATATGCCACCAAATTGTGTGATACCAAGGGTTATAATAAACATGTCTATAGAAAACAACAAATAGTTCTAGGAAATTGACAATGTGCGAAAGTTATAAAGCATATATTTAAGAAGGTCTAAGACCTTACATACGATCCTCGACAGATTTATATCATCATACCATAGAATATTTTATAATCATAGCTCCAATACGAAGCATCATCGGGTACATATCTCCTTGTCTTAGCATTGATTGATCCCATTATTTCCCGAATCATGTGTAATCACCTAGGTGGACTCATTCCTTAATATTTCCCACTTAATATCTTGTTTAGCATATCAATTAAAAGTATAAACACATTATTCTAATTATTGTAATTAATGTTGGAAGTTAATTAATTAGAATAATCACTTGTTGCTAACCCTTATATCCTTTAGTGTACTAATTCACTAAAATCAATTAGGTTTCATGTTAAATCTAATTAGGGTGTAATTTTTGGTGAACCCGACTCATGATTTGACCTTAGATTTGTCCATAGGTTTCTTATTCTTTTTTCATTGGTTTTGTTTCTCCTAAACTCCATGTTATCAAAAAAAGTAACACCCTAGGATTTGCACATTACGGATCCCTAATTTTTGCTAGCATGGGACCATATCTCAAATTGTGGGACTTGCTACCCGAGATGGACCTATGGAGAAGGTTGGATTCCTTTACCTAATCCTAATGCTAAACTACTCTTAAGGAAGGAAATGTAGCTAAATACTCCTAAACTACCAATTCTAAGGGATAAAGGAGAGAGAGCAAGGTAAAAGAGATGCACGAAAATGAAATCCTAAGCTAGGGTTGGTGATAGCACCAAGAAAAGGGTGTGGAAATATCCTACTGCGAGGAGAACTAAGAAGGAAAGTGTAGTAGGGAGAGGTGAGGCTGCTATGAAACAGCCTCAAGTATTCATCCACCACCAAACCTCTATGAAACAAAACAACATTAACATGCAAATGAGAGAAACATGCACATAATATAACAACAATAATGGAGAGAAAATGGAATGCAAGAAAATGAGAAAGGGTTGAGAGAACACCACAATACACAATTTTTATTGCTCCATAATATGCACAGTCCATTACATATGTGGAATAAAAGCAAAAATACACTTGCAGAGTCCAGGCTTCAAGGCTTGTAACTCATAAACATTGAGAAACAATTGGACAAAGTTTCCACATATCTTAGAATATCCTCCCTTCTCAAATGAGAAGTGTTATAATTTATAGGAGAAAATGAGGAAGAGAGAGAGAGAGAAGAGAAAGATTGAATCTCGGATTTCCCCCTTCACCCACCAATAACTTTCATTAAAGATATGGAAAAGAGTATATGAGATGTGTAGAACTCATCCCCCATGTCCTTTTTCTTGTTGGAGAAGAAATCTGCCCCCATGCCCCCATTAATGCATTTTCAACCGCCAGGATGTGTGCTTCGAATGATGGAAGTATTTTTTTTCTTTTTCCCACAAATCCCACCAAATTTCCATTTCTTATGATTTTGAATGAAGATCATGGAAATACAAATCCATCAAGTATATTTTTATGATATATGGTGAAGTGAAGGTCGAGTTATGTCCATACGGTCTCGAAGGTGCCATTATTGGCTCTCCTTTGTGTTTCAGGTTTTCAAGCATACTTTACTCATGTTTTTGACTCTCCATTACTTTAACCTAGTGGCATGTCACAACCTTGCATAACTCTTCTCTTTTTCCCTTTGTATTTTGGATTTTAGAGGTTTCTTTACTTTGGATTTTCAAATACGCATTGCTTTGAAGTAAGTTTCAGTCGGATCCCCACAACACTATATTTCCGAGCATACTTTAGTCATGTTTTTGAATCTCCATTACTTTAACCTAGTGGCATGTCACAACCTTGCATAACTCTTCTCTTTTTCCCTTTGTATTTTGGGTTTTAGAGGTTTCTTTACTTTGGATTTTCAAATACACATTTCTTTGAAGTAAGTGTCGGTCACTGATCCCCGCAACACTATTTTTCCTCCTTCTTTGAGGGTATTTTCATGTGCTCAACTCGAGATCTCTACATTTCTTTACTTGGAATGGTGATCACCACTTACTTCCCATCTCGATTGAGCCATTTCCCCACAACACTGCTCCTCAATTTTCTTCTTCATGCTTTTTAAGGAGTGATTTTCTTCCTTGTTCTAGTGCCACAAGGTTCCCAAGGTCCATTTATTTAAAGTAATTAGGGGTGTATCCCTACAAATTCTACGTCCTTTATATTTCTCTGTTTTGTAGGCTTAAGGCCCCTACGGGAATAATGTTTCATAGGGAAGAATCTTCCCACAACCCTTTGTGTTAGGAACTCCCACCTTTGCCACAACACACTACCATGGCCAATCCTTTGTTACAAGATTCTAGGGTTTTTAAAAAGTTACGACCTATGGGAACTAGTTCTGTGTGGTCCTTAATGCCCAGTTCATCTATTTTCCTACACTCCATTACATCCCTTACACTGTGGCTCCAAAACAAGGGTGGGGATCCTTAGTTCCACCTGTAACTATTCCATCCACACCCCTTCAATCCGCAATACATTAAAACATGCCTTTTTTCCATTTTTTTAAATTTTCCCAAATTTTCACTAACGCCTTGGATTTTTCTTAAATCAAGGAGTTAGGAAATATGAAGTGAAGTGCCCTAAAGAAAAATTTCTCCATTTTCTCATTTTTTCTTGAATTTGGCTAAGTGTTGAAGTGAAACAAAGGGAAATGCCTTAAAATGGTATGAAGTGCCCCAAAAACATGAAAATTACTTGTTTTCTCTAAATTCATCATTAAAGCTCTATCAAATACCAAGTTCATTATTTATCAAGTTGTCTAGTTTTTGCAAGTGTGGGCATCCGCCTTCCGGATGAGTTAATAAATGGCCTTGAAGTATCCATTGGGCATGGGGTCATCCTAATAACATGATGTCTGATCCAAAATTGAAGAGAAATCCCTTGAGACCACTTGAAGTACTGTTGTTGCAGGATCACAGCACTCCTGGATGTAGCTCGGTTTCTAAACCGATATTTTAGGCATCCAGTGTGATTGCACAGCATTAAAACCTCTCTCCAAGTGTGGGGACTTGTGAAATCGAGAGAGGAATCTCCAGATTAGAGGTTGGTTCCTCAAAATCCTCTCGATTTAGATCTATATTTTGCACAACTACAGAGGTTCGATCCTAATCCTACTCTAAATCGCAAGGGGACATGGATAAAAATGTAAAAAATTGAAACTAACTAAAGATGGTGATGCACCAAAAGGAGTGGTGAATATTTTTGTCATGCAAATAGAAACAAACCAAAGATTGCAACATAAAACATACACAGCCGATAAGATATAATTTAGGATCTCAAATGAAGCAAATAATACAAACAAAGGACTAAAACCCATTCACAAAGCTTGCATTATCATTTCCAATGTCAAAACCATTGCATTACAACCTCGGAGAGGTAGAACACCTGTTACAATATTTTAAGAGGTCTGATTCTTGCAACCATCACTTCTTGGAGGTGAAAGAAGAAGTTTGCTATGCCAAAAAGTGTTCCACACTTAGAAAATGAGCCAAATATGGATTTTACATTGCATGGGTCGAGCCCAGGAGAGAGAAAACGTACAAAACATGGGAGCCCATTCCTCATTGACTGTAAATGCATTAAATCAGCATGGAGGACCTTACAAACCCATACCCTGTCATTTTTGACCAAATTGGAGGAGAATGCAACCCATTCTACATTAAATTTAGTCGCTGAAATGTCATTTATGGCCATGGGCACGTGCAGCCGCTTTCTAAATTTTCTCTCTCAAACTAGACCAAAATTAGATATTGACTATGGAATCCTATAGATAATTTCATAAGATTTCCAATGATATAAAGAACGTGCAAATCCAAGCTCTGGATCAAAAGATATGAAGGTCTGAAGTTTTAGGGCAAAACGGCCCAAAAAACGAATGTCGGGCAAAAAATTTTAAATTTTGACCTTTTTGCATTTTGGAAATTTTTTTGAAAAATTTCCGCGCTCCGCCGCTTGGATGCCACATGTCGATGTTGGTTCGTCAAGCAATTCTCTCCCTCCGCCTCCCGCAGTTTTCCTTTGAAATTTGACCTTTCTAACTCTTTGAAAATTTCCATTTTTTCCTCGCGCCCGCCACTGGGACACGTGGCATGCATTGATTGGTTGATAGGGGCGTGGAGAAGACCATTGCCTTTTAGTTTTTTAGCCGAAGAACTTTTGCAAAAAACTTCAAAGTTCCCCCGAGCTCCGCACTTCCCTGCTCCATTGGACACGTGTCTTGTTCCCGATTCGCTCGGCCCCCTTCAAACCTTGCCCCTTTGAAAACTTGGCAAAACATTAAGTAAAAATCTCACCCTCTCCTCCACCACTCTGATCCATGAAGACACATGGCACATTCTGATTCATCGACGACTCTTCCGGCTTTCTGCGTCCCACGCATCCCTTTGGCCCGGATGTCCCAAACCGTCTGGGACAAATTTCTTCGATCCGCCCGATTCGGGCTTCCCTGTCCCTCTTTGAGGTGAAGACACATGGCACACTTTCATTAGCTCTTGGCTCTTTCAGCTTTCCGTGTCCCACGCATCCCTTTGTCCCAACTGTCCTCGATGAAAGTTCCCTGCACCGGCCGATCCGGGCAGTTCGCGTCCTTCGCGTCCTCACGGCCCAGATGTCCCAGCCTGTTCTGCACAGTAGTTAGTCAATTTTGTTTTTACCTTTAGCCAGTTCACCCTTTCGCGTCCCGTGCATCCCCACGGCCCGGATGTCCCTTTGCTATGTGGACCGCCTGGTGGCCTTTCGGCCGATTCGCGCCCCGACGTCCCAACTGTCCCAACTGCTGCGAGGACTAGGACTTAGCCGATTTTCATGATTTTTCTGCCCAAGCTTGTTTTTTGCAAATTTTTCACCCTTTTTAGAACTTGCTCTTTTCTTCTTGGACAAGAGAGTTAGAAAGAAGTGAGGGACCCTTAAAAACATTATTTTTACCTTGAGTCAATCTACTTACAGGACTTGAATATTCTTATGCATGTTATCAAAATTACCCTAGGGGTGAATTTTGGATAACAATTTTGCGAATCAGCGGGTCACCCGCTTGCTAGGTAGAAGATACCAATTCCTCAAGCGATCCATTGGGCATGGAGTCATCAAATATTTTGTTTAGAACCCCAACTGACTCAGAATGTGTAAGGAGGAAGATGGAATATCACCTGATGGGAGCAAGGACTGCAAAACATCTCCATGGATAGCAAGCTGTGCCAAAGCACTTAGGGAAAACAAAACTATCCTACAAAGAAGACAATGTGCACAAGCACTTGGAGGAATGAAAATCTAATCTAATATTTACAAGGTAGTGAATTTCCTTCTAGAAGCAATGCTTGAGATAGATTCCATTTACTGGAATCTGCAGTTCTTCACCATCCAATGAGGCCAATTGGAAAGCATTGCTGTTCTTGCACTTCATGACCATGTATGGGCCACTCCAAATGGCATCAAATTTTGAATGCCTTCCCGCTTTTCTCTATCCACATCCCATTTCAACACTAGATCTCCAACTTGAAAAGATCTATCCTTGGCCTTCCTATCAAAGGTCTTCTTGATCAAAGCTTTGATCATTTTCCATTGCTTGGGATGCCTGATTTCTGATCTCTTGCAGCTCCATTAACTTTGCATACCTCACCTCCATGGGCTCAAACTCTAGCAACTCCAGCTGCTTCATGAGTTCCAATGTTGGTAACTCAAGTGACATGGGCAAGATTTCTTCTCTTCCATAGACAAGCTTGAATGGAGAGTTACCTGTGGATCTTTTGGGAGTTATCCTATCAGCCCACAAGGCTGATTTCAATTTGGTATGCCAAGACCTTTGATTCTCATCAAGAGTCCTCCTAATGATCCTCAACAAGTTCTTGTTTGTAGACTCGTCCTGCCATTACCTTGAGGGTAATAGTTTGATGAAGTGCTTAGGTAGATACCGTTCTTGACAGCCCACTCAATCACCTTAGATCTAATGAATGCCAATGCATTATCAGAGATTATTGTAGCAGGTACACCAAATCTGGTTGTTATCCCCTCATAAAAGTCTAAGATGCTAGACTCATTTGCCTCTTTGAGTGCTACTGCTTCTATCCATTTGGTGAAATAGTCCGTGGCTATCAAAATCCATTTATGCCCTTGGCTTGAATTGGGATTAATGACTCCAATGAAGTCCAAACCCCATTGCATGAATGGCTGGTCAACTGAGATTGGATGTAATGGAAGGGCAGCAAGTCTCTCTTTTCCTATGAAGAATGCACAATTCTTACACCTCTTGATCCATGCATAACAATCACTGAAGATTTTAGGCCAATAATAACCAGCCTTCATGATTTTTAGAGCTGTTACTCTTGGTGCAAAATTACCACCAGCTGGTCCACCATGGAGCTCTTCCAACACCCTTTGAATCTGATTTGTGCTAATGCATCTCAACAACAATCCATTCACATCTTTCTTGAACACAACTCCATCAACAATGGCATACGGGATAACCTGCAATCTGAAGTGTCTTCTTTGGGTCTTGCTCATCTCAAGAGGGCATAGGCCTATGCCTAGGAAGTGTATAATACCTTAGGTCTAGTAGGGAGTGGGGGCAGCATTGTCTTCTTCTTGATTGCCACTTGGCTCATGGCTGTCCCCGGACTGTCAAAACAGCCTCTTCTTCATTACATATTTCTTTTTGCTTCTCCAAAACCAGCTGCTCACACAATCCTTTTCCTCTTACCAGCTTGGTGATCTTGATCTCAATGTCATACTCCATGACATGGGTGATCCAACCTACCCTTTTCTCGATTCAAATCCTTGTTGAGGAGGAAGTCCTTAACCCCAGCATGTGAGACCAGCAACTGGACCTTGTTTTTTGAGACTAAATGCTTGAATTTCTTCAAGCTTCGATTACTGCAAGTACATGCTTCTCAATAAAAGAGTACCTCACCTCATAGTCATCTAGGCTCCTGAAGAGAAAGAAATTGGCTGCTCATCATTATCCTTGTTCTATTGTACCAAAATGGTAGAAATAGTGTCATTACCTCCAAATGCATAGAGGATGAAATCCTTGGAGAAGTCTGGGTTGATAAGAGTTGGTGCTTGAGAGATAGCTTCTTTGATTGCTTCAAAACTCTCCTTGCCTTCTGCTGTCCACTTGAAATCCATGCTCTTCTTTAACATTTTAGTGATGGGCTTGACAAGGGCTGCGCAAAATGGGACAAACCTTCGAACAAAGTTTATCCTTCCCAAGAAACTCTGAAGGGATTTATTATGGCTTGGAAATGGTAGTGCTCTTATGGCTTCAACCCTCTCTGGATCAATTGCTAATCCTTCTTTGGAGACAATATGGATAAGGAGCTTTCCTTCATGTGCAAGAAAGATGCACTTCTTAGGATTCAAAGACACTCCAAATCTCTTGCACCTCGTGAAGACTTGCCTCAAATGAGAGAGGTGGTTTGCTGCATTTTTGGAAAAAACAGTGATATCATCAAGGTAAATCAGCACCACATTGTTAATCAAACCTTTGAATGCCATGTCCATTGCCCTTTGGAAGATATCACTAGCGTTGGACATCCCAAATGGCATTTTCCCGTATGTAAAAGTTCCCCATTTGGTTGTGAAGGCTGTCTTGAACTGGTCTTCTTCCTTCACCATAATTTGATTGTAGCCTGAGTAGCCATCAAGTAGTGAAAACCTCTCGAAGCCAGCCATAACTTGCAAGATTTTCTCCATGGAAGGGAGTGGGTAATGGTCCTTGAGAGAGGCTTTATTCAAGTCTTTGAATTCAACACACAATCTGATCTCTCCACTCTTCTTTCTGACTGGGACTAAGTTGGCAACCCAACTAGAATGCTTGATTGGGAATATGATCCTTGACTCAATCAACTTGTCCAATTCTTTCCTCATGAGAGGCTCCATGTGCGGATTGATTGGTCTTTGTTTCGCCCGACAGCTTAGTATTTGATCCAATTCGATGGTATGCTTTGAGCTAAGTTGGGATTGAAACCTTTCAAGTCTTCATAGCTCCAAGAAACACATCGGGAACTCTTGACACACAGTTGTGTGAACTCATACCTTTCTTTTTCAATTGTCATCCTTCCAATTTGCAATGGTTTTTCTCTACCAAGATGGATAATCGAATCCTCTCTCTTGACCAATGTTTGCTTTCTCCTTTCTAAACTGATCATTGGGGTTAAAAATGGACTCCAAAGTGATAAGTCCTTTGGGCAGCTTGTTAGTTCTCAGTTGTACCACTTGGTCACCATACTGCTGTTCCAATCTTTCTTGATTCTTGGTTGAGAACTGGGCTTCCTCTTGCAAGAAATGGATGATTTTCTGGTCATTTTCAAACACTTGCCAACTAACATTGTTATCCGGCACTGAAGGCCTCACAATCACGTGGATGTTTGGCTGTACCTTGTCTTGTTGAATGCTCTCCACAATGTCAAAGGCTGCCCCTACTCACTGCAAGCCTGCACAAAGAACTTGATTCTCTTCCTAGGAATGGATTTGATGCCAAAACCCTCAAAATCTTCCATGAGGTCCCACACCCTGTTCTTGTAGCACTTGAGAAGATCATTTTTAGTAGCATGCTATCCCTTGACCTGATTTACAATCAATTCACTATCCCCAAAGACTTGCAAGTTATTTATTTTCTTCTTGATTGCCCAATGCATCCCTTGCACCAAGGCTTCATATTCAGCAGTGTTATTGGAGCATGCAAACTGAAATCTAAAAGCTGAATAGTACTTTACTCCTCGAGGTGAAACAAGCATAGCTTCACCTCCTGCACCTTGTCTACTCCTTGATCCATCAAAAAATATCTGCCATACCTCATTGACATCTTTGTGGTTTGGCTTGGTGATGTTAGGAATAGGCTGATTTTCTTCGTGTATGCAATAGACCCCTAGTTCATATTCTTCCACTTCTTGATGAGGATCAAATGCATGTATCTTGTTTGCCCATTCATCAAGAGTTAGATCCTCGGGATGCTTCCAACCTTGGTGTCACCTCATCAGTGTTTGGGTGGTCTTCTTGATCAAATGCTAAACAATTGGCGTTGATCTGACTTGGAGTGTAAGGCTCAATGTGGAAGTTTGCAATAGGTTCAGACCTGATTGTAGCCTTAGTTTCATATCTCGCTCAATAGCATGTGTGACCAATCAGCAGACAAATATCCCCCAATCTTGGCTGTGAAGTCCCTCGACAAACATAGGGCAAAGAGTGGTGGAAGGTCTATGACGATACATCTTGTAAACAACAACATTTGACAAGCATGCAAGGTAAGACTCAAGTTTCTAATCACCCCAACTGTCATACTTTGCTGTCCCATCCACCGCACTACCCCTTTTGATATTGTTTCATACTAGAGCCCTAGCTGATCACCTATTTGTTTAGGCATTACTTGAGCTACTTGCCTCGGAGTCTATCATGCAATTGTGCACTAGCTGATTTCCAATGATAAATGAAACATAGAAAGGAGGGGGCTTCAACATTTTACCTTGCTGTCCTCCATGATTTCCTTCAGTGAAAGCAGCATTTGTAAGCACTTTATCTTGCATCCGAACTTGCTTTGATTCGAAGTTGGCCACCCTTCATGGCAAAGTTGGATCCACATTGATATATTGACGTTTGTCTTCTTCATCTGATCAATGATACTGAATGGTGATGAAGGATCTCTTTGTTGTCCCTTGGTTTGCACATTCACTCCTTGCATGTGGGCAGCAAAAATTGGTATTTGAGTTGGCCTAGGGGCTGTTCTTGGCTGCCCTTGTGCATTTGAAATTGGATTTTGCTTGCCAACCATTTGTGGAGCCATGGAAGGTTGTGGATTGGTTGGGGCTAATGGTTGTTCTTCACCCAAATTCCTTCTTTTTGACCTTGTGTTGGCTGCAACACCTTGAGAAACTGCTTGGTTCATGCCACAAAATCCTCTGCTTGCCAATTTACCAATGTGGTGTCATTTGGGGCTGATTGCTGTTGGAATGTTTCTTGTTGTTGGCTGTTTCCTCGACTGCCCTCACCCTCCACACCAGTAGTTGTCACCATTAGTGCTTGATTCAAAGCACCATTGAAGCACATGGATTGGTTATGAGGCTCATTGCATGGAAAGCACCAATCGTACTCCTGGGCAATGTTGTTTTGTGTTGGCACCAATGCCTTAGAGGTAGAAATGGAATTTGGATTATAGGGTCGAAATGGTCTATCGGGCAGGAGGCCTTGTTTGATTCATATTTGCAGCAGGATTAGGTGGCCTTTGTGGTTGGTATGGCTACCTGTTAGGCCGAGCTTGGGGCTGATAAGAAGGTCTAAAACCTTGGGCCTCGCTTCCTTTGAGAGTAACCACTCATTTCCTAGGTTTCAGAATTGCTTCATGACTTCTTAAAGCTCATTTGGGGCACTTAGAGATGAAGTGGAAGCTTCATTTGAACTCTAATTTTTAGGAGTGGGAGAAGGAGCCAAATTAGGTGCTTGATTGGTGTTTGGACTCTCGAAACTTGGAAAAAATGGCATGGGAGGTCTAGGGGCGAGTTTGCCAGCTTAGATCAAACAATTTTCAGCCCTAATGGCAATGCTATAAGCCATAGGGATAGTTATGCCTCCCATGGACTGAATCAACATAGAAATATCAGAATTTAGAGCTTTGAGATAGTAGAGAAAAGCACCTTCTGCTATTGGCCTAACTACCACTGGAATTCTCTCCCAAGTCTTTTGAAATCTGAAGTTGAAATCGGTCAGCTGCTCATTAGGAGCTCTCTTGATGGTTGTCAGCTGCTCCAAAAGAGACAAGTTGTCTCCCTTTTCTCCAAATTGCTCATGAAGTGCTATACACAACTGATTCCAATTTGTGATAGAACCAACTCCAAGGCTCCTAAACCATTGCAATGCTTTACCCTTGAATGAAGATGTCAGTAACTTGACAGCCACTTGCATCTCATTGATTTCATGGATTGCACAAAGGTTGGCAATGTCTTTAACATGATCACCTGAGTAGTCCGATTTTCTCCGAGCTGAAGTAGGGAATGTTCTTCAAGGCTGCAATATTAATTGGATGTTTTACATTGAGGGCAAGTGGGCTCACTACCGTGAAGTTGACATAGGGGTTGTTTTGTGCCATTCTAATTGGTCTTAAAACCCTTGTTGACCGAATGAAAGGCCTACCAGTGGAGGAGTTGAGAGGGTTCTTTTGGTGGAGATGGAGACCTTGAATCCTTCTTCCTCTTTGCTTTCTTCTTAGAGATAATTGCAGTATTCAAACAACACTTCTTCTTCTCCAACTCTTGACCTTGTGGTGACTCTTCTCATGAGTTTTCGAGCCAGCACCGCTGAAACCAGCTTGATTCTCCCCTCGAGTCGCCGATATGCAAATAATAGCTCCTTCCAAGCAAGAAAATTGCAGCAAATGCACATCAACTTTATTGCAATAAAAATGAGACCTCTAGTGTCCCACCGTGTGTGCCAAAACTGTTGTCAGCAGGATCACAAAGACTCCCTGGATGCAAATCGGTTTCTAAACCGATATTTTAGGCATCCAAAGGTGATTGCACAACATTGAAACCTCTCTCCAAGTGTGGGGACTTGTGAAACCGAGAGAGGAATCTCCAGATTAGAGGCTAGTTCCTCAAACTCCTCTGATTTAGATCTATATTTTGCACAACTACAGAGGTTCAAATCCTAATCCTACTCTAAATTGCAAGGGGACAGGATAGAAATGCAAAAATTGAAACTAACTAAAGATGGTGATGCACCAAAAGGAGTGGTGAATATTTTTTCATGCAAATAGACACAAACCAAAGATTGCAACATAAAACATACACAGCCGATAAGATATAATTTAGGATCTCGAAATGAAGCAAATAATACAAACAAAGGATCTCAAACCCATTCACAAAGCTTGCATTACAACCTCGCAGAGGTAGAACACCAATTACAATATTTTAAGAGGTCTCGATTCTTGCAACCATCACTTGCTGGAGGTGAAAGAAGAAGTTTGCTATGCCAAAAAGTGATCCACACTTAGAAAATGAGCCAAATCGCTTTACATTGCATGGGTCGAGCCTAGGAGAGAGAAAACATACAAAACGTGGGAGCCCATTCCTCATTGACTGTAAATGCATTAAATCAGCATGGAGGACCTTACAAACCCATACCCTATCATTTTTGACCAAATTGGAGGAGAGTGCGACCCATTCTGCATTAAATTTAGTCGCTGAAATGTCATTTCTGGCCATGGACACGTACCAGAGCCGTTTTTGAATTTTCTCTCTCCAAACTAGACCAAAATTAGAAATTGACCATGGAATCCTATAGATAATTTCATAAGATTTCCAATGATATAAAGAACGTGCAAATCCGAGCTCTGGATCAAAAGATATGAAGGTCTGAAGTTTTAGGGCAAAACGGCCCAAAAAACGGATGTCGGGCAAAAATTTTAAATTTTAACCTTTTTGCATTTTGGAATTTTTTTGAAAAATTTCCTCCCTCCATCGGTCGATGCCACGTGTCGTGTGTTGGGACACGTGGCATGCATTGATTGGTTGATAGGGGCACGGGAAGACCTTTGCCTTTTTGTTGTTTGGCTGAAGAACTTTTGCAAAAAACTTCAAAGTTCCCCCCAGCTCCGTAATTCCTGCTCCATTAGACACGTGTCCCGTTTCGATTCACTCAGCCGCCCCTTCAAACCTTACCCCTTTGAAAACTCGTAAAAACATTAAGTAAAAATATCACCCTCTCCTCCACGATCCGATCCACGAAGACACGTGGCACATTCTCGATTCGTCGGCAGCTCTCTTCTCGCTTTCCGCGCTTGACGTGTCCCTTTGCCCGATGTCCCAAACCGTCTGGGACAAATTTGTCCGATCCGCCCGATTCGGGCTTCCTTTCCCTCTTTAAGGGGAAGACAAGTGGCACGATTTCATTGGCTCTCGGCTCTTCCATCTTTCTACATCCCACGCATCCTTTTGTCCCAACCGTCCCGACGAAAGTTCCTCAAGCGCCGCTAATCCGGCGGTTCGCCCTTCGCGTCCTCACGCCTGAGATGTCCTAGCACTGTTCTACACAAAGCAGCTTAGTCAATTTTGTTTTTACCTTTAGCCGTTTCGCCCTTCCGTGTCCCGCGTCGTCCCATGGCCTGGGATGTCCCTTTACTGCATGGACCACCTGGCGGCCTTTCGGTCGATTCGCGCCCCGACGTCCCAACTGTCCCAACTGCTGCGAGGACTAGGACTTAGCTGATTTTCATGATTTTTTCTACCCCAAGCTTGTTTTTTGTAACTTTTTCACCCTTTTTAGAACTTTCTCTTTTCTTCTTGGACATGAGAGTTAGAAAGAAGCCGAGGGGACCCCAGAAACATGATTTTTGCCTTAAGTCAATCTACTTGCTTGGGACTTGAATATTTTGATGCATGTTATCAAAATTACCCTGGGGGGTGAATTTTGGATAACAAGTACTTCTTAGACTTGAAAATGATCTGTTATTGTTTGATTTACCATTCTCATAATAAGAATTTTCCAAATCAAGGTTTTTGCGAGTGGAAAATTGTTTTAAATCTAAAATTTCACTTGTTTCCTTTGCAATTGATCTGTTGGGATGAAGAATGAACATCTAAGACTGTCCCAAAATTTGAATTCTGGAAAGCATGAAGAGCTAAACTAAACTAATTTCTTGGCAAGTATGAAACATTGCAGAGTTTAGGAACACATGTTGATTTGTATACACTTGGAATTGGATTAAAAAATAATTCCACCATGAAAATCGCCTTGAATGAATTGTGAAAAAACAACAATGGAAGAAATTTTTTGTACAAAGATGGAAAATCATACATGTTCTAAGTGGAAACATGCAGAGTGTGCACAAACACTTCTTCTACTGGAAAAAAACCATCATACCCTAATCTAACCAGGAGGAAAAGGGAATTCGTAAAATCCTACAACTAACAGGAAAAGTATCCATATTTCCTCACAATTGTAGACCATGTAATTGATTTTGTAATGGACATGGCCTTTAATAAGAGTGAAAACTCGTGTTGAATCTTGTTTTCCATCCTTCTCCACAAATTATCAACAAAGAAGACAAATACCTCCTTTAATTTTTCTATATTTTGATTTGGGAGGCATTATTCTTGACCTTTGGTACATTAAAACTATTCCTCATGCTCTCGAAATGAGCATGACCAATTGAAACTCTGATTTTATCTCCAAGATAGCTAGATACTTGATTGGGCTAGGGCCTTTTAAACCAATGACTGATCCTTATGATTTTCCCATATCTTTGAAGCTCATCCCCATGGATGGGGACATCCTTAAGACTTTCTTCCCAAAGCATACTATTTATAAGCAAATCTAAGCCTTGGTTTACTTCTACAAATATCTCTACTTCCTCAAAAAGAGCATCCTCTTATTCTAACTGACCTCCTTTTGAAGTGGCTTCCCTCCTTTGCCCATTTTGTGTAATCTCATCTTCCCAATTATAATCATACCATTCTTCAAATTTTCTACAATCATCAAACATTATGAGACTAGTTGGGGATGAAACATATGTGAGGGGTTGCTGATTTTTTGCATTGTTAGACACTAAAGATATAAAAGAAGATGGAATAAGGGGAGAAATGAGAATGGGTTTCCTTTGGCCATCCCGAATAATACTCTTCTCAGCTAATATGGAAATATCAAATACCTGAGGAAGAGTGTTTCCTCTCAATGCTTTGATCAATACAACCAAATCAGAATCAAGGGCCTTTAAATAAAACAAGAATGCCATACCTTGTGAGGGTCTCACAATTCCTCTTAAATCTGATGTTGAAATATGAGATATACTCCATTGAAGCCCCTATATTATACTCGATATGTTTAATGAGGACAATGACATTTGCACTCACCTTGAACCGGTGTAATTTTTTTCTCCCATCTTATTCCAAGTGGAAATGGATTGTGGAGCCAAAATGATAAACGATTTTTTTTCCTCTAAATGATAGAGAAAGGAGTCTGAGGAAAAAAATTTCTTCGATAACATTGTGAATGGCATAGTGGTTGGCTACGTATTGGATACGATCAATAGGATATTGATCTCTATTTCCATGAAAGAGAGGAAGGTTTATCATGGATGTTTTGGGTAAATCATCCATATGCTGCAAATGGATGAGATAAGAAATGAAATGAGGGAATGGGATAGCTCCATGAAGAGCCATGAATGAAATGGAAATAAAAATGAAAGGAAGGGTGAAAGGAAAGGAAGAAATGAATGAAAGGAAAGGTCTGTAAATGAGAAAATGGGTTGGTTAGATCAGTGGAGTCATCATATGTGTTAAGAACATACCTCCAAAGGCTGAATACCATTAAGAACACATCAATCTTGCTGGTATGAATATGTAAAGATCTTCAACCTAGTCCCACCAAGCATGCCAAAGTTGTTATCACAAAAAATATCACCTAGGATTTTCACATTACATATCCCTACTTTTTGCTAACATGAGATCATCTCTCAAGTTGTGGGACTTGCTACATGAGATGAACCTTTGGAGAAGGCCATATTCCTCTGCTTAATCCTAATGCTAAACTAATCCTAAGGAAGGAAATGTAGATAACTAATCCTTAAATACCAATTCCAAGGGACGAGAGAGAGAGAGAGAGAGAGAGAGAGAGAGAGAGAGAGAGAGAGAGAGAGAGAGAGAGAGAGAGAGAGAGAGAGAGATGTATGAAAATGAAATCCCGAGCTAAGGGTAGTGATAACACCAAGAAAAGTGTGTGGAAATATCTTACTGAGGGAGAAGAAAGAAGGAAAATGCAATAGGGAGAGACCAGACAGCTATGACATAGTCCCAAGTCTTCATTCACCACCAAACCTCCATGAAACACAAAAAAATTAACCTATAAATGAGATAAGTGTTATCACCAAATCACAACACCCCCCAAATTACTAGAATTTATGACTGAGGCATTCAATGTGATTGGGTAACAATGAGTTATCCTAAAGTGTAGGACATTACGAATGGGATAAATCTCTAGAGAAGGCTGGCTTCTTCTTCCTAAACCTGTCACTACACTACTCCTAAATGAAAAAAACTTAATCTAATCCTACCCTAACACTTCTAAGGATACAAGGAGAGAGATATTGCATGAAATAAATCCTATATTAGAAGCGATGATAACACCAAGAGAAGGGGTTGTTAGACAATTTCTAGTTTGCAAATGGAGAAAGATGAACATGGGAAGGATAGGAAAGTATCACAAACCATAGAACATACAATGTACCACTTCAATTAAGCACAATAACTTCCAAGCATGCAATGAAAATACCAATATGTACAATATACTTGTAACATGGAGAGAGGCAAGTGAAAGCACTGGAAATTGATGCAAGGATATATAATTAATCATAAAACTCCATTTCCATTTCTCCATAAAATGCATAGTACATCATTACAACAAGAAGAGGTAAGAATTGGCATTACAATGCTTAGAAAGAAGGCTTGAAGCCCCAAATTCACAATAGCCTAGCCGAGGGAAAGAGGGAATAAGTGGAGAAATTTTTCTAACTCCTTTTATGATATGCCTCCCTTTTCCTTTATATAATTTCTGATGTGAGAGAGAAGGAGAGAAAAATTCCTAAAAATAGGCATGATTGAGCGGATCAGGTGAGCCATACCACTATCCATACTTCTTTGTAGTCACCCATGCCTATTGCATCATTACTTATCCTAATAAATATCCTCATACCTCATCAATATTTTTCCTTAATAATATTAAAATAATATTTAATATTTTATCAAGGAACTTTACATGTTTGTGGGATCCACATGGTCGATTTTACATTTGAGGGGTGTCTTGTATTTTCCTAGCTAGCAGCTCACCATCCATCTTTCTTTCTAGGTCAGCGAGATGGCTCTCTAAGATTCTCCTCTTGCATTAGCAAGATCCTCGCATTCTCCCTTACCACCGAAATCCTATCTTTTTCGCTTTGTTCTTACCAACTTGGCTAGCTTGTTCGGGTTTCCCAAAAACTTTCGCTTCATGACATGTCCGACTCACCTTTTAATGCATTGATCCCTCTAACACCTATGTGGCGTATAACTCGTTCTTCACACACTGGTGAGGCCCAAAATTTCTCCCCTCACTTTGGATTTTGGAGCCCGAACGATCTTCGACATGGAAAACCACCCACTAACTCCAAAACCCGGCTCCAATCATGAAACCTAATGAGTGATTTGACCATTTCATAACCCGATGTCCGAAATCATCAAAATTTAGTTCAGACTTCCATGCCACACTTCACCCGATTCAGCTATGTGTCTTTGATCTCTGCTTCCAAATGTCTTACACGTTGATTGAGAAACTCTGGTGCTGACCTTTGATGTGACTCGATGAACTTTGGCTTTTAGGTTTGGCCAATATAATTTCACCAACTTGCCACAAACGGTTTTAGAATTCTAAACCCCTCGATTCCAACGTGACTCGTCTACCAATGAGCTCGACTCTCCCAAATGAGCCCCTCAATTATCACCTCGCTCGCCTAGTTACGTGTTGATGCACCTCACCCCCTTTGAAACTCACCCCAACATTTCTAAGCTGAGCTCCATCTCCTCTTTTTGATCATTATCTTGGCTCGATACATGAAGCTCACCTCTAGGTTATGGTTAACGAACTGATCCAAATGGATCTCCTCCACCTATCCATTGAGTTTCTCACCCATTGACTCAAGTTGGCCTTAGCCGCCATGCCTGCGAGTTAATCCTGAGCTTGTCTAGTGTCATCTTGTCATCTTGATTAAACCCTAGCTCAATGCATTGCTGACCATTGGCTCGGGCCCTCCATTTTACAACCTAGCTCACCCAAGATACCTTGGAGCTTGATTCTCCCCTGCATTATGTTAGCTCACTGAGTTGCTCGACGAGTTATTTTAGCTTCTGAGTCCTTGATGGGCTATTTTTCCATTTTTCTTAGGTATTTTAATTTTTCGTTGAAATTTTTGGATTCTCCAGAGTCAAGAGGCTATACGGGACATGAGGGAATGGTTTGAGGATGGATTTTCAACTATATTTTTACCCATTTTTGGCCAAGTGTGGGCCCATCTGAGTCCCTTTTCCACCCTAGGAAAAATTTTACCCTTCCAAAACCAAGAAGAGGAAAAAGTATTTTGATGTTCCCAATCCTTCCCGAAAACATTATTTTCTCCCCGAACACTCTAGATCTTTCGATGAAGCTTCGATTAAATGCCTAGGTCTTATTTTCCTATTTTCCATTTTTACCCAAGGGTAAAAATGGAAAACAAGAAACATGCAATGAATAGAACAACAATAGTGGAGAGGAAAGGAAATGCAATAAAAATGAAAAAGTGTTGAGAGACACCACAATACACAATTTTATTGCTCCATAATATGCAAAGTCCATTACATATGTGGAATAAAGGCACAAATACACTTGCAAAGTCTATGTGAAGGCTCAAAGCTCATAGACATTGAGAAAAAAATTGGTCAGAGTTTCCCCATATCCCATAATACCCCCTCTAAATTGAGAAGTGTTACAATTTATAGGATAAATGAGGAAGAGAGAGAGATATATAAAATCCTAGATTTCCCCCTTCACCCACTAATAAATTTCATTAATGATCTGGAAATGAGTATGAGAGACCTGGAGAACTCATCCCCCATGTCCTTTAGCTTGTTGGAGAAGAAATATGCCCCCATGCCTCTATTAATACATTTTCAACTACCTGGGACATGTGCTTTGAATGTTAGAAGTGTTTTTTTCCTTTTTCCCACCTAATCCCACCAAATTTACATTTCTTATGATTTTTGAATGAAGATCATGAAAATACGAAACCAACAAGTATATTTTGATGAGATTTGGTGAAGTGAGGGTCGAGTTATGTCTATGCGTGTTTGTGAGGTGTCAATATTGGCTCTCCTTTGTGTTATAGGTTTTCAAACCTTCTTTACTCACATTTTTGACTCTCTATTATTTCAAATTAGTGTCATGTCACAATGTATAACTCTTCTCTTTTTCCCTTTATATTTTGGGTTTTAGAGGTTGTTTTTCTTCATATTTTCAAATACACATTTCTTCAAAGGAAGTGCCGGTGATCCCTACAACACTATTTGTACTTCTCTTTCTTTGTGGGTGTTTGCATGTGATAAAATTAGGCTCTCAACATTTATTTACTAAGACTTGTGATACCTACTTACTTGCACTTGATCGAGTCATTTCCGTAATACTATTCCTCACTTTTCATTTTCACATTTTTTAGGAGTGTTTTTTTCCCTTGTTCCAGCTTCGTAGGGTTCTCGTGGTCCATTTATTTGAATCAACTAGGTACATATCCCCACAATTTTTGGCCTTCATATTTCTTTGTATTGTGGATTAAGCTTCATGGGAATAATGTTCCGCGTGTAGTCTTTATTTTTATACCTAAATGCTTAGGTGCACCGACACTTCATTCGGATAGATATGAACACTCACCTGAAGTGTGCAAAGCTACCAGTACCTCTTTGGTAATTACTTTCCAATGTGTTAGCATGCATGTTCATAATAACCATAATAAAAGTGTATATTCCATTATAATAACCAGATCCATGAGCTCAATTTGGAAACACAAATAATAAGGAAAGTATAAAGGTTCATATAACAATTAAGATCAGATTTACCATACAAGTACCATGAATAGAGACATCAATAACCAATATCCATCCATAATGATCCATCATATTAACTCATCACAAAATAGTCTCTGAATACATCACAATACTCGATATTATCATGCACACAAATTCATACCAACAACATAACTCTATCATACATATAGTCTCTAAAAACAATGAAATATATTACATAATTATAGGGGTGGGAATTTCCCTTCACCACCCATGCATTCTCAAAATAGGCTACATGTTCAAAATAGCCATGTGTCACAACTGCATGCTTCTACATGGTGGCTAATAATATAATAATCTATAATCAAATTCTATATTAATCCTATTATTAACACAATTTATGCATGTCTCTCTATCTCTCACTTGTTCCCAAAATATCTCTTCCTTGGTCATGAAGTCTTCATGATTTTCTCTTTGTGTGATCTGCACTCCAACCTATATTTAGCCTGATCTAAGCAAAATGACTAAGTCCTGAAATTTGTACTCTAGGAGGAAAACCTCATGACACAATTCTATCACCCTCTCATGTCTATTTTCACACCCCCTTATTTCACGCCACTATCACATGTGCCTTTGATACTTAGTTAATATTCATAAGCACAACATTATCCCACACTAATATCATTTTCACCCTAAAAAATTGGGTTGATCAATTTATATCTTTAAAGAATAAAGAATGAAGAATGACTTAAAGAATAAAAGAATTGTATAACTTAAAGAATATTTGAATAACCAATGTGTTTATTCTTCAACATGTAGTAGGATCTCAGGGTAATCATGTTTGATGTCAGCTTCCAATTCATTCCAGTCACTTTTCCCCTTCTTTGAATTTGCAGAATATCTAAAAGAACTCGCATCCATTTCTTCCAGGTCATATCCTCACCCTTGTGTTTCAATTCATGTACTATATTGCCATCCTTGACATCATGACATCTATTACATCCACTCGTCATGCTATCAAATTACCAAACTCCTTTATTTTATCATCATGAGGGTCCCTAGCTTCCTTAAGCACGTCACACTTCTTTGCTAATAATGCCAACCTCTCCTCTTATCCCAAGGTGTCATTATTATTTTCCAAAAGGACTTCATTTTATTCTTGTAATGTCCTTGTTTGTACCAAATTTTATTTATTTAATTTATCCTTCAAAGTTTGGAGTATGGAATCATACCCAACTATCTTGCATGCAATCTACTTCTTGGTTCTCTATTTTCAACTTGCAACTTTTTTTTTTTCTCCTTCGAGCAATTATCTCCTTAGCACTTGGACCATGCGTGTTGGTTCCCTCTTCCAACAGAAAATGTACCAAGGTCTGTAAATAATGCATGGTGATGGAAATTTTCCCATTACCTCTTTTTCATACTGCGGCCATGCCTTCAAAATTTCCTCTCCAATCTCCTTGGCCATCTCCAAAACAATAGTCACCTTGCTCTCCACTCTCCCCTTTTCCTCTGTCAAATGCTAGATTTATTCCTCCTTATCCTTCCTATCTTCCAGAATGGTCCTTAAGGTATCCACCTTATCAATATTTTGGTGAGCGACCTCTCATCTATCTTCGTTAAATCATTTCTCAAATGCTCATCAAAGAACTATGTGGGCTTGATTTTCATATGTCATGATTGTGGAGCCTTTTTCACTCTTCATGTGGCACACAACTCCTTACACACATCAAACTCGGGATTATCCATGTAATTTTTCATAATCCAAGACAATTATTTCTTTTTTCACACATTTGCCATCTCAGGGTCCATTAGCTCCCATCCATATAATTATTTTGTCGCAAGAGTGCTCTGGAACCTCACGTAAATAATATTTATAGGGTCGTTGATGTACCTTAAATTAGGTATTTACACCATATATTCTTCCCTCTATCTAATAGCACATCCACATGTATTTCCTTATGTTCTAGCACCTTCTTTATTCTTCTCTCCAATTTAACCCTCATATCCACCGGTCGTCTACACAACACTATCTTCCTTCTCTTTATCCCCTCTAGCATAGTTTTCTTATTCATGATCATGTATACTCACACTGGTGACTTCTATATCAAACTGGGGTTGCTCATTGCCAATCCCTTCATCTTCTTAAACTTCAAGGCTAGGTGTGGAAACATCATTGCACTTGGTCCCATCTGATGAATTCTCCTCATCACTATCTTTTATAGGCACATACTTGCACCTTTTATTTTTCTCTTCATTGCTCTTCTTTGTGAGCGGTGAACTCCTCACTAGCTATGAGGTCCCAACACCCTCATCTACATTCTTGTGCTTCTTATGAAATTTTCTCCTACCATGATCAAGCACAAGTATTTTCTTCTTTCTCTACTTCTTCCCTCTCAAGGAAATTTTCTAAGTCCTCCTGTTCCTTCCTTGGGGGTGTATCTTAAAGCTTTCTCTTCATGCCCATAATTTGTTTGCCCTTTGGAGGACCTAGAAGTGATACATCCTCACCAAAAATGTATTTCCCATCCTTGAACCTTGGCCTCAAGTAAACATAAATGTGCATTGGCTCTATCTACCCCATAACCATAACCTCGGGAGTGATATCAATGTTATCGACTCCATTATTTCCACATATGCCTCCTTATTAGGGTAGACATAAGTTTTACACAAAATATGAATATCCACATCTACATTATCCATATCAAAATGTAAATTATGCACATTATGCAATCTCACCAAATCCTTAAAGTAACATGTAGTAAAAGAAAAGGGAAACTTACACCATGGGATTTTCTCATCGGTCTTCATGTAAAATATGCCCAAACAGAAGTTTTGGTATGCTATAAACTCGACCTACTTGTCCAAAACATTGGAAAACTCCTTGGGATGCGCCACTCTCCTTCAAATGCATCGCACATGCTTCTATAAAAAAATTGTGCCTTGATATGTTAACGTTGTGAATTTCCTTGCTAGTGACTTATCTTCCATGGGGTACACCCACATCTTCTTCTTTGGCTCTGTCGGAACACCAATTTCATTAAATACAATGAGGAGCAAGATAGTTCCCTAGGTTATCTTCTCACCTTTGTATGTTTAAATGTGCGCTTCTTCCACAATATTTTCTCCAATGTAGCTTACAATGTTTTAATAGGTTTTTTTAGCCATCTTGTGTGTGATATACAACTAGCACTTTTTCACTTTGTTCCACCTCTCTGAAGTTCCCAACTTGCAACTAACTAACCATTCGTAGCTACCCTCAGTAGCCTATTTCTCTATGTTTATTACATTAAAATCTTGGCCTTCATTATGATAATTAAACACAATAGTTGTTGCCTCCACTCCATCATCATCTATAAGATTAGTGACAATTTCCAATCTGAGTTACGTAATCCATTCACCTTCCCAATCAACTGTGTTGTAATTTTCATTCTTTTACCAGAAAGTAGTAGTCCTTAGTATGCATGACATAAGCCACTGGTATAGTCTCTCTAGCTTGCAAAATATGTCAACTAATATAATTGCATCACCCTAACACTCTCCAATAATTTGTAGATCATATTATCATAAACCCTCTACCCACTTGTAGTCCTATTAGTCTTGAAGATGGTGGCATCCTTGATTTCCTTGAGGGTTTACTCAATGTGGTGGTTGATGTTACTTATCTTGCATTTCGTTAATTGGGACATCCATGACATTCCTTCAATCACCTCCTCTGGATATTACATCTCCACAAACCACTCGTGTGGTTCCTCCTTTGTTATAGTCTCCTCTTTATAGCCACAACTCTCCTCGGTGCCATTGTTATGATTAAGTAATAACGTGCTCTAAAAACTACAAATGTTTTACTACCTTACCCTTTCACTCTTCAATCTCCTCTATTGATTCAAATACCTTGTGCCTTAATGTTTTCTAGCTGTAAATCCATCTCTTTAAAACCATAACATTGTGAACTTTCCTTCCCACATTTCAAACTAGCTCAAACACCCTTCCATGTGGAGAGCTGGTAATGACATGTCTCTAAATCACCTTGTTCATTGCTCCATCAACTTATCTTCACACTTCACACTTTCAATCACTCTTATTAGCTCGAAAACTCAAAGGATGTAATTTAAAATTAACATCACAAGAACATTACTTTATAGATTCATAAAATTTCTCTCGCATTAATCTCTCCTCAAATACCACCATACGTGGCATTAATTCCACTCTTTCACTCTTCCATGCATCACGTTGCATTCTTCCATGCCCCATCCATAATCTTATGGCATGCCCACTACTTCTTGGCCACATACCTCCTTTTACGTGCTTCCCTACGCCAAAGTACCTAACCAATGTACCTTATACCAAGAAGTTTCTTATGTTTCTTCCTACATCATGTTACATTTCTCGTATTTCCATTTGCACGTGGTCTTCAATCTAAGAAAAATTGTTATAAAATACCTTCAATCCAAGCACCTATAACATCTTTCTTCTATGCACACCAATATTTCAAAGGAGGTTCAAGTTTCAACCCATATATGTACATGTATAATACTTGTATCTGCTCCACCCCACACTAAAAGTATGCGTGGTCCTCTACGCATGAATCCAATATATAGTAATTAGCTATTCGCATGCAAGTGCACTTATTACAAAAATAACTGAACTAAATTGATAAAACATAGCAATGATGAAAGGAAACACATTAAAGGAAATGCATTAAAGGGAAATCTAATCTAAGTGACAATACTACCTTATTACAAACACCAAGAAGAATTATTTATAGTAGGGATTCAGCCTACTACCATTGAAGTAACTGGTAAATAAAGTGACATCCAATGCTTATATCGAAAGCATCCGATTCCAAAATCTTTATTACAACAAACGGTCCCAACCGTTGAACTTTCAATTTACCTAGGTGTCACAATAACTTTGAATCATATAGAAGAACCATATTTCCCACCTCAAATGTTTTATTCCTAATATGCCTATCATTTCATGCTTTCTGTATGGAATTTTCTTTCCTTTGCCTCCATTTGAACAATAATGCACCTTTCATCCAACTGCATTAGTTTGTCTATGCACTCTTCAAGAGCTTGTTCATCATCCAGGTCCTCCCGCATGCACAATATGCAAGGATGGTAACATATATTCAACATGCAATATGGCCTCTATACCAAAAACCAACTGAAAGGGTGTGACCTTATTCAATATTTTTTATGCGGTCCTATATGCCTAAAGTACAACAAATACCTTATCATCCTAGTATTTCCTTCCAACATCACAAATTTTTGTCAATGTTTGTCCCATAATCCTGTTGAAATCCTCAGTAATGTCATTGGCCTGTGTGTGATAAGGTGTTTTCTTATGGTGTGCCACCATAAATTCTGCCAAAATAATTCTGATTGTCTTATTCAAGAAAAGAGTTCCCCTATTACTTGTTAAACTTAATGGAAATCCATACCTACTGATAATGTTTTCCCATAGAAATATTGTTATTGTAGTTATTGTGTAATATTTTATAGGTGTTGCTTCTTCCCACCTTGTCAGATAATTTGTACAAGTTATAATGTAACACGTGCCATTCCTACACATAGGTGGGGAAATAGGGCCTACAAAGTCAATCGCCTATTTATCGAAAGGATCAACACTTACAATATGACGAAAGGCATCTCAACTATAGTTTCAGGCTTCCTAAGGTGTTAACAATGATCACATGCCTTGACATATTCCTTAACATCCTTATACATATATTCCTACCATAATCCAGTACATCAAAATCTTGCGTACTATAGCATCTCCAACATAATGACCTCCTACAATTCGAGCATGAGGATCTTCCACAATAGCTTCATGTTCATGCTCTAGAACACATTGATGTAAAAATTCATCATGACCTAGTTTATAAAAATCTCCACCTATCAACTGATAAGGTGCCATGCATATTGTAAGTTGCTTCTTTTCTAATGTCTTCATTCCCTCATGTGCTTTTCCAATGTGCAAGAATACTTTGCAATATCCTCTACTTCTAAGTTTGTAGGAGCACGATTTAACCTAAGAAAATTCACATCGGAATTGTGTTCTCAATGCTCTATGCATCCTCACACGAATTAATTATTCACAAATGGTCAGGCCCTAAGTTTTTTTTTCCTATTTTTACAACAATCTGTAAATAGAAACTCTTGGAATAGTAGAATCCACCTATAATGTCCCTTTACATAACAAGACTTTTAATTAAATACTTAAGTACCATATGATTTGTATAAAATATTAATGGTGTCACCAATAATTATTTTTTTGAACTTGTGCAAGCATAAGTGGATCATAGATAAATCCTCACACTCAGTAGTTGTATAATTTTTCTTTGCTAGTGTCAAATTCTTTCTTAGAAAACACTTGTGTGGTCTACAATTCCTTCATCTAGTTGTGATAATATGGCACCAATCTCCATCTTTGAAGCATCAACATGAACATGAAAGGGTTTGTCCCACGAAGGAAAGTGTAAAATAGGTGCATTGGTTAACATTTCCTTTAGTGTTTCAAATTCCTACTATTGAGTGTCATACCGAAGAGAATTTTCTTTTTCCTTCAATAATTCCTCTAGGGCGTGGCAATATTTACATAGCCTTTAATGAATTTCCTTTAATACCCTGTATGTCCTAGAAATCCACACACTTCACTCTAATTGTTAGGTTCTTCCAATCCCAAGATCACAACGACCTTGGTTGGGTCTACCAATAACCCTTCCTTACAAATAATATGCCCAAGTAAAGTGCCAAAAGGTGTTGCAAAGATGCACTTCTTAATATTCAGAGAGATTCTTAATTGCCTACACCTCTCAAACATAATTTTTAAATTCTCACAATGGTCCTTAACCAAACCATATACTATCCAATCATCTAGATACACCTATAAAAATTTATGAATGAAGTCCTAAAATGCCTACACAACAATGCACGAGAACACAAATGGAACATTCTATATTCCAAAGGGAATCAATGTGTATGAAAAATTCCACACTCACTCGGTGAAAGTTATATTTTCCTTATCTTTCTTTGTTATGCACACCTTGTGATAACAAGAAAACCCATCTATAAAAGAGCAGATATCACTCCCAACAACTATTTCAAGGATATCCTTCATGAATGAGGTGGGAAAAGGATAAATGACACATGAAGTATTCAAATATTTATAGTCCACATAGATCCTTATCCTTCCATCCTTCTTAATGCTAATGACCATGGGAATCACCCACTCAAATTCCTCAATGGGCTTAATTATACCATACTTGAGCATTTTATCAATTTATTCCTTTACCTTAACACACAAATTAGGATTCATCCTATATGGCCTCTTCCTAATTACTCACGCACCTTCTTTAAGATTGATTCTCATCTTACCTAAATAAGGGTTTACTCCTTTTAATTCAAGATATCCCCTCGAAACAAGTCCTAAAATTCACGCAGCTTGTTCAATAATGTTTTCCACTTCCTACTCCAACCAATATTAACCAATAACGACCTCCTTAGGCTCTACATATATTCCAATGTTGATGTTCTTTATTTCCATAGGCTCGTGATATATGCACTCCTTCGCATATGTTGTGTCCATCACCTCAGGCATACCCTCGGTGTGGTTAACATCCGTGTTGTTTTCCTCATCATCCTCACCATCTACCATGCATACCAACTTACTCTTTTCCTTTCTTCCCAAATGCAGACCATTTCTTCTTCTTTCATCTCTTCAAGTTCAAGGTGTGCCTCTAGTTCCAAATCATCAAAAATATCTAATAGAAGTTCCTAATCCTTCACACTATCTCCCAAATTCAAGCACTTCATAATCTGCAAGGCTTCATTGATTAGATGTTTAGTAGAAAAAAAAATCAAAAGTATGAATCATTCCTAAGGTTATCTCATACCAATTAGTTGTTAATCTTGTTAACTCTGCATGAACATACCATGTGTGTGCACAAAAATTCTTAAAATTCACATAATAGTTCAATAATCTTTTCCACTTCCTGTTTTGACCAAGTAGTCACCAATAATGGCCTCTTTAGGCTCTGCATATGTTCCAATGTTAACCTTATTTATTTTCATAGGCTCATGATACGTGCACTCCTTTGCGAACTACTATGTCCATCACCTCATGCATACCCTCAGTATGGTTAACATCTAGGTTATTGTCCACATCATCCTCACCATCTAACATGCATACCAACTTACCCTTTTCCTTTTCTTCTCGTAGTTACCATTTCTTCTTCTTCCATCTCTTTAAGGTCAAGGTGCACCTCTAGGTCCAAATCATCAAACATATCTAATAGAATTTCCTTAGCCTTCGCACTATCTCCCAAATTCAAGCACTTCATAATCTGTAGTGCTTCATTGATCAAAGGTTTAGTAGAAAAATAATCAAAAGTATGAATCATACCTAAGGTTATCTCCTGCCAATTAGTTGTTACTCTTATTAACTATGCATGAAGATACCATGTGTGAACACAACCACTTAGGGTGGTGTAGAAATTATGTACTCAAAGTGATGGTTGCAAGGCCTCCCACCCCTCCATCCAAAGTCTCTCAAAATGTAAATGTGGTGCGAGGCAGGGGACTTCCCATAAAATTCACATATTTGAGAAGGTACATTGCTCCTTAGGAACCTAGTAGAAAAGGTGATTCTCACTTATTTTCATTCCAATAGGTTGTCTGTGTGTGTAGTTTAACAACCCGCTACTATCCCACGTAGAGTATATACTAGTATATTTCTTCTATCACCCTCATCCTTCCACTGAGCTTCCATAGCACACAGAAATACATCAAGTTTCCTTCACTAGTGTACCATGGTACTGATTATAACTCAAATGCCTAACAATGTGTAGTCGATCATGCGAGTAATCGTGTTCTTGATCTTGTTAGGAATATTTTATTTGGTGCTCACATTTTTAGCATTATATTGTGTAAAATTATTATTAAAATGAGTTAACATAAAATAACTCATTTAATAATAATATAGTAGTTTAGAATAAATTAATACAATCTCATATTGAGTTGTATTTTATTGTTGTACGTGAGTTATAGTACAACTCACTAGAGATTCTAGGGAACTAGTAGAGATATTATGGGATATTATGAGAGATATATGAGATAGAAATTGAGATATGTGGATCATGGAGAGATAAGGGGGATTCATGACATGAGTTGACTCCACCTTTGTAGGAGATCAAAGTTCTATATATTGTAACCTCTCTACAATAATAAATTGAGCCAAATGAATTGAGTTTGTGTGTTAAATCTGTGTTTTATTTAGAATGTTATTTAGTGCAATCTAATACCAAAATAATATTTGGTATCAGATTAGGTATACAAACATGCGAATGGATTTTTCATGATTGAGTACGAGTGTTTTTTTTTAAAAAATGTTTTAAGAATAGATTGTATCTTTTGTTTTAGGATCTAGGTTTCCCTAAAATTTAGTGGGTTTCACGATCTATGGGTGAGACAATTACAGGAAAAATTTTAGGTGAACCCAAATAACAATTTTGGAGAAAATTGTGATTCATTGCATTCTCATATCATGTTGGAGCTATTACTTTGCATGCACCAGAATTTTGTCTCTTCCCACGTCTATTGCTCATTGTTAAATCATCAAAGACATCCCTCATGTGTTCCTCTATGCCATGCAAGATATAATTTTTTCTTCAATCAAAGCTCATTTATGGTATTTGTTCACGTCTCGGGCTTCATCCATTGTTCAATGTCTAGATAGGAGCTATTTTAAAAAGAAAGGTTTTTCTTTAGATTGTGTAAAGTCACGTTTAAAAAAATGTATATCAAGTGTCAAATGTCTAAAGTAATTTAGTATTCAACATCAAAGGTAATATTTTTAGATTGTTTATTATAGTCTTTTATGTGAACTTTGTCATTTATGGTTGAGGTTATTCCATTTCTTCTTCAACTTATGATTTTTCTTCTTCTTATGGGGGAATAATAGCTAATGGTGGTGCAACTAGAGATTTAGGAGGAGTCTCAATTGGATTCCATGTTGTATCACTCGATGTAATAGATGGAGATGATTCTTGAGAGAAGTAATATGGATTGTTTTGGATATGATATTATTGTCTTTGAATAGATTCAAACTTTAGATCAACAATACCTCTCAATATGTCCAATCTAGTGTATCTCTTTTCATCCATCTTGTGAGAAAACCTACAACAAGAATGTGAAAGGAAAAAAATGAAAATAATAGTGGCTTTCAAGCATCAAGTTTCATGTTTTTTTACTTTTATTGATTTTTGGTATATCCAATTTTTAGGATTTTGTGTATCCTTATAGGGTGTTGAGAAAAAAATATGCCCCATTGTGGGTGTTAAAAACTGTTGGAAAAATAATTTTTCACTAGGTAAAATCAGGGTATTTTCTAATGCTCTAGGACTAGGTCCCTCTCGGTTAGGAATGGGGAAACTTAATTTATTGAAAACATGACATGTTTCCACTACTTTAACCATTGTGGGTGCCCTTTTTATTGAGGATCACACAATAATACTCCACTAGACTGTGTGTAAAAAGGAGGTGGAGGAAAGGGTGTTCATATGGAGAGGGGAGAAAGTGAGAAGGGATATTTTACTCGATAAATAGCAAGTTGAGTTTATTGACATAAAACTAGATTATTTCCAAGTTAACAATAACAAGACACCATGTCAAGGAAAAAGGAACAACAGATAAATAAATTTCCAAGTATAATTTCATAATATAACACAATTAACCATGATCACAAAGTAAAGTTGGGATGGAGAGGAAAACATAAGACAAGAAGATAGAAGAATTGTAGTTTCTTTCTTGTAGTAAAACAACGAGAGCTATCAACCAAGAAAAAATAAATCATTTGGAATGGAGAAGCCATTCTAATTTTTAGATTTATAATTTATCTCTTCATATGCCCCCACATAACCTTTCATAGTCCCACCACTTGTGACCTTTCACATTCCTCTAGGAAATAAAAATAATCCCCTTTCTTATTAATGAAAAGGGGACTTTTACAATGAAAAATTACAATGGTCACTTAAGTGAATAGGACAAAAAAGCCATAAAGTAAAATTTACAATGGAGAATTAGAAAGTAGAGATAAATAATGAAGATAGGAGAGAGAAGAAGGGAGAGAAGTAAAAATATAGAGACATGAAAGTATATTGTTGAAAAAGAACCTACTTCCGATGGATCTTGAGTGAATGAAGTTTTCTACCTTTGACCTCATGTTGATTTGGAAGACTATGATTGGAAATTCCTCCTCTTGTGAGATGTATACATACTCCAAGGAATTGAATGAGTTTTTATAAACACTATTTTGATACTTTCACTGATATGGAAACAAGACAATCCTTTTTGAACACCGGTTGGAGTTAAAACACGGAGAACATCACCTTACTCTTATTGGATTGAAAATTCACCTCCATGACATATATATTTCCTTTTAGAATGGAATCAACCCCATGATTATCAAGAAATTTATTTCTCATGTGTTATTCATTGAAAAATTTCCTCTCCTCCAAATAGAAGAATTTCTCCATTTAATTGAAAATGCATAGTGTAAAGTCATGAATATGTCACGAATTTAGATGTTTTGCACTATTTCAAACTTATCTAGGTGTTATTTCTTCAGCATGAGAGGCTAAACATCCTTATTTCTTAACCAATATCTCAAAACTTACTTTTATTAGTAATCCTTATTTTAAGAACTATAGTTTAATTACTAGTTACTTAATTTAACACATTTGAGTTTCCTTGATGTGTAAGGGGTGGTGTCAACTATGATAATGAACTATTTATAGCACTTAATATTTATATGCATTGATACATAGGAAGGCCTAATCTTATTATTAGTGGTCCTTCCTATTTTCGAATGGAATGAAAGTGGTCTCATTTTTTTCTTAATTCACAACGATGTTTTGCTCCAATTTTTGAATGATTTTAATCGCCAAAACTTTGTAGATTTGGAAAATGAATTTATATTTTGGGAAACTTTTTTCCATTAAAATAATTTGGAGCACCATTGGATGTAATTTTGGATTCATTTGAAATGATTTTTTCAAGGAAGCTACAATCAAAATCTCATGGCAAACAGACATGTGGTTTAGAAGATATGAGCAAAAACGGTTTTTGAGCATGGAGGATGTCTATTTTTTTGGTAACATAACAACATACCAGTAGTAATGAAGGAGAGAAAATAACACAAATTAGGATAAAAATGGTTACGTTTTGCATTTAGATATTTTCCCTCTTTCAAATGTGTTTTCCCTCTCATTTGCACACCTTAACTCACATTAAACCCAAACAAGATAAACCTAGGTCAGGTGGAGGTTAGATGTGTGGTTGCACCCTATAAAATAGAGGAATAAAGGATAAATGGACATCATCCCATCCAAAGTGTGGCATGGGTGCTTGTTTCATGAGGATGAGGCAAAATTTTATAAAAATGGTGAGTTTATAACATGTTTCTAACACCCAAGTTGTCACTTAAGTGAAGAAACATAATACTCAATAGGGGAGTGCACTTTGGTTTTCCCCATGTCTCCTTGAACCAATGGAAAAATGGATATTATGCCTCCAAAACTCTTCCTAAGCTTCTTGGAATGCTGATGTCATTGATCTCAACTCTAAAATAGACTAAGTAGTGGGTTTTCGGCTGAAGCAAGAAATGGAGTTTAGAGGGAAAAAATTAAATGATTTTGACTCTAAAATAAACACTAAATCCATTAATACCATTTTAAATACCTGATTCATATTTTAATTTTACTTTTCAATCCAATTTCAACTTTTACCTACACTCATACGCTAGTAAGTGGATTTGCCACAAAAATGCGAGAATGAGTATGAACAAATATAATGAATTTACCATGAGGAGGGCCAAATTTAAACCAATTTGACCTTTGGTTAGGATCCTAACTCTTCCTAAGGATTCCTAAACCCTTTGAGAAATTTCCACCGAGTAGAAATACTATTGTGCCACACTCGATGGACATGTTTCCACGTTTTTATAATCCTATAATTCTATGTTGATTATCGTACCATGAATTAGGATTTTTCATCTTTCTAATTCCTATGATTTAGATTCTCAAGACCTCCCAAGGATTTTAAAACCTTTGAACAAGGTGAATAGCTCCTTTAAAAATGCTTTTCCCAAAGGCCTTTCCCTAAAAGACCCAATTTTGCTTGAAAGTTTCCCAACCTATCATGGCTCCACATAAAATTCCTAAAATACCATAGATCACTTCACCGATCTACCATAAATATATTTGATGGTTTGAATATTCTCTATAAGCTTACAATATATCTTCTCTTATGACAAAAACACCAAAAATATCCCTTTTGAATACTCCATAAGCATTGTTCTTTCATAGATCTTAGTAACTTATAGAATGAAGCTAGGTAAACTTATCTACACATGAAACACACTTGAAAATCATGTTATCATGTTCCTCTCAACTAGAATGATGGTGACACAATTATAATGCTAGCGAGAGGAAAGGTTTACATTGACTGGGAAAGGAATTTCAAGTGTGGGTTTGGTTATCATGAACAATTATTTTAAATTTTATATCTAGAAATTTAGCATGAAAATATCTAGCTCTTACTCAAGGAATTGTTTCAAATTAGACAAAGGACAAATGGATAAAACATGAAACTTAGTTATCTCATGGGGAACAGACCAATACCTTATCCTTTGCGAAAATAGAGTCACATATCACACAAGAGAGAACAACCAAAACAATCACATGTTAGAAAGGGAAACACACCACATATAATAGGAAAAATCACAACCAAAATAGACATAAAATCTAAATCGCCTATAATACATGTGGGGGAAACCCACTTGAACTATATTAATTTTTCTTCTCTAGGTGTTTCTTGTGTATGAGTAGCACTAAATGAATTTTTTGTACAAACCCAATTGAATGGTTCATTGAAGTGTGTCCTCTTTATCATATTATTGAGAGAGGCAGGTGTTGTAGGAGGTCTCCAAGTACATGAAAAGAAGAAGATTACATGTCTCCTCTTGAGAAAATTATCATGACTCCTCTTGCGACCGAGGATCAATATGAATAAATCTCTTTTCTTATTGCCCTAAAATTCCATTTCAAATTTCCAGTCCATTATTACATTCACTCTTTCTTGTGATTGCACATTCTTCATTTTAACACTACCATAAGACTGATTCTTGATCATAACAAGATCACCATGTTCACAACTAGCCTTGTGTTATTTGATAAACAATTTCTCATTACATTTCATGTTCCTCATGCTCCTTACCTATCATGTTCCTCATGATTTTTTTAGGAATCTAAAATAGACTAAATCAAATCCCAAAGTAATAAATGATTTGGTTAAGGAAAAAATTGATGATTGTGACATAGCTAATATTGGTGAGAGGCATAGATTCAAACCAATTTGTGGAGTAATTTGTGGTGGTAATAATGAAAATATGTCCATATTGAGAGAAAGGAATTTTATTAATGCAATATAATCCCCACATATTGAAGGGCTAGGGAATCTAAAATACACAAAGCTCAAATGGTGGAGAGAGAACTAGGTCATCATAAAATTGACATAGTTGACATTTCTTAGTGAAGATACATGCATCATATTTTAGAATAGACCAAAAGTAACCCATATATAATAATTTTCATGTTATAACATGAACACCATAGTGTTCAATGTAAGTTATCCCATACACTTCCTAAAGGAGATAAGTAACCTCATCCTCGATAAAACATCAAATTAAGGTACCTTCAAAATTGTGATACTAGATAATGTTATTCTTAATGACATAATTAAGGGATGTCATTAAAATTTTGGTCCATTCATGATCATGCACATATGTAGGGTATTTTTACATTGGAAATATAGTGTATGATGTCTCTATACCATGAACTATGGGTAGTAACAACAATGTATATATGGAAAACAAGGTCATAATTAAGACAATGTTGTATGGAATTGGTTTTATGGACCTAGAATGCATAATATCCTTATAAAAGATTTGGATAAGGTTTAAAATGGGTAAAAATGAGGCTAAGGAATTATATTCTCAAACAACATAGTTGATGGTTAAATAAGTGAATTACCTAGCCAAATTTTGAACCATGTTGTGATATTGTCTAAAGTTATCACTTCATCATTGATAGGTACCGCTGAATTCTCAAAAAAGTTAGAGATCACACATGATATGGAGATATGTTATATTGTAAGAAAGAATGGCCTTCATGTTGAGGATACATGCTTTTTATTTAGCCTTATAGTTGGTTATGTCAAATTCAAGTGAAAAGAAGAATGAAATTGTCTTACTTGATAGATCGTAAGGACATAACCTCCCCTAGCTCTTTGAAGACATTTTTCTCCATCAAAATAAAGAGTGCAAGTGTCTTTATGAAGGTTAAAAATGATTTATTCCTCTTCAAGTTTAATATTATTTTTATGGGTTTGGTCTTAGGTTTTCACCACCAACCATGATGGATTGCACCTTGAGATAAGAAGTGAAGTTATGGTAGTAATATTTAATCATAAGCGATTGATCCATGTGCTTAATGAATTAAATGTAATCATCAAGTAAAACATATAAAATGTGTTGGGCAATGTGGGTATGGGAGAGACATTGAGTTGATGAAATGAATTGGACTTTGAATTTTTTTTTGTGATAATTCATAAATATAACTCTAAAAGGAGATCCATCCACTTACCAGTTCCATTTATAGAAGGAAAACATGGGAGAATAAATGAAAAAAGGATCAATATGAATGATAACACATGTAGTTTGATAAATAATTTAGTATCACAACTTTGAAGAAGTAAAGTACATATTTATTGGATTTCATAATTAAGAAGATTTCAAATAATGTATTTGATAACATGCTTCTTACTTTTTCCATCCTTATGGGAAAAAAATTCTCCAACAAAGATAAAGGTAGATGAGGTATAAGGGATGATCAAACAATTAATAGATGGAAGTTGGAATGAGAGGGTGGTAAGGAGGTAATTTTCAAATTATAAAATGAATGTTGGAAATATTTAGTCCACTCAAGTGTAACATTATTTTGAAGAACATTGTTGATGAAGTGAGTGCGATAGGAAATTTTTGGAACAAACTGTTGGATTGCCCAAAATTTCCCTAGGAAAGTGTGAATATCAAGGATATATGTAGGATGAGGTATGCCAAGGATATATTTTATCTTATAATGATCCATATATATTGCTCACTTGGATATGACAAAACCTAATAGTTTTACTTGATTGATGCAAAAGATACATTTCTTTGGTTTTAGGATAACCGTATTATATTTATGATGGCATTTGAGAGAAATGTATAAGTCACGAGCATGATCCTTCGCATGTCTTTAGTTGATGATAAGGTAATACAAATATATTTAAATTATTTTTTGATTGATATCATGAAATATGTGTGTCATATCTCAATGGTAGTGTGTCGATAGTGAAGGTGGAATTATGTTGATAAGAGATAACATCTCATAACTCACTATAACAACAATAGTGGCATCAATAGAAGGTAGAGGGAGTTTATTCTTATGCAAGGAAAAGTTAAGGTTATGGAAGTAAATGTAAATTTATATGACTAATATGATTTTAATTTGAATGGAGTTGATGTTGGAGACCCATTTATCAATGGGGTAGATAAATTTTCGATTGAGTAGCTTGAAAAGTTCCTTACATAAAATATTATTGATTTCGGGGGAACTTGTAGATATTTTATCTAACAGGTGAAGCACCAATATAAGTGATAATAATATTATCTACCATAATATTAGTATCAATTTTTGGCATGTCATAGAATTCCCAAGTAAAAAATATTATTTTTATGAAGGTATTCATGATGCTTATCATGGAGTTGATGAAACTAGTCTCCTAACATGAATACATGGGATGGATCATCAATGATTTAGATTTTAATGAAAATTTCAACATGCATGAAATAACCATCTTGGAAATGGTAGGGATATTCAACCATATTTATGACTTCATCACTAATGGGATCAGATGCAACAATGAAATTATCAAATAGATATGGTTAATTGGAGAGGTGACAACATTTATTATGTAGGAGAGGAATATTATCTTCACATATAAGGTAGAGCTAAAGGATAGCCTCATAATTGTGAAGGGTAGGTAGTGGACCATTGTATTAAACATAAATCTCAAGTACCACATACTTATTATTATCAAGGTTCTATTGAGAAATGATTTTTATAACATCAAGAACCATATAATAGAAGGTGATTTTTGATGAGTCAAAGATGAAGTTTCATTCTTTTTAATGAGATTGGTCATGCTAGAAGCACAATTTTTATGTAATTGGATGTGTTAAATTATAGATGTACAAGATATAACTATAATAGTGTAGGTTCAATGTCATATAGGGATGGTGGAAAAACACATATTGGATTGGTCATGTAAAATAAAAATGGATGGTAGCATCAGGAATGTATGCACAAAGATGAATGAGATCAATTCTATCTATAGAATGGCCAATACTATCAGAAAAAGGATAGTGTTGATATTTATTATTGGTGGTGTAGTGGTAAATTTTCTTAAGGATTTAAGAGGCATCTAGGAGAGGAGGATTAAATGGAGGAATGCTAGGTAAAATTTCTTCATATTCACTATTTCTAGTGTCATTGGAAGGAGAATCGAAATCATATGATGTATAAACCATATTAGTATCATAAGTATAGGCATGAATCCTAGTTAAAATGTGTTGATAATGGATAACATTGAGATGTCCTGATTTAGTAAGTGTTATTATGTACTCATCATTGATAATGGGCAATGACTTACAAGATATTAAAAATTAGGTATATCATATTCAAATGTATCATATTTGGATGCAATAACAATTATACTAAAAGAATTAAAGGAAAGAGGGGATGAATCTGTGAGTGATATCAATTTCATTGCACTCAAATATATTATCATATATATGAATAGAAGAAGTGACATTATAAGGAGTTCCTTAGATTATAATATGGGAGGAAACATTTTTTGAGGTAGTATAAATGTAGGAAAATAGAATGTGATGATGTGAGGTAAGTAATGTTCATTAACTCGTGTTTTATATTTAATTAGGTTCACCATCATCTAAGTTAGATAAGGTGACCTTTGAATTTGAATTTTGTTGTCATAAAAATAAATATATAGAAAACTATGAACAATATGAGTAATGGTTATGTGGAAGGGAATTTTGGTAAGAGGAACATGTATATCGCTAAACATTAGAGGATGGGTTAGGTTGGACTACCCTTGGTGGTCAATCCTTGTTGAACTAGCCCAAGTACTACACTATATGACCGTGAGTGGGATCAAGACTCATGTATTTATTTATTTACAACCTAAAAATATATATGAGAAATGGGATGTGAAAATATAATATAAGATGTAAGGGTTTGTTATAGGGGTTATTATTTATTAATAAAGTTACAATTAACTATGTAAAATCAAAATAACACATTAATAATCAAAACAATGATAAATTATATAATGATAGAACAAAAACATAACAATAGATGAAGAATTAGTTATATAGAGTGGAAAAAGTAGACCTAGTTGTGTATACTAGATAAACAAGATGATATAAACCTTAAGATAATTAATTTATGACATTGTACTTAGAAACTATCTCTCTCAAGGAGTGTACAATCATTTATTTATTCTATATGATTATACACCCTCTGTATGGTAAAAGTTCCCTTCTCTTGTCTACATATCTTCGGAGTTGTATATTTCTCTAGTTTACACAATATGTACTAACCTATAACAAGTTGAAACCCTAGACACCCTTTATAAACTTCATAAAAAATTAGATAAAAATGGAGAAATCAGTGCATGGGTAAGGCTAGAATACCTTTAGTGGTCAACCCCTACTAAACCATTCCAAGTGATGCACTATATTCCCTTGAGTGGGATCAATCCTCATGTAGTTATCTAAGTGTAGGTACAATTGTGTATGTAATCTAATCTAAATCTATGTGTTCCTTCATCTCTTGAAACAAATCTAATGTGATAACTATATAGTAGAGGATGTACGCAACCTTGATGTAGTGTGACGTGGTGTGTTTTAGCTTCTAGAATAAAACCTTTTCTACTTTGAATAACTTTGGAAATGCTCAAGGAGAGACTTTTCTCTTGGTAATACATGGTTCTAGGACCTTTGAATGATTATAAATAAAGGAAGATAAACTCTTTACCTAGTTGAATGCTTTAAACCCATAATAGTGACTACTTCAAAAGCAGTACAAATAGTTTCGAAGATTTAAGAGAGATTTCAGTAATTTTTATTGATATTTGTAATAAGAGCTTATGAAAGTGTCAAGTGAGTTATGAAGTGATATTTACTTGCTTAGATGAGATTTTATAGGTAAAATTTCATGCTAAGGATGACCATATGAATATGAAATGACACATATGAGATAATAAAATAGAAAACATAATTTCAAGATAAGTGGGGAAGGACCACATGAGTTTTCCAAAACCAAATTCCACTATGGCCTTGAGTTGTATTGTTTTTCCTAGGTAGATAGTAATATAAATGTTAAAGTTAGAGAATGATTTGTGCAAATGAATTACTAGTTTTTAATTAATATTTCCTAGATGAATGGAATAAAATAGTGAATGGATTAAAAGTCATGAAATAGATAGTAAGATATGTTGATTGAACTTAGAATGTGAGAATTTTTCTTAAAAGGGAATAAAGACATACGTATAATTTCCAAAGGACAAGCTACCTAATTTGAATGTCTACATTTGCAACGATTTAGGTGTGTAATTAAAATTTTATGCTTAAAGAAAAAAATATACCTGAGTGAACATATACACTTTGTATTTACTTGATAATTTTCTTAGGAATACACCTTTTAATTTTGAGGAGGGATGAGCTCTTGTTTTTTTTGTATTTTGGAGATTTTAGGTTATTCTTGAAATACCAAAATATTGGGGGTGATCGGTAAAAATTATTTTGAAGGAGAAATGAGAGTTTTGACTACATGTAACTCAACACCAAAGAGGAGAGATAGGTATCACTACACCTTATTAATATAGAAGAGTAGTGTATAATAATTTTTATTGACCCGATATCTTCCTCCATAAATGGGAAGGAAGATATGAAGGATAAGTTATAAAGAACTTAGTTTCTTTGATACCTTCCATAACCCTACATAACACATCATTGCAAATGGATCTAGGATCAATTATGAAATAAACCATATAGTAAAAAGAGAGAGAATACACCATGTCCCTATTTTTTGTTGTACAACTAATTCACAATACGTAAATTTTTAAATAATACAAAGGATAAGTCATATGCCCCCAAAACTTGATCTTGTAAATGTATCTAAGTAGTATAATAGAGAAAAAATGAATTATTCATGCCCCATGGATAATAATCTAATTTATTTCTTCTCTATCTAAATATGTACCAAAAGTATTTATATAGCTGTAAGAATCTAAAACTATCATAAATTAATAAGAATATATAAATAACTATAAGTAGGGTCTAGACTATATTGTAGTCTTGACCTAAAGTTTACGATTCTGACCAATATAATTTTTTTCCACTTTTCTACATCTGTACTTATTTATGAGGATCTTTACCATATAAAATTTTTTATATTGTCTTGTAATATACCTATGATGGATTTATATGTAGAATATATCTTGATGAATTCCCCCTTTTGAGGTGGACTTGATAAATAATTTGAGTACTTAGCTCAAAAGGAAAGATGTGTACCAATGTAAGATAATTTTGATAGTATGTGTTGGATCATATTGAAGGTTGTGATGGTGACCACCATTGGGAACCTATTATTAGAAATGGTGTTGTGCATGGTGGAAAACATGATGTACAAAAAATCCACATATAACATGAAATAAGAAAGAGTAACAATAGTACATGCATATATAATAAATTAAGAACAATAGTGAAGAGATATTAAATCAAAATAACATAAGTGAAAACGTAGAATATATTCACATGAAGGCATAATGATGAAAACATGGGACAAGCACGATGTCATAAGATAAACACATAAAAGGAATTGAGGTTGTATACAAGTAAGGAAGTGTTTAATGAAATATATGGATAGATCCAAAAACAAAGGACACCCATAGTATCAAAATACTATCAAGGAACTTGGGTCATATAAGATAAGAATTCAATTAGTCAACACAATTAAGTAAGAAATTAATGTAACAAGAAAGTATAGAAAAAATAGTAGTGAAATAGCACATGGAGCAAGATAGGTTAGTATTACACAAGACACATGTGTTAGTCTTATTAGCTCAAAATATATAATATATATAATATATGTAATCAATTGTAATGAGAAAGTGTAAAGTAAATGAATTGAAAAAAATCACTTGTGTAGTCTAGGAGTTACCCTCAAAGAATAGTTTCAATGGGAAGGGATGAAATAAACACCTATTATCAGGTATCATCTATGTAGGTATTCCATCAATATCAATATACCTCATGAATGAATGTGTCTCAAGAGTATGGAGAAAAACATACTATATATCAAACCAATATGAAAAGAAACATATGTAAATTAAATATAGCCAATTAGGTAATGTGTAAGTCTAGATTGTAAAAGTAATGATAACCGGATCGTGCAAGACAAGAACTCATATGCTAGTAGATAGGAGAGAAATCTATAGAATGAATCATACGCTTAGCCATTTCCTTCAAAGTTCTATTCTTCCATTCTACTAAGCCATTCTTTTGTGGAGTATGAAGAACAAAATGCTGGTGAATAATGCCTTGAGTTACCAAAAATTAGAAAAATCATTACTAAAGTACTCCTCCCCATTATCGAGTATGAAGGTTATTTATGCAGCTAGAAGATTGTTTCTCAACCAAATCTTTAAAGAATTTGAAGTGTGAAAAACATCACTTTTGTACTCGATAAAATAAAATCAAGTACGCCTCAAGAAATTATCAATAAAGGTAAGTGCATACTTAGCTCCATTGAAAGAGGCCGTAGGAAAAACATCAAGTCACTATGCATAAGCTCAAGTGGTGAAGAAGCTCTCTTAGAAAATTCTTAGGAAAAGGATCTTGGTCTTGTTTCCCTCATGCACAACCATGAAAAAATCCCTCAAGATAAGAAACTCTAGGAAGAACATCTACCATACCATGAGTTCTCAACTCCTTTAAATATTTGTAATTGAGATGTCTAAATATTTCATGCCAAAGCTTACTCTTTGAATCAATTAGAAACCAATCCTGTCCCTATAGAGGAAGTTTCATCAAAACCTTGAAAGTGATAAAGTGTAAAACCATGATCAATAATACCTTGGGTAATAATTTAATGAGGATTCAACAAAGTTTATACTTTTGCCCCATGTGGTGTAAAATTCACTATTTTTCCTTGACCAGAATGAAAAATTTGATATACAGAAAGTGAATTTGTTGTGATGTTAGGAACATATAGTGCATCTTGGATAATTCCACCATCAAGGTGTATATCACCTTTTCCCTCAACAGAAAGAAAGGAAGAATCTCCAACCTCAATTTTGGAAGTAGAACTCAAACCTATAGAAACAAAAGACTCCTTGGAAGAATTCATGTGATGAGAAGTACTAGAATCAATAAACCAACTGTCTGCAAGTTGTGACTTAGATCTCCCAATAACATTAAGTTCATTTCCATGTGGATTGGAAGGAGGTGGAGTGAAGATAGAAATTTTGTGTTTCTTAACTGCATCCTCTAAGACTTGCATTCACTTATAACACCTATGTTCTTCATGACAAATACCCCCACAAAAACAGCATGAAAGGCTAGACTTATTCTTGGATTTAGAAGACTCCTTGGGTTTAGAGTTGTTTTCTTTGGCTTTAGGAGAACTTTGAGATGGAGAAAGGGTGGATTTGATTTTACTTTTTGGTTTTCCGTTGCCCTTAGGATTAGATGCAACTAATGCCTTTTGAGAGGTGGAAGAATCAATGTGAGATACTTTGGATTCTTCCCTAGTAAGTCTTTCAAATTTTTTTTTCTAAGTTAGGCATTTTGAATGTGTCACCTAAGGCATCCATCTTAGAGAAAAAGGTATAAGAAAAAAATTGGAATGGTCCTCTCAACTTAGATAAAATCAAGTAAAAACACTCTTCATATTTCTTATCTCTTCCATTCCATTTCAATTTTGTCAAAAATGCTTGAACTTGATAAGATAGTCTATAATTGTTGGGAAATATTTGGGTTTAAGAGAGGTGATCTCAATTTCAAGTTGCATGGCTCTCATATGATCCACCTTACTAAATAAATCTTCTAATTTCTCCTATATTTTGAAAAGAGATTCACATTTTTCTAAATGAAACAAAAGACTGTCACTTACATAAGTTCCTATCAAACCCATACACTCATCAAATTTTCACTGGTACTGAAATTTATCATATTCTTTATTAAACATTGGTTGTTCTGAAGAAGTTAAATCTCATAATCCTTTTCACTTAATTATTGTTTCCATTCTTGGTTTCCATGTGTGGTAATTATGTGTTGTTAATGGCTCACCATGATCTAATAGATAAATAGACTCCATTCTCAAAAATCACCAAAAGAAATGTAAGAACCAAGAAATGAAACAAGAGCCCCAAGCAATACAACAAGAGCCCCCATGTTTTGGCACTTTATAATGAGTGCGTGTTACAATATGGCACTTTATAATTATACTGCAATTTTCAAAATAAATATTTTCAATGTAAAGAGCACAAAAAAACTTTTTGCAAAAAAAAGACACTCAAATCTGAGTTGTCGATAAGAAGATACAAGATTTACAAGTTTAGGGTCTACTATTTATTTTAGGTGCCACTAAAACAAAATAAAATGCTCCTCTTCACCACACAAATAAAATGAAAGAGGGTTGGAGTTAAGCATATACTAATAGGAATCACAATCTTTAATCCTCATATAACCATACCCAAAAATGATGCACCACGTAAGAAAAATACCCAATGTGGATCTTGAAAAACCCAAAAAACCCAAAAAGTGATTTTATGGATTTTCTTCCTCACTTACATGAACCGTGAGGTGAACTAGTGTGTTTCTCTACAACAAAAAAACCAAAAAAACAACTACCTCTAGAAATGGTCAATCTTAGGGTTTTCCACCTTTAAAATCAAATGGAAGGTTCTTTTTGCATAAAAACACATGCAACAACAAAATACAAAAAAATCACGAATATATGAATATATAAAAAAATGTTTGCAAAATGAAACTTAAAGATGGATGTCAATAGAAATATCCTACTCGATACCATAAAAAGAATAATAACTAGATTGTATCGAGCCAAGAACTTAGATGCTAATCAAACACCACGATCAATAAGATGAAAGCAATTTGCCAGAATAACTTTACATAAAACCTTTGCAAACAAATGAGCAACAATATCATATACTATTATGGAACTCAATGAAATAAAATGAGAAAGGGAATTTCTTATATAGGCAAGGAATAATAATATAAGAAGTAGTCAAGGTCATAGATCAAACCATAAATCAAGTAAATAATTAGTCAAGACCATAGATTTAGGAAAGAACTAGACATCAAGGATCTAGTCAATACCATAGATCAAGGAAAGAACTATACCTAACAACTAGATAATATCCCCCTAATATCTAAATAAATAAAAATAAATATCCACACACATAATTGGGTGAGGATAAATACAATAAAGGTAAATAAAGTACCTAGGTGAACATGAGCTAAGGTAAATACCTACTCTAATAGATTTTTTATTTTTTGGAAATATGTCATTGTTTTTGTATTATGCAATTATTTGAATGTTTTTATCATTTTGAAAATGAATATGTATAGTAAAGGGTAGAAAAATATCATATACATCATAAAGGATATCATTCATGTTGGGATCAAGCCCAATGGCCCCCATAATTAGCATGATTTTATAGATTTTGAAAACAAGGTCCATTTATTTGTCTTGTTTTGAAGTGATGTAATGGCATGATATATTCTTAATCTATGTAAGATTTCTCTTGTATGGTCATAACATGTGTCCAATGTGTCATATTAGGTTGATAATAAGAGAATCCACCATTCTAATTAGTAATGATATTGGAAAGTAAGGGGGAAGTAATACTAGTATTATGTGTATTGATAAATACCCAGTAAGTGGTGACATAATAAAGAACATAAGGAAAAACGGGTAGAATAAGGGTAGTAGACATCAAAATTTTGTAAATTGTAATTTTAAAATTCCAAATTTGGATATGGTCCCTTACTAACATAAACTCATTGTCATTCGAATCCAATTAGTACATCTCTAGATCTTTTTGACTTTATCATCTCCAAATTATTCTTTATTACAAATTCAAGAAATTTTAATTAATCAAAAAAATAAAATATCCCTATACATCATGCTATACGTTTTTTTACATCACATATTTCATGTCTTGGACCATACATTTGTGTCGGGATGTGAAATCTAGTCCTAGCTTACTTGTAGTAATGACCTTTCATTTCTTCAAATTTATTTTCAATTTGATTATGTTTATCATGTCATTTCATCTTCCTAGGGTTGGAATTATTAGAATACTTCACATACAAAAGGCTATATAAGCAATATAATATCACTTTATAACTCACGTGACAATATTACAATATCCTATTAAAAATACCATTCTAAAAGAACCCAAGAGTCTCAATAATATTTCTAAATTATTTGCACATTGATTACATTAGTCCTTAATATATGTTTGAAACACTTAACTAAGTAAAATAATCTATATTCCTCCATTTCCAAGCATGCAAATGTCATAGATCCATGCATTAGAAAGATAAAATTCACTCTAAGTATTGGAAAATGGTTTTAAGGAACAAAGGGTTAGGTCATGCAACTGAAGCACACCACATCAAACTAATATTGCATTGGGTATATTTTATAAATTACAATCATCTTGTTATATTTGTGTTAATAAAAATTAGGAAACCATAGGTGGTTGGATTATATCACACTCACACTTGTAAAAGAACCTAGGAGAACTACACGAGACTTGATCCCACATTAGTTTGATTTAGCCAAGTGAACCACCAAGGGTAGTCAAATGTCACCACACATAATTTTTCATATTTATTTTCTAATGTTTTGATGAAGGTTATTTTAGGTTTATAGGGTTTAATTTTGTTATAAGTTATTATAGGTTATCCTGAATTTGTGTGAACAAGAGTGACATAAAGTGAATGAAATTTATAGGAAAGTAAATCACACAAGAAGTTATAGAGCTCAAACTCCAAAGGTTCAAATATTATACACTTAGATATTTACGACCATACAACTACCAATATGGACCATACATGATTTTTATGGTCTTGTCCTTACTCAATTTACAATTATAGATTTTATATAAGAACATTTATACTTTCTCGATATGCCTTTTCCATTTATCTACAAATATGGACCTTCTCTATTATGTCCTATACAGATAAGTCTTCATATCCTCTTGTGTATTTTAGATGTCATATATCATTTATTATAACTATTAATGCATTATTCTGGCTATGAATGGTTAATTATAAAATAATTAGATCATGATAATTTCCTCTAACAAAATCTTTCATCATTTTTATTGTTGTGTACTTTCCATAACATAATCCATTTAGGGTAAAATTTGGTGAACATGTGATTTAAAAAATATTGAATTTGTAAAACCATAATTACAAATTCACATATGATAAATAAATGTTATAGTATAGATCTCGACACAAGTAACAAGATAGATAAAAATAAAACCCTAGGTGCAAGAGAGGGAATAGAAGACTTGTCCAAAATAAGATAATGCATTATTTTAATCAAAACACCATTTTCCCCCTTTAGTGCTTCAAATCATATTTGTTTTATATATTTTAAAAAATTGAGTATCCCCAAAGCACCTTCATTAGATAGGAACTTTCTCCCTCTTTCCAAAAATATAAAGAAGTCATTCTAACTCTTCATATTTTTCAAATTTTGGGCCATGGGAGATTTTTACACCTTTGTAATTTCGGGCCATGGGAGATTTTTGCATCTTTACAATTTCTGGCCATGAGGGATTTTTTACATCTTTGTAATTTCGAGCCATAAGAGATTTTTTGCATCTTTGCAATTTCGGGCCATGGGGAATTTTTTGTATCTTTGCAATTTCAGGCCATGGGGAATTTTTTGCATCTTTGTAATTTCGGGCCTTGGGAGGTTTTTTGCACTTTCACAATTTTGCGATTTTGTAAATTGTGTAGTTTGCAATTTTGGGCCCTGGAGAATTTTTGCAAATTTGCATGTTGGCCATCTCTTGTGTGGATTAATGTAAATTTTCAAATGTGTATAACTTTTGATTTGGTGCTCGAAATGTGACAAACATTATATCGTTGGAAAGGTCTCGACATCCTCAATGTCATGGAAACCTGAAACATTATTTTTGGTGAGGTTATGTGGGTGAAAAATAAGAAAACGTACTCAGCTCCAAAAAGTGCAGTTCCAGGCATCCCAACCACTAGAATTAATGAAGTATGGCACCCATTTCTTCTCTAGCAAGAAAGACATCATGAAGGAATGGCCTTGATAGGATGCCCATGCCCCTTTTCAGAAATTTAATGCATCTTGTTTGTGGGTGGGAGCATAATTTTGAGTTTCCCTTTTCTCTCTCTCTCACATTCTTCTATATATTGTAAACACTTCTCATTTGGAAGGGGAGATATTCTGGGAGCTTGGGGAGACTGTCAAATTGTTTTCTCAACTTCATTGAGTTATAGACCTTCATATAAAATTTCAAGTGTATCTATGCCTCTATTTTACAAATATAGTGGACTGTGCATTATTTGAAGCAATAAATATGTGTATTGTGGTTTCCTCTTTAACCCTTTCTCAATTTTATTGTAATTTCATGCCTCTCCATTATTGTTGTTCTATTATGTGCATGTTCTCTAACACTTTCGAGCTCATATTGTTGTTCTATTATGTGTTAAATCTTGCCTAGCCTCTCTCAACTATATTTCATTCTATTTTCCTCCCTCAATAGAATGTTTCACACCCTCTTTTGGTGTTATCACCTCTTTAGTGTAGGATTTGTTCATTTTCATGTTCTCTCTCTCTCTCTCGGTCCCTTGGAAATCATAGATTAGGAGTAGTTACTAGATTTTCCTTCATTAAAGTAGTCATTGCATTAGATTAGGAAGAGGAACCAACCTTCTCTGGAGAGTTATCTCAAATTGCAAGGTCCCACACCTTGAGATAATTCCATGTTTCCTAATTACATTGGTAGCTCATGCACACACACATGAAAAATTAGAGGGTGTTGTAATTTGGTGATAACTAGATTGGAACACCCATTGGGACCACAAGAAATTATTCATTTCATCAATGAGTTTGGTGTGCTCTTGTTGTAATTTCCATCCTTTTGAGGCTTTGTAACAAGCACATCTAGTGACTCCAAAGGGAAATATCCAATGGTTTCAGCAGTGTTAGTTTTCAAGTTCACGAGAAGAATTCAAACAAGGTATAGAGCAAGAGAAGAAGGTATTTTCAAATATTTTTAGTTATCTCCAGTTAGAGGAAGGAGAGTGGGAAGAGTTCGAGAGATCACTATCTCCACCAAACACAACCTTATCAACACCTCCACCTGATAGGCCATTTATTCAGTCAAGTAGATTTCTTAGACCAAGTAGAATGGATCACCAAAAACCACCACCACAAAAAAATATTTTTTTCAAATTTACGAGAAGCACCACAATTTCCCTTAATGCAAAAAACCAATCCCAAAGATTCTGATGATCGAAGAATATCCCATACTTTACTAGGGAAAATCACACGACTCCAATCGATCACATTCAAGACGTTGAAAATGTCTGTGCAATGCATGAGGTCAATGAGCTGTATTTGATAGTCAAATTATTAGCTTCTTCTTTCAAAGGAAAAGCTTTACAATGGTTCAAAATCCTAGGAGTAGGATCAATTAATAATTAGGATCAATTGTGCACAGCTCTTTGTGGCTAGTTTGGAGAAAAAGAAGACAACTTATCTCTATTGGAGCAATTAACCACAATCAAGAGAGCACCAAATGAGAAAATGGCTGATTTTAATTTTAGATTTTAAAGGACATGGGATAGGATTCTAATTACCATGAGACTGCAGTAGTGAAGGTGTTTTTATCTACTTCTTAAAAGCTTTAAATTATGATATAGCCATGATGATACAATCTATGGGGTACAACTTTTCTATGCAACTTATAACATCACTATTAGAGATTAATTTTTTTGATCCAAGATGGTAAACTTGCACCTAGGCCACCTATGCCTCTTTATCTAGAATTAGGGAATCCAAGTTCTAGTCAAACACCTACATTAGCTCCCATTCCTACCCAAAAAATCAGAATTCTAATGAAGCTTCTACTTCTTCTAGCACCTCAAACGAGCTCCAAGAAGTCATGAAGTAGTTGTAAAACTTAGGTAATGAATTGGTGATAATTAAGAGGTAGCAAGCTCAAAATTTCAGATCATATCATCCTCAAGCTCAACCCAATAGACCCCCATATCAACCAAATAGACCATCTGCCCAAGCTACTAATCAGAACAATGGACAACCTCCTGCTATTGCACAATTTCAGCTTTATAATCCTAATGCTACTTCTACATCTAGAGCCTTGGTTCCAACTCAAAATAACATGGCACAAGAATATGAATGGTGCTTCCCATGTAATCAACCTCATAATCAGGAAACATGTTTCAATGGTTCTTTGAACCAAGCTTTGATGGTGAAAATGGTTGGTGTGCCTCAAGAAACAAATCAAGAAGAAATTTAGTAGTAGGTAGCTACCCAAGAAGCACCTCCAAGTGAAACTATGCTTGTGAATTGGCAAGTTGAGGATTTTTGTGGCATAAATCAAGCTCCTTCTCAAGGTGTGGTAGCCAACACAAGGTATAAGAAGAGGAATTTAGAGGAAGGGAATTCATCTAATCCAAGTGCTACTCAACCCTTTGTCACTCTACAAGGAGTTAGCAATCCAAGTGCAGCTCCAAATGTGCATAATCAGCCCAAGCCACCTTCTAGACCAACTCATGTACCAATTTTAGCAACTCATGTGCAAAAGAAAGTTATGCCAAACAAGGGGTATAAGAATTATAACTCATTATCTACTCAATATCATAGAGAAAATGAAGAAAACAAATGTAAACATCTCAATGTGGGATTTATTAGATATATGGGGCCAAAGAGACCTATTGTAATCAGCCATGGAAAATTGGTCTACATCAAATGAGTTATCCAAAGAGTGAGAAAAGGTTCTCACTAATGCAGCTCCATAAGAAGGCAATCAAGGAGGTCAACAAGGTAAAAACATGAAGCCTCCTCCATTCTATATATCTCTAATCATTGGAAACAATCTTGTACACAATTACATGATTGATTCGGGAGCAAGTAGTTCTATGATGCCTAAGAAAATAGCTGATCAGTTGGGCCTTCAGTATGAATTCATTTCTAAAGGTGTAGTGTAATTAGATGGAACAATAGTGAAAATTGTTGGTGTAATCAAAGGATTGAGCCTTACACTTGCATGCCTGCCCCAATGTCACAATATTGCAAGATGTACTTGATTATTGAATTTTTGCCACTCTTCACTTTGTGTTTGTCAAGAGACTTCATGGCTAAAATTAGAGGCTACTTGTCTGTTGATTGGTCACATATGTTGTTCAAAATGAGGTATGGAGCTAAGGCTATGATCATATTTGAACCTATTTCAAACTTTCATATTGAGCCATATGTACCAAGCTCGATCAATGCAAATTGCTCAAATTTTGATCAAGAAGATTACCCAAGCACTCCAGAGACAAATACCAAGGTTGGAGGCATTCTAGACTTAAATCTTGATGAATGGGAAAACAAGAGGCATGCTTTTGATCCATATAAGGAGATGGAAGAAGCTGAGTTGGGGATTTATTGTTTGCATGAAGAAAATCCACATCTCCTAACATCACCAAATCAGATGAAAAGGATGATAATGGAGTATGACAACTATTCTTTGATGGTTCAAGGAGTAGACAAGGTGTTGGAGGAGGAGAAATTCTTGTGTCACCTCAAGGTATTAAATACTACTCTCACTTTCCATTTTAAATTTATTTGTCCCAAAAACACCTGAGTATGAAGTATTGATTCATGGGATACAATTGGGTAAGGAAGAAATGTTTTAAAAAATTGCAAGTCTTTAGAGATAGTGAGTTGGTTATAAACCAAGTTAGAGGACTCACCGTTGTAAAAAATGATTTGCTAAAGAGCTACAAGAACTAGGTATGTGATCCATCAAACACTTTGAGGCATTCAACATTGATGGCATACCGAGGAAGAAGAATGAGATCGTGGAAAAACTTGTAACCGTTGGAGCAGTATTTGATGTTGTTGAAAGTATCAAAAAATATAAAAATCAGCCACATATTAAAGTAGTTATAAGACCAGATGTCCCAGATGACCATACAAGTTGGAAAATATTTGAAAGTGATCAACAAATCATAAATTTCTTGCAAGAATAAGCTAAATAATCCTCTAGAAATCAAGACAAATTGGAGTAGGAGTATGATAACCAAGTGGTGTAGCTAAGAACAAAGAAATTACTAAAGGGTTTAGTGACTTTGGAGTTGATCTTCAATCCTAACAACTAGTTCCAAAAAAATAACAAAAATATTCAAGTCAAGGGTGAGGATTCAGAACCAATTGCAATTAGAGAAGACAAAGTGCTTCAAATTGGAAAGGTGAGCACTCAACAAGAAAAATATGATTTCATACATCTTTGTCAAGAATTTCTAGATTTATTTTCTTGGAATTATAAATATTTGAGAGGATTTAAACCAAAATTGGCACAACATACTATTGAATTGGATCCATAATCCAAACCCATTAGGAAAAAGTAAAGGTCGGTAAATTCTCACATTGAACCTTTGATGAGAAAATAATTGAACAAACTCATAGAGGAAAACATCATTTTTCCAATCAAGCACTCAATTTGGGTTGTAAATTTGGTGCCGGTATGGAAAAGAAATGGATAAATTAGAATTTGGAAACACACATAATAAGGAAATTATAAATATTCGAATAACAATTAAGATCAAATTTACCATACAAGTACCATGAATAGATACATCAACAACCAATATCCATTCATAATGATCCATCATACTAACTCATCATAAAACAATATTTGAATACATCACAATACTCTCATAGAATCATGCACAAAAATTCATATTGCAACATAACTCTATCATACATCAGATCTCTTAAAACAATGAAATACATTACATACTTATAGGGGTGGGGACTTTCCCTTCACAACCTACACATTCTCAAAATAGGTTACATGCTCAAAATAGCCATGCACCACAACTGCATGCTCATGCATGGTGGTTAGAAATAGATTAATCTATAATTGAACTCTATATTAATCCTATTATTAGCACAAAATATGCATGTATCTTAGTCTCCCACTTATTTGTGAAATAGCTCTTCCTTTGCCATGAATTATTCATGCTTTTATCTCTGCGTGCTCCATACTCCAACTATTTTTATCCTAATCCAATAAAAATGGATAAATCCTGAACTTTGTCTATCTAGGCATGAAACCTCAGGGTATAATTCTATCACCCTCTTGTGCCTATTTATGTGCCCCCTTATTTTGTGCCATTATCACCCGCGAATTTGATACTTATTCAATATTTCAAAAGACCAACACATGGGGAAATTTTTTCCCCACAACCCCTTGTGCCATGAAATCCCACCTTTGCCACAACACACTACCATGGCCAATCCTTCGTTGCGGGATTCTCGAGTTTGCAGAGAATTTATGACCCATAGGAACTAGCTCCCATGGGGTCCTTAATGCCCGATTCATCCACTTCGCCTGCACTCCATTTCATCCTTTACATTGTGGCTCCAAAACAAGGGTAGGAAACCTTAGTTCCACCCACAACTATTCCATCCATACCCCTTGAGTCTGTAATACATTAAAATATGCAATTTTTCTATTTTTTTCTTTTTTTTTCAAATTTCCACTAACTCCTTGGATTTTTCTTGAATTAGGGAGTTAGAAAAAATGAAGTGAAGTGCTCCAAAAGCATGAAAATTACTTGTTTTCTCCATATTCATCATTTAAGCTCTATCAGTTGGCCAAGTTCATTATTTCTCAAGTTGTCCAATTTTTGCAAGGGTGCAAAAATAGACAACACTCCTTACTGTAATGCTAAATAATACTCATCCGAGTATCTTCGTTCCTTCCACATGAATTATTTTTATTATTCCTCTCATAAAATATTACTCACTTAAATATTTCATAGGAGTCTTAAAGATTTTGGCTTACAATGGTTCTATGATCTCCACATTCTATTCATTCTTTTACCACTTTGGAAAATAAATTTATGACACAATTATCTATTAACATTGGGGATAAAGTATCCTACACACAACTTTCTACCTTATGATAGGGATCTAACATTCCTACCAACAATTATGTCTTACAATACAAGACCATGCTTACCAAAATGAGCAATATCTCAAATTGATAGTGAACCGAAGATCTATACACAAAAATCTTTCTTAATTCTTTGCAAGAATCCATCCTATTTGAATTTTTTTGCTCTTTTGACCATCTACACCACATGTTCAAAGATATTGAAGCTATGTTATTTCATATTAATAAAATAAAGTGTGTTTCTGGCACTACTACCACATCTTTTAGAATGTTTCCAAGTAAAACCATATACAAAAGAAAGAGTATTGATACAAAGGTTGTTTCTAATAACACTATCAATGTTATTTCTTAACAAAAATATAACTCAACCCACCCACCAACATTTTATCCACTTACCTTATGCCCCACACATTATATTTAAACAATTTCTTGAGTGTATTCTTGTGTCTCTCCCTCCATCGTTTGAGGTTGATACAAACAAAAAAGTAAGAATTTCCATGCTAATTCTTATTGAAACTATCATCAATGTATTGATAATTTCATTGATATATATATTAATCCCGTCATATCATCCAAGATCTCATAAAATCCCATACCCAAATATATAATTCACCTAGTCCATCCAAGACCGACATCACCATTCCTCCACCTACTTCAGATCCTCTTGAGGAACATCCTCCTCTCTACATTGATGTTGTTCAAATAACTACTTGTTCAGGGCTCACATGACTCCAAACCAACAATCCAAACAAAATCAAGGACCTTTGTTGCTATCCATCCTCCTAAGGAGCTTACCTCATCCACACCTCCATCACAACCTAAGGTTGTCATCGCCACTCCCACCACTCATCCTCTATCATCCCCTCCATCTTCATATAAGGCCAAGGTATCTATATTGGCTGCTCATAATCTGCTTCCATCGAACAAACCATCATCAAAAAACTTCACTAGGCCTGGTTAAGATTTCACTTTATGATCTTATCCAAATATCTCCTAACCACAAACATGCTCTTATTGAAGCTTTATAGTGTATCCCATTATCATCCAATGAGCCTCAACCCCTCACGGCTCTATATGACGATTTCACAAAGATCCTGCATTTCCTTTGAGGATTCTTAAATCCTTGACATGCCACCCAAAGAACATGATATTCCTCTCTTCATCATGGTCCGCATCAATGACACATTCATCTGATGGAATATGATTGATAATGGTGCTAGTATCAATATAATTTATTCTCACACCTTCAACCAACTTAAACTACCTAACACCATTGTCACTAAATCCCCTACCATCCTCCATGCCTTCAATGATGTTGTCACCCCCATTAGGTATGGTTATAATTCCCATTCACATTGGCCATAAAATCCTTCATGAGCTCTTCTACATTAAAGAAGGAGAATTTTAGTATAATGTTTTGCTTAGACGTCCTTGGATTTGTGCCATGCACTGTGTCCCATCTACCCTCCACCACTACATTAAATACGAATATGAAGGGACAATTCATACTCTCCCCATTGATGCCCCTCCTTTCAAGACACATCATATGGCCTATTGACCAAATGACATGCTTATCCCTAAATCCAACCCTTCTTTTGACACATCCACCAGTTCTTATGTGCCTACATCTACATTACCCCACGACATATTTTCCGATGATGTGATGTAATGCCTTACCTTAGGAGAGTATTAACTTCTTGTTCATAATTCTCTTCCTTATCCCAACCACCTCAAACATCTAGATAATTCCCCTATGTATCAATCCAATGTTGGGGAAATCATCTCATTTGGCCCTCTTTTCTCAAAACCAACCTGGTCTATGACAACCTCTATCAACCTTCTTCTCATGCCAAATATCACCCTCATACCAAACCATATACTGATGGTTTTGGCTTCCTCAGAAAACCATCCTTTTCCTACACATACCTCCACCATTATGCATGGAAGGGGTTTGGTATGGGGCATTATGAAAAATTCCCCATGACCATGTCTTCAAAAAAACCTGCGAACCATATGAAAATTTTGGCTTGGGATACAAAGATCCCTCCATCCCCCTTTAGGAACTTCTGCATCCTCTCCCATCGACATTGATTCACCTCCCTTCTCTCCATCTGACTATCTCATAGATCTAGATGATACCGTATCCATTCCCCCTATATTTTTTTAGTCTCCACCATTTCCCTCAGATTGATCACTTATTAGGTTAGAAATGAAACCTGGTCCTTTCCTCTCAAGCATCCAGAGATGGTAGGGGAAGATTCCCCTACCATTGACATTATTCAATGCAACAATGATAACTCCATTATTTCTTACATGGGGGCTAAGGATTATCATATCCAAAATTCCCTTCCCCCTGACACTTCCACTCTCCTAAATGAGTCCACTATCGACATTAATATCGAGACTTCTCAAGAGCCCCACATCCTTAAGGTGCATCAATCTCTGGAGCCTCAATAACTTTAATCCTTCACCTCTTTCTGATTGAAACACATCCATACCTTTGTATGGTCATAATCCTACATGAGAAGCCTTGAACCCTCCATCATTTTCCATAAAATTTTCACCATTCCCAATGCTAAGTCGGTTAGGCGTAAGCATTGCCACATGCATCCTTGAATTTCTCTCCTTCTTAAAGAGGAGTTACAATGTTTTTTTCTTCCAATTTCATCATCCTCATTGACTATACACAATGGGTTTATAACATCTTACCCTTTGTTAAAGCATCGAAATCTTCGTATATGCACCAAATTTTAGGATATTAATCAAACTTTCCCTAAAGAACTTTCCTCTTGCCAACATTGATCAACTTGTGGATCTTACCATAGGTAATGAGATGCTTTCTCTTATGGACGGTTTTTGGCTATAATCAAATTGTCATCACACCAAAATACCAACATAATATCTCCTTCATCACCCTCGTGGGGGAAATTTTTCTATCGTGTTATGCCCTTTGTCTTAAGAATTGCTGAGCCATCTATCGGTGAGCCATGACTTATATCTTTCATGATCTCATACATAAGATCGTAGAAGACTATGTTGATGACCTCTTGCGAAAGTCCAAACATAGATGTGATCACCTCTCTATCCTTAAAATCATTTTTTCTATTCTCATCTATTTCTTCCTCCACCTAAACATGGCCAAGTTTGTTTTTGGAGTTCTTACTAGAAAAATCCTTGGTTTCATCTTTTATATCATGGGTATTGAAGTTGACCCCACACAAATCAAGGCTATCCTGGATATGCCTTCTCCTTGTAATCTTAAGAAACTTCGTAGTCTTCAAGGATAACTTCAGTTTTTCCGCCACTTCATATCACAAATTTCAGACCGTTGTTAACCATTTCATCATCTTCTTTGTAAAGATGTCAACTTCCACTTTGGGATGATAACTACCAAAAATCCTTTGATGATCTTAAGAGTATCTCTTATCACCACCTGTGCTTACACCTCCATACGAGGAGGATACATTTTATCTATATGTTTCTACCATTGATCATGCCCAAGGGGATATGTTGGTGCATCGTGATGACCAAGGCATGAATAAGTCATTTATTACATCAGTCACACCCTTCATGATTATGAGACTTGCCAAAATGAGCTTGAAAAGATGTGTTGCACCCTCTTCTTCACCACTTCTAAGATTCAACATTATCTTCTCAATCACAAGACTTATGTCATTAATAGCTCTCATCTTCTCAAAACGATGCATTCTAAGCCTTATCATAATGATTACATCACTCGCTGGCTCATGCTCATGACTAAGTTTGATCTAGAGTTCATCTCTCAAAATTCTATCAAGGTCCAAGCTATTTCAGATGACTAAATACCCTCTTCCTGATGCTCATCTTCCTCATGAATAGTTTCCAGATGAATCCATCAATAGTTTCCACCATGAGGATTCTCCTCTTAAGATGACTCTCTTTTTAACAGCTCTAAGTGTCAATAAGGAGGATGCGCTGAGTCATTATCATTCCTCCTTGGGACACTCCTATCCCCATCACTCAAAATATTGAATTTGAGTGCACTAACAATATGGAAGAGTATGAGGCTCTCATTTTGGGCCTTGAAAATACCATCCTTTTAGGTGTACAAATCCTTGATATCTATGGGGATTCTAAGCTCATTGTCAAACAAGTTACAGGCGATTATCAATGTAAAAATGATATTCTTCAAAAATATAAAGACATTGTCATCTTTCTCCTTGAGGCCTTCAATTCTTACACTATCCAAGTCATCCCTCAATCATCCAATCATTTTGTAAACACTATGGCTTCCCTCGCTTCTCTCATTCCCTAGAAAACTGAAGAAGTTTGTCTCTCTATTGTTTGGTGTCAGGATCAACCTGCTCACATTCATGGTCTTCCTTATGTCAACCATGTTGACACTAATCCACGTGACCTTTGGTACTCTCAAATATTTGATTATCTATTCAAATCTATCATTCCTCTCGACGTATTGCTATCCAATTTTTCCCTTGGGGTAAAATTGGACAACGTGGGTACATAGGACCTTAAGACCAGGGAAGGATTCATGAAATAACTTGGGGCCTACATGAAAAATTTTGTGCTTTGAAGAATAGTTACGAGTGTTTTGGAAGGTTCAAGATCATTTTTTAATCATCTTTAGTTATTTTTCCTTCTTCTATGTCTCGGAGGCTCAAAACTTTCCTAGAGTACAGAAGGGTCCCATAAAATTCAAAATTTAGATAAAATCAATTGAGCTCATTTTGCTATCTGGCGAGGTGCTCTAAACTTAATGTGTGGTATCAGGAGCTTGGTGTTTGAATCATTGAGAGATCTTGATATGAATCGAAAGGACAAACTATAAACAAGGATATCAACATTTAAGATGTCGACTCGGCATTAGGTCATGGGAGAATTTAGGACGAGGCATTGGCATAGCTCGGGTGAGAGCTCTTGAGAGAGCTCAATTTAATGTAACTCAGTTAAATCATGTTTTGAGGGAACGAATTGCTAATAAAACCTAGGTATTTGGATGTAATGCATCAAGGCATGAGTAGATTATCAGGTGACTTGGGTTTTCAAGAGTGGCTCATAGGCATGATGCTCATGACTAGATGCAAGGAAAGTAGTACTTAGAATGGGCCAAGTTAATTATGATTAGATTGAGATATGAAATCCCTTGAGAGGAAGGTTAAAATGTTCATTAGGAGCCCAGAGGAAATGAATATTGACTATTGCAAGTCAAGGGAATGCATAACTCAAGCTCGCATAAAAAAATAGTGCAGGAGGAGTCGAGGTTGAGCTTGATCTAGGAGGACTCAACGATATTTAACTTGGTGGTTACATAGGTTGGGCCAAGTTAAGAGCCAATATAATCACGAAATAGACATGCCTTGTTATGACTTAGCTCAAATGTTACTTGGGAAAGTTAACTCCATCGAGTGAGTTGAGTTGATGTGAGGTGGCACACGATACCTCATACGAGTGAGCTATATGGAGCCGAGTTGGGTTAGTGTAGGAGCTCAGTTATATTAGTGGGCATTAAGATCAATTTTTCCAATACATTGGCATGGGCATAATGGCTTCAAAGCTCCAGATTCCCCACTATAAGATTTCATGATGTAAAGGCCATGCCAAGCTTGACATGATAAAATGACGTATGAGTTTCTAAGCCAAAATTGCCAAGCTTGGCATGAAAAAGTGTATGCCGGATCCCAAGCACAAGGACCCAATGGTGAAGATAATGCATTACCATGCCAAGTTGGTAATTCCATGTGGGGGAATTTGAAGAACTAATTGCTAGGTGGAGATAATTTTATGACAAACCATCATAGAATTTCCACTTCACAGGGATTGTGAGAAGCATTACCACGTGGGGATAATCACTTGGCATGCCAAGGGATAAGTTTCATAAATTGAATGTGCAACTAGAAGCCCAAGTCAATGGCCGAGTTATTTGATGAGTTGTTAGGGAGGCTACATGTGAGATGGTGAAGTAATCACCGAGTTATTAACATAAACGTTGGAGCTATTCTCGGAAGAAAGCTAGTGACTTAGTCACTATAGGGCTCTACGTGCATGAAATTACATCGTCAAGTCACCAAGATCACGTCACCATAGGGAGCTCTGTTCGTGTTCGAGAAAATGATGCAGGTTGTGTTGTCACTAAGGATGAATCGTCAAGCATCTTGACCATGATAAGGGCACCATGAGTCGATGGTAAATAAAAATGGAGTCAAGTGGATCAACTCAATGCAAGAGGATGAGTTTGACACAAGAAGAAGACATTTTGCAGGGTCTAAGTGACTCGGCTGAGTCGTTTTAGGCTCCACGAGTCACCATAGATAGGAGCCCAGGTGGATCGAGTTGAGGAGCTTATGGAAGGTGTATATCTTGCTATGGGAAATAGCTTGATGATTGAGCAAGTTGCAGAGGTGTTTGAGTACATGGTGAGCTCGTGTGAAGGCTCGGGTGGTTGCATGTAATGTGATGGGCTCATGAACTCAAAGATGAGATCACTGGAGAATCAACCAGCTCTAAACTTACTATGAAGGCCATAAGAGCTGTTTCAGGAAGGAAGAAATGGCCCAGGGAGATCCCCGACCTCAACATAGCAAAACATGAAGCTCACCCATTGCACTAAGTCATGGAGGATGGGCTGTGGAGGTGGTTTAAACAACGGAGTGGCTTGGGAACTCAAGAGGATCAATGTGTGGCTAAGCCATGGAGTTTTGGAGGTAGGGCACTCATCGAGCTTGAGCTTGTTCCAATGGGGTACACCAAGATCTTCCATATGGCTCGATGGAATGAAGTTGAAAGGGATCAAGTGAGTTGGAAGTGAATTTTGTCAGACCGAATTGAAGGAGCTTTCCATGCATTGTGATGAGCTCACAGAACTCGGTGGTGGGATTTCTTTAGGATTATAAATCTGAGTCAATCCATCAAATGGATGAGAGAATGGTAGTTGTCTTGATAATGAGATTACGTGGAGGCAAGATCGATGTAATCTATTAAAGTGAAGGATTGTGAAGAAAATGAATTGAGTTATTTGCGATGAATAGCTTAAGATCAAACCCAATGTGCAAATCACTTTTATAAGTTGAGTTGTAGTTATGTTGCTTGACATTGGAGATGATCGGTATATTATAAAAATAAATCGATCTCGTTGGCAATGGTTAGAGCTTAGCATGACATCAAAAATCAAGTCAGATCGTGGTGTGAAGAAGAGTTTGAGATCAAACTCATGGTATGTGTAGGTTCTACCAAGTCGATGAGGAGCTCAAACAAAGACATGATCCATTAAGAGACATGCGAATGGGAAATTGGTCGAACATTATTGCTAAGGGAGGAAGGAACCTGGCCATTAAAGGCTGAATTCGAGCATTGATGCCAAGTGAGGTTATTGAGGTCACGTATGACTTGAGTGAATCAATTGTGAGGACCTCGGTAAGTAATCCCAATGGGAAACCAGGTGTAAGGAGAGCACGGGTTGAGTGGTGGAGAGCTTATTTTCGAGCTTAACGCAGGAGCTCGGTTATGGTGGATTATGGTAACAAGCACATGATGTACTCGGTTGGTATGATGCATGGGAAGAGACTCGGGATGAGTCAAGTTGGGGCTGATTCACTTGGCATTGAGCTGGCAAGTGGAGCTTGTGGAGTCAAGCCAATGGCACAAATAACTGGGAGTTGCTTGAAGTAGGTTCGTGGGTCGATGTGATGGCGATGGACTCGGCTAATACACAAGTTAGAGGAACTCAGACCCAACTCAGTGAGTTGGCTCAGAGATCTAGCCACCGAGTTAGGCTCTATTTGGCCTTTTCCTCATAATCCCCCTTCCCAAACCGGTCAACAGGGGGCCCACCAAAAATAGTAATTAAATTAATATTTTTATTTTAATATTTTAATAATAATATTTATTATTATTATTTAAATATTCTTTTAATTAATTAAGGAGAACTAGGTCAACTAGGCATTAATGACACATGATGGAAGCTTCTCAAAGTGGTTCAACCAACTGTAATAAATACATCATGTGCCTTCAATTTAGGAATGTAATTATGACCTTTCCTCTTCTCTCTCACATATTATTCTATAAATGTAAGTTGGAAGATCATTCCAAAGGGTTCCAATAGGTCAGATAGGTTGGACAGTTAGATATCTTAGGCAAGTGTAAATTTTTTAAGAGTCCTCTCTTCTTGCAAGTTGTCTTTATATGTTGAGATAACTTTCAATCCTCCTTTTCAAGACTGTAATGGTAACCATTTCCTTTTTTGAATGTATGATGTATTTTGCATGTTTTTGAAGTAATAAATGTGTGTGTTTTGTGACTAATCTCAGTCCTTTCATCCTTCTATACTTCTTTTTGCCTTTTCTTATGCTTGTAGGTACACTGTGCAAGTTCACGTTTCTATTGTAGGTTCTTGGAGCTATGTGTTTATCAAGTGGTGGTGCTTGTTCACCCTTCTCAAGTTCATCCTTCTTCACTAGAAGACTGATAACTTGTTTTTCTGATCGAGTTTAACAAAGGGAACATGTGCTTCCTAGTCTGTGGTATTTTGTACCCTCTCTAAGTTGCAATAGGTGAAGTTGACTTATGGTGCACACACCCTCTTCAAATTAACCCTTCCTGAGTCTAGAAACACCCTTTATTTGGTGTATCACCATCCCCAGTATAGTTTCATTTATGCAAATCTCTTTCCCTAAAACCCATGAAAATGTTAGAATATGACTAGATAGCCATTTTATTACACTAGGAGTAGTACAACACTTAGTTTAGGAAGAGGAATTTGACCTTATTTGGAGGTTCACCTTGAGCCCAAGTCACATAGCTTGAGAGGTGATCCCATGTGTCCCAATCACACCGAACATCATGTTCACATTTTGGCCATTTGGAGGGTGTATTGATTTGGCAACAACACCTATCTAGGAATGGTAGAAGGTCATTTCTTCAACGTGATGTAGACACCTAAAATTAACACTACTAATTCCCATGTCCACGTCCACTAGCACCTCTTTGTTATCACATCTAATCCCTACCCTAAGTCATATAAAATCTAAGTCATTACCCCTCATCTTTATTAAGTACATCAACATCAACATCATCACCATACTTACCTCATATAAGTCCACATCCCTCATTAATTAATATATTACTTTCATACCCTTCATCTTTATTCATTAATTAAATAAGCACAACATATCATATCTTAGGTTATATACTTATAAACCTATATCCTCCATTAATTAATTAATACCCCACATAATCCTAAGTCACATCTACACTCACCCCATGTAAACCCTTCTTACATTAGTTAAATCCTAAGAAATCATCTAGAAATATTCCTAGGTACTAACTTAGGAAAATCCTAAACAAATCCTATCTATTCTATATCTCCCCTAACAAATATCACACATCTACGAACAAACCAACAAATTATACCCTAAAATCATAACCAAAAACCTTGATTTAGCAAAATTTTCCATCTATTTGTCTCATAAATCTTGAATATACTAAAATCACCAACTATTTAGTCAATCGCCGATAATTATTTAATCATGTTTTCTACCTTCTCTCGAGGATCCGAAATTTCAATTCACAAGCTCTCGTTTCAAAATTAGTTCACAGTCATCTGGAATTGTCTTGTAATAAATATTTTCTCAAGGCATACATGTGACAATCTCACTGTATTGTTTCTCTCTTCACAAAAATTTTCAATCATTCTTCTTCTTCAGAATCTCAACATTAAGTGATCAAGTGTTAAGTTTTCTCAACATCGATATCACTCAAAGATACAAGACATCAAGAATCCTTTTTCTAGCCTTAGCAAATCATACAAAATATTCAAGTTTCAATTCAACAATAACCTCTCCCTCTCTTGGAACATCCAAACAACCAATAACCAAGGACAATATTCAAAAATGTCTGCAGAATCCTCTTATCCGATAATATCATCAACCCTTAGTCTTATATATCAACTCAAACAAGGTAAGTACATTTTATTCACATTATTATCTTATTCATACACAATTTAATAGATTCAATCAATTATGTCTCATATTTCATCAATCTACACATAATATGTAGCAATCACCGATGATTCAAACAATCATCATCGAGCTTCCCCAATTGTCAATGATTTATCCAATCTCCAAAGGTGATTCTGTTTGTTAGACCCCTTTACTAATGCATCTTACCTTTTTGATATAAAGATCTCAATTTTTACCAACACTCTGTCTCTGTGAGTATTTATCAACCACCATCAAGATCCTTTGAGCCATCTACAACACTTTATTTGTCATCCAAAACAAACTTATCATCTCACTTACCTTTGTGAGTGTATGCACCTATCCAGACACTAGCCTTTGTCATCATCTTTCCTTTGCAGGTGTTTTTTTCAGACCTCATTGAGCTCCTTTGAGCCCTCTATCACATTTTATCACTTATCCAAATTAGATACATTATCACACTTTCCTTTGTGAGCATATACAAGTCTATATCATTGCTCCTTTGAGCCATATTGTGATTCCCAAACTCCCTTTGGATTAGGAACCACATTCAAACTAGCTTATATCCTTGGACTGCATCATTCCTTTTGCCATTGCATTTTTGGTTATATCATCTGTTATCATTTTATTATCTGTTATCAATTCACTTTATCATTATAGGATTAGTTTATTGAACGTGGATTGGCATCCTTATAAGGAAGTTCATTGACTTAGGGGCCCGGCCTTTGCTAGGCGATCCACCATATATTTAATTAATACTATTTTGTTTAGTGGTTTTGATCTATAGGTATTCTCATAGGAAAGGAGATTCCATTATTTTTATATGGAGCAAAAAATTCAAACACCATTCATTCACATATGCGGGTATCTCTAAAACCTGTCATACTGAGGTTAGGTAAGTTTTATTCTCTTGCTTATTAGGTTAAGTTGAAGAGGTAAGATTTATTCATAACATGTGATAACCATTATGTCATTCTTGGTGACATCCTTTATTAATGTGGATTTGATATTATTCTCCTTTGATGCATTAAATCCCATGAATCTAATCATTTTATCCAAGAAGTTCACAACGACATTGGTGGTGGACACTTTAGTGGCTTAGCTATCACTAAGAGCATTCTTCACCTTGGATATTATTGGCCTTATCTCAATCAAGACTATTGTGAATATGTTAAGAAATGTTTCAAGTGTCAGTAGCATTCCAATCTTCTCCACATTCCTATCTAACCTTTACTGATCAACTCGGGACATTTGGCTATTCTCTCAATGGATCCTTGATCTCATTGGTACCATTAATCATCATTCTTCACAACATCATCATTCTATCATCATTGTGACTGAGTACTTCATAAAGTGGGTGGAATAAATTCCACTCACCTCGACCAAAGCTAATCAAATTGTTAACTTTATCTATCAACATATCATTTTCCACTTTGACGTCCCTCACAAAATCATCACGGACAACGAAAAGTCCTTCAAAAACAAAGATGTCAAGAAGCTTTGTGACTCATTCAATATCAAGCTTAGTTTCTCATCTCCTTATTATTCTCAAGCTAATGCCAAGCCAAAGCGACTAACAAGACCTTGTGTAACATCCTTGATAAAACAGGTCATAACTAGAATATTCAACTTCCCCTCACTCTTTGGGCTTACCGGACTAGTGTTCATACCTATAAGGGTGCTACCCTTTGTTCTCTCATATATGGATCTGAAGCCATTCTTCCCCTCGAAGTTAAAATTCCATCCTTGCGCGTGTCTCTTCGTGACTTCATTTCTGATGAAGATTATCACAAAGAGCATCTAACACAACTTGATTTGTTAGACAAGCACCTCCTTCTTTCTCTTCAGCATCATCATGTTTATAAAGAGCATGTCTAATGTGCTTATGAAAAAATCTCAAAGAATGCAACTTTAAAATTAGTGATCTTGTCTTAAAATAAAATTAGAATGTCACTACTCTAGAAAGGATCCAATGTGGAAAGTTTTCTCCCAATTGGATTGGACCTTACATTATCATGCATAAGTATGGGTATGGGGCCTATCATTTGGCTTCCATTGATGGTAAACCGAAAACATAACCTCTTAATGCATTGCACTTATGGCCATTCTATTGTTAACATGTCTACCAATGAGAAAATAGTCATATCTTTAGATCATTCCTCCATCATTAGCCCCTTCCATCTATCATTGTAATGATATGGAGCTATGTGGTCTACCATCACTTCCTAGACATAACCTTAAATATGGGCACCATGGATTTGTCCATAAAATTTTCCTTATGGATAGGTTCTCCCTTTTTGGTGAGAACTTTGTGATCATTACAGCCATCACCTTCTTGTTTACCATTTGGAACCATGCCAAGGGTCCAAGGGTATAAATTGTGTAATCATCATCCCCTCTAAGAGGTATATCTAGCTATACTAGGCTCTTCTCCATCAAAAAAAAAAAAAAAAAGAAAAAGAAAGTTAAAATTATAGATGCTCCTATATCATGTTATCTTATGTAAGAACAAACTGATCCCTCAAAGGATAGTTGTTCATAAAAAAACAAATAATAAAAATAGATTGATCCCCCAAAGGATAGCTATCATGCATATCTTATCCTACCATCTAAAATAAAAAGTCAAAAATCCAAAAGCAAAATAAAAAAGTAGACCATACCCTCGAAGGATGGCTACTCTATTATATCATGGTAGTGAAGGCTTCCCGCATTGATCAACCTTCTATATATCATAGCATCCTAAGAAATCTTCCCACATCGATCAACTTTCTCATATACATTGTAGACTTCCCGCATTGATCAGTTTGCATCTTCCTCCTTCCCAGAGCTGGGGCATAGTCCTAGGAACACCCACCTATGGATAACCCTCTTCCCGCATACAAGTTACATCTCAAACCCCTTGTCATGTCGACATTAGGTTTATGAGATTATTGCATCCATGTTTCCCTCATGGTCTTTTTATATAACTAACTATCGTTGGTTATGTGTTAACATCTACTATTGGATGCAAGTGCAATGCCTTCAGTGCTTCTCTTTCTTGTTTACCTTGAATCCGGTTTGAAGCATGGTTTCCCCATATGCTCCTTACTATGATTATGTGGCGTTTATCTTGATAAGGTCACATTCTATCAAGATCACATTCTCGCATATCTACTTTCAAACTATGTCATCTATATCCATATGTTTACTTTTAAGGATGACATCTATTAACATCATCCATAAATCCATGAAATTTGTTAATGTTTATGAACACTTTCTCTAACACACTTTTCGGTTTGGGAATTCTACTTGATCTCCATTGTAGTTTGTGAATCCTACTTGAGGATCCCTCTTAAGGAGAGTTCATTATCCTGTAGCTCCTCATCCCCCACCATGGTCAACATGTCTTTGATCCATTCATCCTCTCTCATCACTTTTATCCTCCCATCACTTATCCCCACATCACCCTTCTCACCATTCTTGTCCCCTTCTACTACTTGTCTCGAGACACCACTCTTCTCAAAGCATTCTAGTCTTTTCATATCTATTTTTATGGTTTTACTTGACTATCCACGCCACACATGGCAATCCTACTCAAAGTAAACCTATCATTTTGGATAATGCCTCACTCATAATCCCCTCCATTGACTATTCCTTCCTCCTAGTCTCCCCTACCAACCAACCTTTTTTTCCTACCATTACCCTTTCTCAACCTATCAAATCACAGAGTACGTACACCATCTCCCCCTTGTAATTATACTCCTTTCCCCTATTTTCCCCCTTTTGATCCATCATCCTTAATACCACTTCCTTTCATTCTTTTCATGTATTTTTTTCTTCACCTTAACCTCGTTCATCCTCATCCTCCACGTCATCTACTCGCCCTCCTCTTTTCATTACTCACAATTCCTCCTTTCTTTACTCTTTCCACTCCTCGAATTCTCCCACATATCCACTCTCATGTCTAACCGTCATTGTTGTTGGTCTCCCCCTAAAATTATTTCATGATCATCTTCAGTTTCCATGCTAATAACTATTATTGTTGGTCGACCCTTAAAATTCACTCCACATCACTCTCTGCTACCTTTCTCACTCTCTTCATCCTTCTCCGTTTCTTTTCCACTCCTCCCCCATCTTGCACCAACAATAATTATTGTTGGTCTTCCCCTAATGTCCCTTCATTGACATTGCCTCTTCCATTCTCCATTCCCTTTTACCCTTCTTCACTTTTCCTCTCATCCTTCACCAAAAATAATTATTGTTGGTCTTCCCCTAACATTATTTTACTGGCATTGCTTCCTCCATCATCCATTCTCTCTTTCCTCCCTTTCTTGTCTCCACCTCTACCCTTTCTTGTCACTTCTTCACCACTTCTCCATCTTCCCTTCACCTTTTCCCATAACCTTACTATCTTCATAATACATCCTTCATTATTTTCATCCTAATCCTCTTATCCTCATCTCATGCATCTCTACAAATTTTCCCCTCCTTCCCCGTGCCTCCTTCTTACTTTCCCATTATCCCTTGTTCCTTCCTCACTATCCAATATTTTAATCCTCTCACCTTCTACGTGTATTTCCATATAGTGTGTACCCTATTCCTTACCTTGGTATCCATTTTTTTATCTTTGATTTTATCATATTTCACCTTTTTCCATTACCGCCCTTCTCTGATCTTCTCCACATCTTCTTGTTCTCTTCTCTAGTTTCTTTCTTTTCTCTGTTCTATCATCTCTTTCATATTCTTCAAATTACTCATCATCTTCTTCATCTCCTCCAGTTCTCTCACTTCATCTTTTCTATTCCACTACCTTCATTTTGCACTTCTTTCTCCCTTTTTCCTAAATTCACCCTCTACTATGTTGTCTTTTCTCATCTCGTCTTCTCCTTCTTGTTTGAATTCCTCATTTCTGTTCCTATCATCCTTTTCTACTATTCTCTATTTTCTTTTTCTCTAGACCCATCGCTTCGGCTCTATTCCCTACCCTTGTCTTCTTCACCTCCTACTTCTATACTTTCTTTCTTTTCTCAGTTCTATCATCTCTTCCCTCTTCTTTACATCCTTCATCTTCCTCATCTCCATTCTCTTTATTTCTATCATCTCTTTCATCTTCTTTAAATTCTTCATATTCCTCATCTCCTCCATGTTTCCATCATTTCTCTCCCTTCATCTTCATCATCTCCTCCAATTTTTCCATCATTTCTCTCCCTTCATCTTCATCACCTCCCTCACTTTATCTTTTCCGCTACCTTCATATTGCACATCTCTCTCCCTTTTCCATGATTTCACCCTCCACTCTGTCACCTTTTCTCATCTCGTCTTCTTCTTGTTCATTACCTTCTTCTCCTATCATCCTTCTCTATTATCCTCTTCCACCTCTTTCATTTCCTTTTCTCTTCCTCCACCACATCCCCTTTGTTCCATAATATGGTATTCGTCATCTCCAGTCTCTTTCTTTCTATGATCTCTTTTTTCTTCTTTACATTCTACACTTTCCTCATCTCCTTTGTTCTTTCCATCATCTCTCTCCTCCTTTTTAGTACTTTCACCCTCTACTCTGTCACCACCCATCCTTATTCCCATCATCCTTCCACCTCTTTCATTCCTCTTTTTTCTCCTCCTCCACCATGTCCACTCTATTCCATACCCTTTTTCTCTTCACATTCCTCACTTACCCATAATCAACCACTCATGTCCATTCCCTTTTTCTCTCTTTCCACTCTCAATCGTTATGATCTTCACACTTAAACATTCAAGGTCGATAAAAATATCTCCCCATTTGCAGATCGTGGCTTCTCCATTCTATTACACCCCATTCTTAGTCTCCTCTCTATGAAGTTGAGCCCTCCTTTTTTGTGGGCTTCTTCCATTGTCATTAGTCAACTTGAGGGGGAATCATCACATATATCCCTCATCACATCTTCCCAAGGCATTTTTGTCTTGGATGATACCATAACAATCATCACTTACAACCCTCTATTTTCCCTCACAAATGTCTGCTCTACTTTTTGCTTAGTAAAAGTAGATTGAATTCTTCCCCATTCACATGAGAAAAAGGAATGCTTTCTTATCAAAGGACTACCTTCCTTAGGAAATATATCTTCACAACCATAAATCCCTTTGCTTGGGGCATAATCACACATTCCATCTACTTTCTTTGAAAGGACACTACTTTCATAGTATCTAGACACATATTTTCTCAATTCCTCATGTATGAAGGATAACACATCCTCTTTTTCCCTTGATACTTGTCAGACCCTTGTCTAGACATCCATTCACATTTGTTTGTGCATATCTTTGATGATTTCCTTGGACTCATCAGTCCCATGGCTTGCACATCCATATTGTAGTGATTTTTTACCACTCACTAGTCTATAGGACATTGTTGTTGTCTCCATTGAGGCCATCCTTTGTTCCCTACCGACGTGATATCATAATCACTACCATATTTTCCTTTTTTGTTTATCCTCGTTTGGGATATCTTATCCCTTCATCTTTTTTTCTCATCCTTATTCATATATCTCTTTCAAACTCATGATTGACATCCCTTAGTTTGTCAGTCCAAAGTTTTAGGGGGATCACCCAATCAATATTTTTATCATTACTTCATCATTTTTTTCTCATAGTTTACCCAATGCAAACCACTCAAGAAAAAGGGGAAAATGTAGACACCAATTTTTGGTATCGTTCCTCCACTACACCCCACGTTTGTTCTCTTTCATTAGGATTTCCCATTCAAATTTATTTTCCCTCCAAAATCTAATTAATTCTATTTCCCACCATTTTTTTTGCAGGCTTCTTCCATTCTCATCAGCCCTCTAAAGGGGCATCATCACATATATCCCTCATCACATCTTCCCAAGGAATTTTTTTCTTGGATGATACCATAAAGTTCATCACTTACAACCCTCTATTTTCCCTCACAAATGTCTTCTCTACTTTTTATTAGCAAAAGTAGATCGAATTCTTCCCCCTTTCACATGAGAAAAAAGGAATGCTTTCTTATCAAAGGACTACCTTCCTTAGGATATATCTCTTCTTAACCATAAATCCCTTTTCTTGGGGCATAATCAAACATTCCCTCTACTTTCTTAGAAAGGACACTACTTTCATAGTATCTAGACACATATTTTCTCAATTCCTCATGTATGAATGATAAAAGATCCTCTTTTCCCTCGATACTTGTAAAAACCTTATCTAGACATCCATTCACATAGAAGAACAAAACTAATGGATACTAAGAGGAAAATACACCAATGAAAGAAGGAGAATCCCTAGGGCCATGCGAGTTCAAGTAGTGATTAGTTTCACTAAATTTTAACACCCTAAATGAATAAGTTCCCGAGTGCGAGTTCTTTCCTTATTTAATAAAATGGGTAAGAATGTGATTGGTAGAATATTTTGAGTTAATTAATAATTATGAACCTTAAAAATCAAAATATATATTTTAATATTATAAACAAGTAAGGGAGAGTAATTAGTTTAATAGAGAGATACATGGGTGATGTGGGTGTGCATACAAGGTGTATAGGTTTATAATAATATAGAAGTTATTTGTCTCTAGAATTATGCCTAAAAATTGAGTTGGTATGGAACCATATAGGTTTTGTTGAGGCATAGTGAGGTTTAGTGGACCAGAATATGCTATATTTTTTTTACTTTTGGTGGTCATCGAAACTATAATTTTTTTTCATCTATCATTATGGCTCAAAACTACACACTTGGAAAAGATGAAACCATATAATACCTATTGTAGAACTTCATGAACATGATTAGATAATCAAATGAAAAATTTGTGTGTATGTGTGAAGTTGGACTTACCCTATCACTCAACCCCTACTCAATCAATATAGTGTTACACTATATCCGCTTCAAAGTGGGAGATAATAACATGTAATTTTCTTAGTGTATGTGAAATTGTGTATGTAAATCTAAGCCAACCCCTATGTTTACCTTATTTATCTTGACACAAATAATACCAAGTACAACTATAGATATTGTGTGTAAGAAAATTATATAGGTATAAATACCAAACCATGTATACAATCATGTGGGTTAGATATTTGTTTGAAGACAAAACGAGGTGTTCAACCATAACACATGGGACAAAATCCTTCCTTGAATTAGTGTAGGTTCCCTAGTTATTACTAATATAAGAATAAATAAGGAATAAGTTCAATATATTCACTACTCTAATCATGGGGTGGGATCTCATCTGGTAGATTCCATTCGGGAAGAAAGGAATTAGACAAGAGAGGAAAGTAGTAATTTGAGAATGTAATATTGAGGATATCATAGAGAGACAAAATAAGAAATACTTGTGCTTTTTAATGGAAATCACAGATCCTATTATACTCACATAAGTTGAGAAGAGTAACAATAAACCAAACTAATATGTAATATAAACACCCCAAAATAACCACTACACATTGTAACCATTCAAAACCTTATTAAACCCATTTTTCCTCCTTCAAATTAATGTAACTAATTCTATTACACCACATCAACCCTTTAGCTAATTTTATTATCTAAATTAATATCAAATTAAATAAAGAAATCCACACATGTCCACTTTCATATTTAAATTAATTAAATATCCTCAAATCCTATCCACCTCCTCAACTCAAGTTGACTAAAGTCATGACTAAAGATAAAATCATTATTATAATCAAGAGGATGTGTTCAAATTAACTCAAATCATGCATTTGAGTTAACTAAAGATATCTCCCAAGTCATGACAATCCAAAATCAATTCACATTCTTCCAAAATCCAACTATTCACGACACTTTTTGGGTGAATATATATATATATATATATATATATATATAAGAAAAAACATGTGCAACCCCTTGCCAACTCAATAATGACTCATTCATGCAAATCTAGAACAATAGTCTAACTCTTCAATCAATATGGAAACTCAACTAAATAACTCAGTCATGTTTAGTTATCTCCAAATCAACTCAATCTAAACTTATCTTGTGGATTCACTTTCCTCAGCTATAAATCAATGATCTTTCCTTCACAATCATCCACCAAAAAGCTTGAGAATTCATGTTGTTATTCTATTTATTTTCTTGGTGAATCAAATCAATCATTCATATTGTTATGCTACCCATATCATATAAAAAATAAATCATCTTTATGCTCATATCTTGATCTATCTTCCATTTGGAGTACTTTTTGGAGCATCCACAAATCTATAGCTCATAAATTAATTATATCCAATAGGATCATAATTGAACCCTATTATTACAAGTAAGATCTAATCATGGGTGGATTTAGGATTTACTATAGAAGGTTTTCTTCGCATTGTTTTAACTTTCTCTTTTATGTAATTTCCATGGTCTACATTTTGGCCTTCCCCATAGGAGTCCTATGAATGTTTTACCATTTTTAGATTTTTTCCTACTAATATAGCTTTGTATTTGTGTTGTGTTTTTGTTTTAAACTTACTTGTTAAAATTTTAGGGTTTTTGATGTAGTAAATAGGAGAAAATTAAAAAAACAGCTTTATTTTAGACTTGCCGTTAAAATTTCGGGGTTTTGGTGAAACAAATAGGGATAAAATAAAAAAGAAAATATTTTTCCATTATTTCTTCATTTCTCTCCATCTATAGACTACTTACACTAGAATTACATGTGATGTGTGGTACTTTGTATCACTACATGTGCTTGCGTAGTGCTTCATGCACTATTGTAACACTAATTTTTATTAACTGTTCTTATGCACACACTGCATATCTCTCGCATGCACTACCATAATAAATCTATCATTATAAAACTCTTTTTCAATCTATCACATCTACTTGAGTGCACTAACTTGAGCATTTATGCTAGCACATCTACTTGAGTGCACTATTGTTAATGATCATGCTTGTGCACCTAATTTCATACGCTATCATTCTATGTCTATATTTTCATGGTTTTCTTCATTTTCCAGAGTGTTAAATCATTTATAATAACCATATTAACATTATTTTAAACCTTTTTATTGTAGGTTTTCATAATTATACATCTAAAAACTTACTTTTCTTTAATATTTATATAATCTAATATGATCAAACCAACTGTGTAGGCTCTTCTCTTGCTCCCTTTTGGGTGAGCTTGAGAATCAGAAATGGTGATTTTTTTCCTTTTTATTTTATATCATGTTTTTGTTGTAGGAAAATTACTAATTTATTGATTACAATACCTCATGATTTAAAGAATACCTTGAAAAATCAATCAAACTTCTAACGATGTATACGCAAGTTTCCTTGATTGAAGAAAACATAACAAACTCTATATTATTAAAATTTCCAAATTTGTATTATAGGTTCAGAAAATGGTTTATACCCATCCGATTTAACTATGGGAAATGCTTGGACATATTCCTAAAAATAATTGTGAGTATTACCATAAGAACCCCAAAGTAATTATCACCTTGAGGGAATTGGACAACAAAATGGGTACCCCCACCTACTCTACTAGTATACCCATGAGATTAGAGAAACTTTAATCCTTAGTGACGATCCTAATTTTATTGATCGAGTGGAGTAAAATCCAGCTTAATTAATCAAGGAGGTAAAGTAATTTTTGTGACTAGAAATTATCTAGTGTACAGCTCTCATTCAAATAACACTTGGTATTTATAGAGAGATCCATATCTAGGAAGCTTGAAAAAACCAAAGACAATTCCCAATATTTTAAGCCAATTTTACTTAGTCATAATAATATGTTTGCTAAATTCTTCTTTCCAATCACATTATATTATATTCAATTCAACATCAAAATCATTTCAAAGTTTATAAAATCTTTTCTTTTGGATACCCTATTCCAAATTGAATTGATAAAATTCTAAGCATTACTATTTAAACTCACTTTCCAAAGTTTAAGCACATCGTTCTATCTAAATCAAAGTGTCTAAGTATTAAATTTTGTATACCCATATCAAAATATAAGAAATCCATTTAAATCTAAGTATCATCCTTTAGTATTCACTTTATCAAGGTTAATAAAAATAAAACTTTAATCACGTCTTTTATTTGGGTATTTACTTTATGCAAGCTAAGCAAACCCGCGAGTCAAGTGTCAAATTCTTAAATGTTGGATACCCATATACAAATTTCAGTAGTCATTTCCAATTTCTAGGTCTTATATTTTGACATTCAATTTTTCAAAATTTAAGCAATCTCTTCTATTTCTAAGTCTTGTATTTTGACATTCACTTTGTCAAAATTTAAGCAATATCTTCCATCTCTAAGTATTATATTTTGAAATTCACTTTTCAATATTTAATTAATCTCTTTCATCTCTAAGTCTTATATTTTGACATTCACTTTGTTAAAATTTAAACAATCTCTTCCATCTCTAAGTCTTATATTTTGGCATTCACTTTGTCAAAGTTTAAGCACAATCATTCCATCTCTACATATTATATTTTGACATTCACTTTGTCAAAGTGTAAGTGAGATCATTCCTAAAATCCATGTCTTATATTATAACATTCACTTTGTCAAAGTTTAAGCCAAATCAAATCCAACATACATCTTATCCTTTGATATTCACTTTGTCAAAAATTAAGTGCATTCATTCCTATCTAAGTATTATACTTTGATATTTAATTTTTCAAGGTTAAGAAAAATAAATACTCAATCACAAGTCTTAACTTTATATATTCACTTTATCCAAGTTAAGGAAACTTGCAAACATTTAATCAACACCTCAACTTTAATTTTTGGACATTCAATTTGTCCAAATTTTAAGCATATGACATCTCATCAATCACTTATCTTTTGTACATTAACTTTTTACATATTTAAGTAACATTCACCTTATTCAAAAATAAGAAACATCCAAGTCACCATAATGGTCTCTTAAACTCAAACCAATTCATGAACCACCTCATCACTTTAGGTATTTACCTTTAGTACAATGGTAGGCTCATGAAAATGTCAAACAAAGTGTTAATAAAAACTTCATGATATTTCAAAACAAATTTCTCATATGGCTTCCCAAGTCAATGAGAAATCAACCAAACAACCAATCATACTCCCTAGTGAAGAAAATACTCCACGTAAAAAAAACAACAATTCACACCATTATGAGAAATTCTCTCTAGTGTATCTGATCAATTAACGAGTTATAATATGCTAATATATCCAAACACGATACCCTTCACAAAAGGTAATACAAAACCTAAGTGGTATAAAAATAAAAATATTGTGAATACCACTGCATCAAAGGCCACTCTATGGATCATTGTCAAATCTTTACTACTATGTCTAAGAATTAATTAACAACAAAGATATAAAAATAGAAAACATGTACACTACCAAAAATTCTACCATTGAAGAGTTGAAAGGTTTCTAAGACTCTTTACATGATGAAACTTGTTGAGATAAAGGAAAAAATGGCTAAGGATCTACAAACAAAAACCAATAAATCTCTCCTCTAGATACTATTCCATTAGTTTAATAGATAATTGAAAGTGTTTCAGAAAACTATCTTCAAATGTAAAATGGGTACTTGAATGTGACTAAAGACCCTTTCTAACACATAATACAAATGAAGAATCCAAGTGTAGACACCAAATTTGGGTCACACTCCCCTTGGTCCCCTTTAATTAATTAACATAACGTGTTCACCTAACCATGACCCCTTACTCCACATTCATATTAATTTAATTACTTACAATTGAATTAATGTTTATCCTCACATTATTAATTAATTTAATTACTTTAATTAAGTTAATTTACACCTCACCTAGACACCTCACCATGGACTTATTCTTAGTCTATTAATTAACTAAGACTGAGTCTCTACTTATCTTAACCAACTGGGACTCTTTCAAACCCTAAAATTAAAGTCATATTCCTTCTCCAACAACACTCCCACTTATCTAAGTGCTAACCCTCACTTGAGACCCAGATTGACAATCAGAGCACGCCAAAAATAGAAAAGATTGCCTTTTTTTTTTTTAGAAACCTAGGATTTCCCACCTTAATCGATGCCGGTTATCCCTCAACCGACACCGATCACCCTAACCGTCATCGGTTACCTTATATATAGTTTTGTAACCTTTTATCGAGGTTGGTAATTTTGAGTTCTGAGAGATCTATTGCATTCAAGCACGAACTAGAGACTTCTCAACATCTAGACAATGGAATACACTCAACCACATGCCCAAAAAAACACTTGATACTTGTCAAAAGGCATTATAATATTCGCGGGAGAACTCCGAGAGTATTTCCGCATCACCGACCACAAATTTCTTCATGGATCAACCAAAGGCTTTTGTGTAATGTTCCTGTTCTAAATACATAATTTAGAACACACATTCCAAAACAATCATTCTTATAACAGATAACCATATGCTGTAATGACTCGGTAAACTACCGATCTATTCATTTCATGACTTGGTAAACTATCTATTCATGTTTAACACTAAGTATTGAATACTTTTCTGTATACTACGTATACTTGGTTCTCTTACCCTATTCTAGGTATTGAGTGATCTATCTAAGGAACCTAACTGAATAGTTGTTACCAATATTCATCTACATCATGATCCTTAGACTAGGTGACATAGGACAACGCAATCAGCAGCTTGTGATACTTTGGCCAAAGATATTTTTAACATATTGTTCATATTACTTATTCCTTGATGGCATATTCATCAATCCGAATATGTCCTTCACCCCACTCTATTGTTATCTAGAATGTCCTCTACTGACTTCCGTTAGTCCTCTTGCCCAAGGTTTATCCCTAGTTCTGGTTAACATCGTAGGTTATGATAGGAAGGAGCTCCCAAAGACTTAGGATAGATTGGCATACTGGGTCAACCTAAGTCAACCCCATGTGCCAAGATACCCTGAGTCCTAGAGGGCTACTTCATATCATAACTACGCTACTTCCCAGTCCTAGGAGAGAAACTAAGTTCAAGTCCAAAAGTGTGTAGATCTAGACGATCAATGCAGAAGGGTGTTGCCACATGTCAACTACAACATGTATCCCCAAGAGAAGATCCTAATCTTCTCAAAGGTACAACCTTGAAGTCGCATGTGTGCCAACATCCTATAGAACAGCCTCGTTGAGATATACATACCCTTAGGAGATTATTTAAAGTTAATTAATTTGGATTCCTAAAGGCAGATTTCAGCAACCCTACCCAGACTCTAATCCAACTCTCCCTAAGTTCTTTTCCAATCAGGTTCTAATAACCCTTGCAGAACTTCCTTTTATTAAGATTGCTTTCGATGTTTGCTAACATTGGTTAAACAACATCCACCTAGAATTAAGGACAACAACATCTTAAGTTTCATTCAATGTGATTTAACTATTCAAGGAAGTGTAACAACCACCGAGGTTGTAACTTAGTAGACTTTATTAAAAGAAGTCTAATGATTGTATTCATATTTCCCTTTTTGCTTACTTACTTTTTAATAAGAGAGGAAGAGTCTTCCTCTTAAGTTCTAGGGTTTAACACACCCTTTATGTCCCCTACAAAGTTCTTAGTTTTCATTGTAAGTTCATCACACGTTACCTTACTAGTATGAATTGATTAGATAAGAACATTGATTATCTGCAACTTAATTAGTTGCTTCACGTTTAGGGATAATACTCTAATTCCCTTTTTCTACTTATCCAAGAACACTCATTGAAACATATAAATAACATGAAGAACATCAACATAATAGGATTCCATTTCTTTTGCAAAGTACAAGATAATTTACATAATCCATGCAAGTAAATTCTCATTCTACATTTCCTTTTCAAAACTTATACATTTACAACTTATGCATTTCAGACATACTACCTAATAACAGCCTTCATTAAAAAGAGAATAACTTTTCTTTTCAATACAACTTAAGAACATATCAGAATTCTTCACAAGAATCAACTTAGATCAGCCAATGCATCATATAAGTTTTTTTCCTTCTTTTATCACTTACGAAGTCCATCTGTAAAAATTGCTAGCACGGGTCAATTCAATGAACTGAGCATGATAAGCACTAATCCTTAAAATGAAGTGCATTCCACTAATTGTTCCAATAAAACAACCCTGCTTTAATGAACAACAAGTAATTCATACTCCCTAAGCATAAGTAATATCAATAAAAGAAGAGCAATACTAAACAGTTTAACAAAAAGAAGAACAAAATATAATCTATAATACCTGTCCTATAAATTAAAGTATAATTGATTCCATCAATTATCTTTACCAAACCACAACACTAGACATATCACTGTTCCAACCTACCAAATATAATACAACACATATCTTTACCATAAGATACAAAAGTGTTTACAACATATTCCCTCTTGGATGCTTCAACTAACTTTCAAGTAAAGAAGAAGAAGAAAGCATTCCATTTGCCAAAGTACATAACCATCAACAAAGCTGAAACAATGTATATCATGATTTAAATTGTTCCTTTAAAGTAACTCTACTTTAAAACTTAACAATTTAAGGTATTCATCAAAACAGATCCAAATGAAAGAAATCCAAGAAGAAGTGATGGATTAACAGTCAACAACAAGCTACAATTTCTTTTTCCAACCTAACTTCAATTTCATTCCACTTCATTTCAGTCAAATGACAAGTATACAAGACTAATAAACACTTATTTCCTTTTCCAATAAGAATAAAAATCAGGAGGTTCCAATCAAAGAACTTAACCCAACTGCATTATGGAAGGAGTCTTACTAGAATATGATCCCAAACCCTAATCATTTCTTTCAACTTAATAAAATAGTTTTACCTTCTCACATTCATACAGTTTAAGTTCATTCAAGAGTTCCAAGGAAAGAGAATAATGACCATTTCAAAGAAAGAGAGTACTAAAAACTATCTTCCTTTCTAAACCTTCCCATTATAATGCATGAATTCTACTTACCCTTAGGAACAATGCAACAATGAAACTCATACACGGTCCACGGTCAGTAAAGGTTCACAGAGTATTTCTTTAAAGGCCTAACATTCTCCCATTGGACCAGAATAGCCTCAGATAAGAAGAAATCATGTTAACATTGCTCATTCTTAGAACCCTATACAATCAATAGTGAAGTTCCATTAAACCTTACCATTAACTTTCCCTTTTTAAACTCTGAGAGAAAATAGTGAAGTTCAAACACAATCACAATCAAGTTTAGATCACAATCAATCTTCCAAGACATAACATACATTTATTAGACCCAACAAGAGGTAAGAATCTGAGTAATTGCTAACACTCAAGCCTTCCCAATAGTTCAAGAAAAGTAGAACCATCTCAATGGTATGCCAACTCATCAATACAAGAACTATAATTGGGTTTCCAACAAAAGACAAGATCAAACATCAAAATAATACATATAGTCCAGGACTCATTTACAATTCCGAGCAATGCAAAGCATAAACGTCATTGAAGGATCAAGACCATTCAAATACATGTAACCAAGTTAGGGTAACAACATGTTCCCTCAATAGTTTTTTTTAAAATAATCAAAAGACTATAATACCTGAACCAACACAACATTTAGGTCTCTATTTCAATTAAGAACACCAAGTATTAAATGGTTTGTACAGTGATGCATATCAATATCACAAACACAATTACATAATACACCAGCACCATAAGACTAGACCGAGTGCAATGAAACTATTTACATATAGTTCGAGTAAGAAGAAATGCTTCCATTCTCTGATAACATCCTTTCAACCCTATTTCCAAACTCAAATGGGATGTAAGATGCTTGACAGAGCCCAGACCGGATGACTCACAAGTCGGGTTCATAAAGAATCTCCAAAAACCATTAATGTGGTCATAAGAACAAGATTTCACAAGCACCATGCCAAAGAGACTTTGAGTTACAATAGTTTACCCAAATTAACAAACACAAGTTCCAAATTCAATACTGTTCCAAAATCAATCAAGTTTTCATAGGATAAAATACAAAAACTAAACCATATACATTTTTTTTTTCCTGTGCATGCAAGTTTCAATAATAGTCCATGTTTTTGTAAGGAGAAATACAAAAACCAAACTATATATGGTTTTTCTAGTGCATGCAAACTTTTCTACAGTCAAAGTTTCCACAAGGTGATACAAAACAACAAGCCATATACGGTTTAATTCCCAGTTAATATAACTATGAAATAACATGTTAACACCATGGAGCTAAGAATCACTGCAATGATTCTATCCACCAAAACATGTTTCCAACAAATAGCTCAAACCTGTTTGAAGTAACAATAAGAACTAGAGTTGCTTACTAGTTCGGGTAAATAAAACACAACAAATTTGCAACACTAATCCTTAATGAGTACAAACAGATCTCTGTAACATTTAAAGGTCACAAATGAAGTCAAAACCAACAAAAATTTCAAACCACTAAGAATCCAAATAGAGTTACCAGGTTTCGTTCACATATGCATAGTTCCTTGTGAAAAAGGCAATGCAAAACAAGCTTCCAACAGAATCATGAAAAACACAGTTTCAAAACCCAAAATACAAGTTTACAAACCCATAAGTCAATTTACCAGATAAATCATGAATGCACAGAGCTCATCAGAGAAAAGTTGTTTTAATGAAAACACTTAGAGAAAAGCAAGAGATTTTAACAGTTAGGGCCTATCATGCCTGATAGTGTCACTTAAAAAAATCAAGAAGACCTCTAGTTGAGCTCGCTTCTTCCCTTCTTCTCCACGAAAGATCAAACAAAAAATACTTCTTCCACAATGCCTCATATACTCTCCATGAAACAAAAATAGATTTGAAACCTCCAAAATAGCCATGTAGTGCAGTTTAAACTACTTGGTTCAAAAACTAGAGCGCATGGAGAGAGAAAAATGGAGAGCATGCAAAATGAAACAACCAAACAAAAATCTGATGGCATGCCTTCCAAAGTGGTTTGGGCTCATGAAACAAAGTTCATTAATTGCATTAATTCCATATCTCCCACCCAATCTTCCTTGCCACTTCCTACCAAGTCTAGCGAGTTCCCAATCAAAAATAACATGTGTTTCCATTTCTAGTGATACTACCACCTAGGCCTCCACCAACCAAACTAGCCCCTACCAAAGTTGGTAGTCCATAGGATTTAATAAACCTTATCATCTTCATAAATGCCTTGGAACCCATCGCCAATGTGTATGTGACCCTTTAGGTTCCCCTTCATGCCATTAGTTTAGGGTAGATTAATGGCTTAGGTTAGATCTTAGGTAGGTTAAAGTTTATACCTTAGGATATAACACTAACCACTAACCCCCAACATAGGTCCTTAGCAATTAGGTTAGATAACTCCACATAGGTAAGTAATCAAAATACAATAGCTTTTAGAAACTAGGTTAGATCACTAAATAACCTTGTAGTGTTAGGTTCTAGTTTTTATACCTAGCAACCCTTCTAACTCTTTAGTACTAGTTTAGGTTAGAAACAAAATTGTATCAAGTAACATAGCTTAGGTAGGAAATACTTTCACCTAGCTTAGGATTCTATAAATCAAACCTCAATAGGGTCCTGGATATCCCTTATGTCATGTGTACAGGTTGCATGCCTATTTTATCAGCAATGACCTGTCTTGGTCGATCTTCAAAGACCCAAGCCAAACAACCTACTGAATGGAAGTGCGTTCACACAAAAGTCAAAGAACTTGCAACAAAAAAGTTTAGTCCAGCATGTAGCTTAACTCATGGAATGTTGATTTTACCATTCATTCAACAGAGTAGTTTTAAAACATTCCTTGGATCACTGAAATTGATCCAAGGATGAGTCAGATAAAAGACAAGTTTACAACTCTTAAACTAGATTGCAAACCACCTACCATAAGTGAAAAATGAATTCAGAGAAGTCATACCAATTCGATCAAAGGATCTTAAGAGCAGAAAATACTTATCCATATCAAGCATGATTTCCAAAAATCAGAAGAACATATCCTTATAAGGAAAATCACATATCAACACTTGAATGCAAAGGAGGAAAATAACAATAGTCAAGGGTGTTACATGCTTCCCTCCTAAAAAGAATCATCATCCTGATGATTACCTCTTTTAACAATTTACATCAAGGACAATCAATTCATTCACTTCTCTTATCCTAAGTCAAGTATTTCAAAACCTTATAGTTCCAGAAATCAGTAATAAATAACCTTTTATTCAATTCAAGTAAATATCTACCCAAAACTAGCTTATTTAATGTCATAAAGGATAAATTCATAAAAATTTATCAGTCAAAATATTTAATTCTATTCAAATAGATATGGAAAAGTAGTTTTCATATCTTCCAAATTTTCCCAAGTTGCACTCTCCTTGTTAAACTGGTCCCACTAGGACCTTACATTGACTTATCTCTCTATTTCTTAAATGCAACTGTGAGTTTCCAGCACTCAAATGGGCTTAACCATGATTATTCTTGGTCTTGGACCTGCAAGGAATTCCAATTTAACACATGTGATAAATCTGAAACATATTTCTTAAGCAAAGAAATATGGAAAACATCATGCATTCGTGACAAAGCAGGTGGTAATGCTAAATGATAAGCTATAGGGTTGATTACTTCAACTATTTCAAAAGGTCCCACATAACGAGGTGATAACTTGGTAGCCTTGCCAAAAGTTATGGAACTCTTTTTCGGTTTAACCCAAAGAAAAACCTTTTCTCCAAGTTCAAATTTCCTGTCAACCCACTTTAAGTCAACATAACTCTTTTTCCTATCTCTGCTTTGCTTCTTTCAAGTGTTCACGAATCATTTTAACTTGTTGTTCCATTTCCATAAGGATTTCAGGTCCAATTACCTCTCTATCCTCAATGCTATCCCAACTAATAGGGGTTCTGCATTTCCTTCCGTAAAGCACCTCGAAAGGTGCCATCTTAAGAGAAGCATGATATGTATTATTGTATGCAAATTCAACTAATGGAAGGTACTCTTCCCACTTATACTGCTGATCCATACAATACATCCATAACATATCCTCCAAAACCTGATTTACTCTTTCAGTTTGTCCATCCGTTTCCTGGATGATACAGAGCTGAAATTCAATTTAGTTCCTAGAGCTATGTTAAGCATTTTTCCAAAACCTTGACATCATTCTAGGGTCTCTATCAGATATGATTAATTCAGGTACTCCATGTAATCTAAAAATTTCATGTACAAATCTTTTAGCCAAAATAGGAGAATCATCCTTTAGATTTCCAACAATAAAATGAGCTACTTTCGTTAGTTTGTCAACTACTACCAAAATAACATCATGCTTATTTTTGACATAGGCAATCCTTGTACAAAATCCATGCTTATTACCTACCATTTGTACTACGGTATGCTATGAGGATACAATAAACCAGCTGATGCATATGTTCCACTTTTACTCGTTGACATTCCAGACAATGAGTCACAAAATCTATAACATCCTTTTTCATTCCTTTCCAAATATTGTTGTTTTATATCAGCAAACATTTTTGTAATGCCAGGGTGCCCAGAGAAAGGTGAATTGTGAAACTCTATCATCAATTTCCTTCTCAAATCATTAGGTAAGGGTACGTATACTCTATTTTCATATCGTAAGATTCCCTCATTATCAAAGTGAAAACCTTTATACTTTTCATCTTTTGGATCTACAACAAGAGCTGCTTTCACTTGCTGAAAGTAAGAATCAGATTCCATAGCACTTTTTACTTCATCCTTAAACTGAGTTCTTAGTGTTATAAGAGCAGAAATGTGCTTCCTATGACTTAGAGCATCAGCCACTCTATTCTCTTTTCCTTTAATGTAACTTATGTCAAAGTCATATTGAGACAAAAACTCTAACCACCTTCATTGTCTTGCATTCAGATTTGGCTGAGTAAAAATATACTTTAGTCCAAGATGATCAGTTTTCAACTCAAATGGTTTACCAAGTAGATAATGCCTCCAAACTTGAAGTGCATGAACTATGGCAGCAAGCTCTAAATCATGTGGAGCATAATTCAACTCATGTAACTTAAGTTTTCTACTTTCATAAGCTATGACATGATCATTTTGTAACAAAATACCTCCAAGACCTTCCCTAGATGCATCTCGTTACAACCGTGAAGTCTCCATTTGGATCAGGTACAACTAAAATAGGTGTTGAAGTCAACTGAATTTTCAAATTTTTAAAAGTAGTTTCACATTTATCATTCCAAACAAATTTCTTATCCTTTTTCTGCAATGAAGTTATTGGTGCAGCCACCTTAGAAAAATCCTTAACAAATTTTCTATAATAACCTGCAAGGCCCATGAAGCTTCTAACTTCATGTACATTCTTTGGTGCAGGCCACTCGATTATAGCTACAATTTTAGAAGGATCTACAACAATCCCATCTTTACTTATAACATGACCCAAATAGTGAACTTCAGTGTCATAGAAAGAACATTTGGACAACTTACCATATAACTGTCTCTTTCTCAAATTTCCAAAACTATTTTTAAGTGTTCATGATGCTCCTCCACACTTTTAGAATATATGAGAATGTCATCCAAGAATACAAGCACAAACTTGTCCAAGTATTCTTGAAAGATATTATTCATTAAGTTCATAAAAGCTGCAGGTGCATTCATTAATCCAAAGGGTAAAACCGTGAATTCATAATGTCCATACCTTGTCCTAAAATCCATTTTATGAATGTCCTCTTCCTTAATTCATAATTGATGATATCTAGACCAAAGGTCTATCTTAGAATATACCGATGCTCCACGCATCTGATCAAATAGATCATCAATTCTAGGTAAGTGGGTATCTATTCTTGATTGTTGCTTTGTTTAACATCTGTAATCAATGCACAATCTGAGGGTTCCATCCTTCTTTTTCACAAAGATCATTGGTGCTCCCCAAGGTGAAACACTTGGTCTAATCAAACCCTTAGAAAAAATTTCTTGTAACTGAGCCTTAAGCTCTACTAACTCTATGGTAGTCATTCGATAAGGTGCTTTGGAAATTGGTTTAGTACCTGGCTTGATTTCAATTGTGAAGTCAAACTCCCTTTTGGGTGGTAATCCCAGTAATTCTTCCGAAACATGTCACCGTAGTTTTGTAATAGTGGATAACATTTCAAGAAATTGTTTTTTCTTCCATAGATTCAGAAATTTTTACTGCATATAAGGTACAACCCTTATTTTTGGCCTTTTTAAGTTGCATAGCTGACAATTTCCTAACTGAAATTTCTCATTTTACACCTTGAATCTCTGTTGTTTTCTGTAGATCATCTAAACAACTAATATGTTTTTCAAAATAGTCTACCTTTGCTTTATGCTCTACTAACCAATTTACACCTATGACTATATCATAAGATCCCAAAGGTGCTACATAGAGATCAACTTCTGTGGAAAAGCTAGGTAAGTCAAGGACTGCTCCAAAAAGACACATACTAACTATATGAACAAAATTATTACCATAATGTACAGTCCATGATTTATCCATTTTTCCAGCTTTTCTTTTAAGTTTTGAAGCAAGTTTACTAGAAATAAAACATTCAGTAGCTCCCGTATCAAATAGAATAGTTACAGGTATGCCAAATAACTTACCAGGAACTTCAATAGGTGTAACTTGCTTTTCAGCTTGCTTGTCAGCTACTACAACATGTATCTTGTGCTGCTGATTATGATCATCCTTCTTCAAAGGACATTGATTCATAATGATCTTTGCCATAGTTATAACAACCTCCTACCGGTCCCTTTTTGGGCTCAGAATTATTTCCAACCTTATAGTTATCATTCTGACCTCCATAGGGTTTTCACCCGTTATTATTATTTCTAGAAAAATTGTTCCATGCATTTCCAAAGTAGTCTTATTCATTGTTGTTTTCTTATTATTATCGGTTGGAAACTTACTTTTGTTACCAAAATTTTTCCATGGTCCTTTCTTAGGTGCAAGAGAAGCTAAAGAAGAGTTTGGAACTTTCTTCCGTACTTCTTCTTTGTGAGCAGAAATAGCCTTTAATTTATGTTCCTACCTTATGGATTTTTCAACAACCCCTTCCATAGTGGTTGGGCTATGAACATCAACCTCTCCCCCAATAATGGGATTCAACCCCATGATGAATTTCCATATCCTGAACTTCTCATCAGTTTGATACTGAGGTACATACTTGAGTAGTTTCATAAACCATTCCCAATACTCAGTTATAATTAACTTCCCTTGAGCTAAGTTCTGAAATTCAGTCATTTTCTTATCATAATAAAGTTGTGGCAGCCATCATTTCCTAAAATAACCTTTAAATTGATCCCAAGTGATGTTAGTTTCATCAATGTTTAGTTCAGCCTTGCGGCTGTCCCACCATGAAGATGCTTCATGGGAAAGCTGATATGCTCCCCAAATAGCTTTGGTCTCTTCTGAGAAGTTCCTTATTACAAGTACTTCTCCATCTCATTGAGCTAGTTCTCAGCTCCATCACCTAATGTGGTGCCATCAAACTTAGGTGGACTTATCCTTTTTATATCATTAGTGAGTTCAACAGCCAACCTAGCCTTTTTGTTTTCTAGCTGGTCAGGCACATTAACATTGTTATTATCAACACCCATATTGGGGTTGTCCTCAGGAGGTGGCTGATTGTTATTACCAACTTCTTCTTCCTCCTCATTACCCATCACTTGTTTCTCGAGCACAGTCAAACGATCTCTTGTGTCCAACAGGGCAGCAAGGATCTCATCAAGTTTTTGGGTGTTGTTGCTCCTTCCTCAGGTGGAGCATTGTTTGCAATGTTTCCTCTTGTTCTAACCATTTTCTGTTACAAGAAAATTCAAATTTTTATCAGATTATGGACACAATAGGTCCAAGAGCTGCAACCTTCAGCTCTGATACCAAGATGTAACATTCCCATTTTAAGACTTTAGAAACAAGGGAATTTTTTTTAATTTGCATAATGTTCCTCTGTTCTAAATACGTAATTTAGAACACACATTCCAAAACAATCATTCTTATAACAGATAACCATATGCAGTTGTAATGACTCGGTAATCTACCGATCTATTCATTTCATGACTCAGATAAACTATTGATCTATTCATGTTTAACACTAAGTATTGAATACTTTTCTATATACTACGTATACTTGGTTCTCTTACCCTATTCTAGGTATTGAGTGATCTATCTAAGGAACCTAACTAAATAGTTGTTACCAATATTCATCTACATCATGATCCTTAGACTAGGTGACATAGGACAACGCAATCAACAACTTGTGATACTTTGGCCAAAGATTTTTAACATACTATTCATATTACTTATTCCTTGATGGCATATTCATCAATCTAGAATATGTCCTTCACCCCACTCTATTGTTATCTAGAATGTCCTCTACTTGACTTCCATCAGTCCTCTTGCCCAAGGTTTATCCCTAGTTTTGGTTAACATCAGGTTATGATAGGAAGGAGCTCCCAAAGACTTAGGATAGATTGGCATACTGGGTCAACCTAAGTCAACCCCATGTGCTAAGATACCCTGAGTCCTAGAGGGCTACTTTGTATCACAACTACGCTACTACCCAGTCCAGAGAGAAACTAAGTTCAAGTCCAAAAGTGTGTAGATCTAGATGATCAATGCAGAAGGGTGTTGCCACATGTCAACTACAACATTGTATCCTCGAGAAGATCCTAATCTTCTCGAAGGTACAACCCTACGCAGTTGGCATGTGCCAACATCCTATAGAATAGCCTCATCGAGATATACATACCCTTAGGAGATTATTTAAAGTTAATTAATTTGGATTCCTAAAGGTAGATTTCAGCAACCCTACCCAAACTCTAATCCAACTCTCCCTAAGTTCTTTTCCAATCAGGTTCTATTAACCCTTGCAGAAACTTCCTTTTGTTAAGATTGCTTTCGATGTTTTCTAACGTTGGCTAAACAACATCCACCAAAAATTAAGGACAACAACATCTTAAGTTTCATTCAATGTGATTTAACTATTCAAGGAAGTGTAACAACCACCGAGGTTGTAACTTAGTAGACTTTATTAAAAGAAGTCTAATGATTGTATTCATATTTCCCTTTTTGCTTACTTTTTAATAAGAGAGGAAGAGTTTTCCTCTTAAGTTCTAGGGTTTAACACACCCTTTATGTCCCCTACAAAGTTCTTAGTTTTCATTATAAGTTCATCACACGTTACCTTACTAATATGAATTGTTTAGATAAGAACATTGATTATCTACAACTTAATTAGTTGCTTCACGTTTAGGGATAATACTCTAATTCCCTTTTTCCTACTTATCCAAGAACACTCATTGAAACATATAAATAACATGAAGAACATCAACAGAATAGGATTCCATTTCTTTTGCAAAGTACAAGATAATTTACATAATCCATGCAAGTAAATTCTCATTCTACATTTCCTTTTCAAAACTTATACATTTACAACTTATGCATTTCGACATATACTACATGAACAACAAACCTTCATTAAAAGAGAATAACTTTTCTTTTTCAATACAACTTAAGAACATATCAGAATTCTTCACAAGAATCAACTTAGATCAGCCAATGCATCATATAAGTTTTTGCCTTCTTTTATCACTTACGAAGTCCATCTGCAAAAATTGCTAGCACGGGTCAGTTCAATGAACTGAGCATGATAAGCACTAATCCTTAAAATGAAGTGCATTCCACTAATTGTTCCAATAAAACAACCCTGCTTTAATGAACAACAAGTAATTCATACTCCCTAAGCATAAGTAATATCAATAAAAAGAAGAGCAATACTAAACAGGTTTAACAAAAAGAAGAACAAATATAATCTATAATACATGTCCTATAAATTAAAGTATAATTGATTCCATCAATTATCTTTACCAAACCACAACACTAGACATATCATTGTTTCCAATCTACCAAATATAATACAACACATATCTTTACTATAAGATACAAAAGTGTTTACAACATATTCCCTCTTGGATGCTTCAACTAACTTTCAAGTAAAGAAGAAGAGAAAGCATTCCATTTGCCAAAGTACATAACCATCAGCAAAGCTGAAACAATGTATATCATGATTTAAACTGTTCCTTTAAAGTAACTCTACTTTAAAACTTAACAATTTAAGGTATTCATCAAAACAAAGATCCAAATGAAAGAAATCCAAGAAGAAGTGATGGATTAACAATCAACAACAAGCTACAATTTCTTTTGCCAACCTAACTTCAATTTTATTCCACTTCATTTTAGTCAAATGACAAGTATACAAGACTAATAAACACTGATTTCCTTTTCCATAAGAATAAAAATCAGGAGGTTCCAATCAAAGAACTTAACCCAACTGCATTATGGAAGGAGTCTTACCAGAACATGATCCCAAACCCTAATCATTTCTTTCAACTTAATAAAATAGTTTTACCTTCTCACATTCATACAATTTAAGTTCATTCAAGAGTTCCAAGGAAAGAGAACAATGACCATTTCAAAGAAAGAGAGTACTAAAAACTATCTTCCTTTCTAAACCTTCCCATTATAATGCATGAATTCTACTTACCGTTAGGAACAATGTAACAATGAAACTCATACACGGTCCACTGATCAGTAAAGGTTCACAGAGTATTTCTTTAAAGGCCTAACATTCTCCCATTGGACCAAAATAGCCTCGATAAGAAGAAATCATGTTAACATTGCTCATTCTTAGAACCCTATACAATCAACAGTGAAGCTCCATTAAACCTTACCATTAACTTTCCCTTTTTAAACTCTGAGAGAAAATAGTGAAGTTCAAACACAATCGCAATCAAGTTTAGATCACAATCAATCTTCCAAGACATAACATACATTTATTAGACCCAACAAGAGGTAAGAATCTGAGTAATTGCTAACACTCAAGACTTCCCAATAGTTCAGAAAAGTAGAACCATCTCAATGGTATGCCAACTCATCAATACAAGAACTATAATTGGGTTTCCAACAAAAAGACAAGATCAAACATCAAAAATAATACGTACAGTCCAGACTCATTTACAATTCCAAGTGCAATGCAAAGCATAAACATCATTGAAGGATCAAGACCATTCAAATACATGTAACCAAGTTAGGGTAACAACATGTTCCCTCAATAGTTTATTTTTAAATAATCAAAAGACTATAATACCTGAACCAACACAACGTTCAGGTCTCTATTTCAATTAAGAACACCAAGTATTAAACGGTTTGTATAGTGATGCATATCAATATCACAAACACAATTACATAATACACTAACACATAAGACTAGACCGAGTGCAATGAAACTGTTTACATACAGTTCGAGTAAGAAGAAATGCTTCCATTCTCGATAACATCCTTTCAACCCTATTTCCAAACTCAAACGGGATGTAAGATGCTTGACAGAGCCTAGACCGGATGACTCACAAGTCGGGTTCATAAAGAATCTCCAAAAACCATTAATGTGGTCATAAGAACAAGATTTCACAAGCACCATGCCAGAGAGACTTTGAGTTACAGTCTAGTTTACCCAAAATAACAAACACAAGTTCCAAATTCAATATTGTTCCAAAATCAATCAAGTTTTCACAGGATAAAATACAAAACTAAACCATATATGGTTTTTTTCCTGTGCATGCAAGTTTCAATAATAGTCCATGTTTTTCACAAGGAAGAAATACAAAAACCAAACTATATATGGTTTTTCCAATGCATGCAAACTTTGCTACAGTCAAAAGTTTCCACAAGGTGATACAAAACAACAAGCCATATACGGTTTAATTCCCAGTTAATATAACTATGAAATAACACGTTAACACCATGGAGCCAAGAATCACTACAATGATTCTATCCACCAAAACATGTTTCCAACAAATAGCTCAAACTTGTTTGAAGTAACAATAAGAACTAGAGTTGCTTACCAGTTCGGGTAAATAAAACACAACAAATTTGCAACACTAATCCTTAACGAGTACAGACAGATCTCTATAACATTTAAAGGTCACAAATGAAGTCGAAACCAACAACAATTTCAAACCACTAAAGAAGCCAAATAGAGTTACCAAGTTTTGTTCACATATGCACAGTTCCTTGGTGAAAAAGGCAATGCAAAACAAGCTTCCAACAGAATCATGAAAACACAGTTTCAAAACCCAAAATACAAGTTTACAAACCCCAAAGTCAATTTACTAGATAAAGCATGAATGCACAAGAGCTCATCAGAGAAAAGTTTTTTTAATGAAAACACTTAGAGAAAAGCAAGATATTTTAACAGTTAGGGCCTATCATGCCTGATAGTGTCACCAAAAATCAAGAAGACCTCTAGCTTGAGCTCGCTTCTTCCCTTCTTCTCCACGAAAGATCAAACAACAAAATACTTCTTCCACAATGCCTCATATACTCTCCACGAAACAAAAATAGATTTGAAACCTCCAAAATAGCCATGCAATGCGCTTTTAAACTTGCTGGTTCAAAAAACCAGAGCATGGAGAGAGAAAAATGGAGAGCATGCAAAATGAAACAACCAAACAAAAATCCAATGGCATGCCTTCCAAAGTGGTTTGGGCTCATGAAACAAAGTTCATTAATTGCATTAATTCCATATCTCCCACCCAATCTTCCTTGCCACCACCTACCAAGTCTGGTGAGTTCCCAATCAAAAATAACATGTGTTTCCATTTCTAGTGATACTGCCACCTAGGCCTCCACCAACCAAACTAGCCCCTTGCCAAAGTTGGCAGTCCAGTAGATTTAATAAACCTTATCATCTTCATAAATGCCTTGGAACCCATCACCAATGTGTATGCGACCCTTTAGGTTCCCCTTCATGCCATTAGTTTAGGGTAGATTAATGGCTTAGGTTAGATCTTAGGTAGGTTAAAGTTTATACCTTAGGATATAACACTAACCACTAACCCCCAACATAGGTCCTTAGAAATTAGGTTAGATAACTCCACATAGGTAAGTAATCAAAATACAATAGCTTTTAGAAACTAGGTTAGATCACTAAATAACCTTGTAGTGTTAGGTTCTAGTTTTTATACCTAGCAACCCTTCTAATTCTTTAGTACCAGTTTAGGTTAGAAACAAAATTGTATCAAGTAACATAGCTTAGGTAGGAAATACTTTCACCTAGCTTAGGATTCTATAAATCAAACCTCAATAGGGTCCTTGGATATCCCTTATGCCATGTACAAGTTGCATGCCTATTTTATCAGCAATGACCTGTCTTGGTCGATCTTCAAAGACCCAAGCCAAACAACCTACTGAATGGAAGTGTGTTCACACAAAATCAAAGAACTTACAACAACAAAGTTTAGTCCAACATGTAGCTTAACTCATGGAATGTCGATTTTACCATTCATTCAATAGAGCAGTTTTAAAACATTCCTTGGATCACTGAAATTGATCCAAGGATGAGTCGATAAAGACAAGTTTACAACTCTTAAACCAGATTGCAAACCACCTACCAGAAGTGAAAAATGAATTCGAGAAGTCATACCAATTTGATCAAAGGATCTTAAGAGTAGAAAATACTTATCCATATCAAGCATGATTTCCAAAAATCAGAAGAACATATCCTTATAAGGAAAATCACATATCAACACTTGAATGCAAAGGAGGAAAATATAAGTGGATTGATGACCATTGAGGAATTATCAAACTTCCTGGATCTAGCTCATGCTAGGAAGTCCACTAACCTTTTCTATTAACTATATCCTGTGGTATTTCTTTGTATTATAGGTAGTTCCTCCTAGCCAAAAGGAAGCTCACACAATTATCTTGGATCGGAAATTAGAAATGCATACACTCAACCTTTGACCAACATAATAGTAGGTATTTCTCCTTGTCCTTTTACCTTTATTTGTTTCATATCTACAACAATTTAGTGAAACATTTTGGCATGCTCGGTGGGACCCATCAGGGGTTCTTTTGCATTTTTCATTCCTAGGTAAAATTTTTGTGTTTATTTCCCTTTGAAAGTATTCCCACTAAATTTTCTTCTTTGTAACATTCTCCTTCTTTCTATTGTCTAAATAAATTATGTTTTTGGTGCTCTAAAAAGAACACGTCTTCCTTTCTATCTGTATTACATTTAGTGAAAGAGCATTCCTCTTCCTGTTCTCTATTTTCTACATCAAACTTAATTATGGATTTGGTCTTAAAACATTTACATTTCATTTTGGTATGTTTCATTATAGCTCACATTAAATCGAGGGAAACCTATACGCTAGAAGTCATTCCCAGCTGATGGTTGAATAATTCAATAGTATTTCACTTTTTACATCCTCTATACCAAACCACTTAAAAAATTTACACATCTTCTTAAACAACATCCTACCCGGAAGAAGTTGTCAACGATCACACGATTAGAGGATTGATAGTGGGCACCAAGCTGGTTTCTTTGTCTAGTCATTATCTCAAAGAAAAGAGTTCCCCACCAAAAATTTACCTAAACCATCCTTAGTTATTGGATTTTCATAGGGCACCTTTTATCAAACCAAAACTTTGTTCTATTCACAAGTCAGTCCTAAATAGCATAAGCTAGAACATAAAATTCATCAATAGGATTTCGTGTTTGCTATTTTTTGTTTGATTTGTGTTTTGAGTTGTGAGGTCGTATTCTCCATTATTTTCTTCCTTTCACACTCCATAATCATAGTTGGTGTATTTCAAATTTTTCTAGAGTGTGTTAGGGTCCATCATTTCCATACTTAGGTTTTTGGGTTGGTATTTTATCTGATCTAAGTCACTAAAGTCACCTTTCTCCATCTTTTCAAATTTCATAGTGACCGCATCGGTCCAACGACCATCATCAGCTTGACTTGATCATTGTTGGTTTTATGATTTTTGGTCATTTTACCAAAAATAGAACTCATCACATTTTCTGTTCTTTCTGGGGTTTCTTAGATACATCATCATACCTCTGGTTTTTGAAATCATTTTCAAATCTAGATTTTTCTTCATTTTCATCATTTATTGCCACATTTTCAAAGCTTTTAATTTTTCACAAGAACTAAGATCGATCACCCTAATCACACGCTTACCCTCTATCACCATCATTGGTAACCAAACTACCATCGGTTCCTGTGTTTTAATTTTTCAATTAAAACAACACCGCTTTCACCTCGAAATATTTTCTCCATTCCTTATGCTCTTCTATGTCATCTACTGGAGATAAGATTTCCAGTCTCACTAACCCATATGGTTTTCACTCATAGCCAATCCAACGTCCTCGTATTCCATGCTAGCCTTGAGCCTCTCCTACCTAGCCCATCACCACCTTCCATTTTATCACCCATAGATCCTAATCAACCTATCATTATCAGCATTGGTGATGAGGAGTTTGCAAAACTCCTTGATCATAACCCATTCATTTTACATCATTATTTAGCCCATTCATCCACTCGTGAATCATCTGGAAAACTTATCTATGGCATGGCCGTATCGATCCTACCTACACTTACACCCACTTCTACCTCTCCCAAGACAATATTTCTTTGGTTACCTCCAACCTACCACCTATTATTTCTTAGCTTGACCTCACCTCATTGATATCTATTATACCTACAACATCTATCGCACCCATAGTGTCTTTCACCCCTACGCCATCCATCGTGCCTACATCCACCACCCTTAGTACAAGTGTGCCCATGTCTTCCACTACCTATATACCTATCGCATCCCAGCCACCTTTGGTGTCGGTAACCCACACTCCCTTCCAAAACCTCATCCTCTCTATCCCCTAGTCTCTTCCACCAATCACCACTAGGGTCTTTACATCCACCCCACCTACATATACATATTACCAAAAACCACCTATTTCCTCTACTTCCTACTCTGGTTACTTCCCCTCTACCTCCATTCCCTCTCATATCCCTCCATCACAATTTTTGTACATAGTTCCACCACACACTGGGATGTCATCTACATCATACCAATCTTATTTACCCCCTCATACCTCGGGGGTGCTCTATCATCACAACCCACCAATGAACTAATCAAAATTATGATGGATAAGATGCAGACATTGGAAGCATTTGTCATAGGTTCGCGTAACTCTCTAACATATGACGAGATTTGGAATGAACCCATTCATTCCTATTCACCTGTATCCTACGCATTGGAAAATACCAAAATTTAACCAGCTTCAATAGCAAAGAAGATCCGCAACAACACTTACAAATATTTTTAACATGTGTTCTACCCGATCGCTCACGATGATAAGTTTCTCCTTTAGACATTTCCAATGTCATTGACGGGACTCACTTTAGATTGGTATAGTTCTTTACCTATCCAATCTATCCTATCATTTAACTAGGTTGCTCAGTGATTTTCTTGACCACTTTTCTATCAAGATTGTCAAGAAAGTCACCATGACTCGACTTATATTTCACATGCTAGTATGAATACGAATATATCATAGATTTTATCGCTCGATGGCACAAGATGATTAACCAACTTACATTACAATTACCTCGCATAATTAATACAATTGTTTACTGTGGCTTGTGCTAGACATTTGTCACCAACTCTCTAGGTCCAAACCTTCCACACCTTTGATGAGGCATTAACCATTTCCCAAAAGCTAGAAATCCATGCCCTTGAAGAAAAGAAGCTAAAACTTCGTAACAAAAATGTTGCATTCAAATCAAATGATACTTCTTATTCTTCCAAATCCCAAAATACTTATTCTAAAACTAAGGGGTTTACCAACACGATCATTTTAAAATATGGCATGTCTCATCCATCTAACCAAACAAAACCTTCATCTAACCTTTCCCCCATCCACACCTTAGAGTTTAGAAGAGAGAAAAATAGTATGCCCCATAGGAGAGCCTTACTCACGCTTTAGAAAAACTCTTAAAAGGGGAGCCATTAACCTTCCACCCATCAAACCACATACTGGTTTTGACCCTTCTCTCTTTGTGCCTACATTGTACAATGAAAATTATTATTACTGTGATTTCAATTGGATTCGAGGTCACAGTGATGGTAACTATATTATTTTTAAAAACATTGTCCAAGAAATGTTAGATAAAGGAGATCTTGTCTTAGACAATCCAAATGCACAGACTAACTAGAACCTTCATATCTTCAAGAAGCCATTCCCGAATCACACCCAATCATCCAACAAAACTGGTAATTCCTTGTCCAATGATGGTAATATCCATGAGGTTCATGCTATTTTGACATCTTACCAGCTCCTTCCACACAATTTCCTCCTACTTCATCTATTGAATAAATTCTTGCATGATCTCCTTCATCCACGAAGTAACCTATGCCAGTTACTCCTTTACCCACAAAGGAGTCTCCCTCATCTCCCTATGCACCCATGGAGGAGTCCACCATATCTACCAATGTAGTTTCCCCACGCACCTCTCAATCTGATGAACAACCCACAATATTAACTCTCCTACCCATGGGAGATTCATGCTTACCTTCCTCTTGGCTAAAAGAAGAACCTACCTCATCCACCTTGCCTTCTCCCCAACATGTGGATAACCCATTAATAATGTCCCTTTTAGTCAAAGATAACTCTCCACTAGCTTTCAAGGATCCACTTGATTTTCTCTCGTCTCTTTTACCCATAGAGTCGGAAGCTAATCACTTCCTTATTTCACAGCACCAAATTTATTTACGGGAGTCACCACAAAATCAACATTGGTTCCTTCTACTACCATGCCATTCTCATGTTTGGTGGATCGCTTAGACTACATTGATCATTCCATGCTTTGGGGGTGCCTTCAATGCCTATTTCAACTCAAATGCAGATGTCACCCACTAATACTTCTACCATTTACCCAAAATTGTTTAGAGCAACAAAATCCATCATACCTAAGGTAATCATGATGACATCTTCCACATCACCTTTGCCCACATCTACACAACTAAGATTACCTCCACAACCACCTGCGCCTAAACTAGTTACATCTTTGCCTATATCCAAAGCTACCCACACTTTGGGAGTCATGTTGACATCAAGCCTAGTCCATCCCCCTGTCAAACTAGATTTAGCCACATCCTCATAGGTTAGCACAAAGACTATTCCCCCACCTAAGAGGAAGACCCAACCTCCTAGGTTGCATACACTAGCTTTACCCACTACCCCTCTATCATCTTCACCACTTCCATCTATCCTAGGACCCCACCCATCAACCTTGGCCAAACAATCTCCTACCCAAGGTAAACCAAAAACATATCAACCCACCTCCTTCTCATGATCCCTGGTTACACCCAACTTACCTACACAACGTATGACTTTGTCATCACCTACATCCTTTTTACCACCTGTACCCACGTCACTTCTAGTAGCCTCATCAGTACCCATGATATTTCCTTCTCTTCAACCAATACCTTCCACCTTTCCACTTCTCACAAATTTCACCACATCTCCATTATAACCTTGGCTAACCTATCCTTTTCCACCATTTGTCTTACCTTCTACATCACGCACTCCTTCTTCACCTTTACCCGGAAGGTGCAACCAAAATCCAAAAGCCCACTACCTTCCAAAGATGTATTCAAACCTACAACACCTTCAACCGCTAGCTCATCTACTACACCTTACCAAAGAAGGTGAAATCCAAGGCTAAAACATTACTACCTACCAAACCAGTAGTCAAACCTATTTCACGTCTGAATCCACCTCTCATGGAACCTCTCCCACCAAAATCACCCACACCTTCATCTCGACCCAAAATTACTTCTCATTGTGGTCCATTGGCAGGGTCTTATGCCAACATCTTAGCAAAAACCTTTTAGAGACCTCTCACATCACATCACCACCTATTAGACCTTACAACCCACTCAAACCTAAACCAAAATGGTTTGATGATACAAAAAAATTCACCTACCATCGTGTGTCGTGGCATGATGTAGAGAATCAGTAAGGCTCTAAAGACCGTTCTTCTCCAACTATGTCCTCTTGAAGAAAACTTTGACGACGATGATCTTTTAGATGAGGACCATATTCCACATTCACCTATCACCACACATCCTCACCCTTTACCTATTCAACAACCTTCACCTCCACCTCCAAAATCCTTTAATCCTCCTCCAACATTCAAGATCAATATGGTCTACATAAGAGAGCTAGCAAAACCTTTGCATAAATGTTAATGTACTACCTTCTTTGCACGATACCAATATATGCCATCACCATACTTTTTCCTATCCTGCTGATACACCTATCATGACTCGATTCTCCCTTACCCCATATTAATATGGTTAACATTGCCACTCGTGCCTAGAAAGAAAAAGGAAAGGAGAAAATAACCAGCCCATCCACCAATCTTGTGCCCAATATACCATCTACACCTACACCAAAAATCACCATCCATGGACCCACATACCCTATTTCTGATGGGGTCACCCATCGTATAATGATTAAAAAATTACACCAATCTCTTCTCAAAATTTCTTTGTATGACCTCATCTAAACCTTTGAGTCTCATCGACATGCCCTCATGGAGGTTCTACAATCTATTGAGGTTTTACCTAATGACCCAAATCCTATGGCATCCATAATCACTCCTCACCATGTGGCCTCTCTCACCACTTCATCCCCTTCCTCTACACCCACTACCACTCATCAAGTAGCCTCTCTCGCCTCGACGATGAGATTTTACCTCTCCAATTAGATGATCCTGATCCCACCGTATTCATCTTCATCTACATTGATCATATACACGTTCAACATATTATGAACAATGGCGGTGCCAACATCAACATTATCTCCTCCCATACATATAACCAAATGTACATCCCTGCCAATTACATACATAATAACCTAGTTATGTTGTGTTCATTCAATGATGCCATAACTTTGACCCTTGGCACCATAATTCTCCACATTCGCGTGGGCCCCTATACCATTCTAGAATTATTCTACATCTTAGAGGGGAAATTCTAGTACAACTTGTTGTTTGGCCGACCTTGGATCCATGTCATGGGTTATGTTCCTTCAACCTTACATCATTGTGTAAAATTTGAACATGAAGGACATAACTATACCATTCCAACTAACCCTTCACCATTCAAAACTGTAACATGTTGTATCGACCTAATGATGTCCTTATACTAGTTAAGGAATCTACCTCCACTACCACCTCTCCTTCACCCACTACCCCATCCACCAATGTTTCCACTACTTATCCCACACCTAACTCCTTTATTCCGATCGCCTCCGCAACCTCTCTAGCTAACCGATCCACTAACCCATCTACTTCTCAACCAAAATTTCTTCTTCTTCCCCCACTCCCAAGAATTAATCCATTTTAGTTACCCACATATCAACTACCAATCCTTTAGAAGGTGTTTTTAATGTCTCACTCTGGGGTAGTACCACCCGCACAACATCAACACATTCCTTACTCCTCAAGAGTATGGTAAACTTCACCAACACCCCCACTATGATCAACACATAGACAAGGTTTTCTCTTACAGTCCTTCCCACATTCACACCAACTTAAGGTATGGGGGACTTGATGCTTCGACCTATTCACCCGAGCCACCTTCTAAAACTCGACCATTTTCCTCTAACCTTCAATCTCTCACCAATCGTCGCTCAAATCACACATTCCTCCATCACTTTGTGCTTGAAAGGGATTTAGATTTGGTTTCTATGAAAAAATTCATCATAATGTCATCCCAGAACTACTCGTAAGCACAAATATTGCGGTGGTATTGGATTTTTCGAACCATCTCCCAAGAAGGCTTGATTCGAACTCATTGAGGACAATAAACCTTCTCCACCCCATTCACCAACTTTACCACCTTCACCTACAGAGTCTATGGATCCAGAATCGATTCCTCCTAAAAAAATTTTCATGAACACCATTTCCTTGGGACATCTAACTTATCAACAAGATGGCGAGGCTACCTCTTCCCTTCCCTTCCCTTCATGTATCTTGACATGATCGATGATGATATACCTTCTATTAATGTAGTTCACTGTCAGGATGATGAGTCTATTCTCACCTATGTTTTTACAGAAGATTATTATATTCAATGGTCATTACCTTCTAAGACACAAACCATGTTAAATGAATTGACCATCAAAATCAATATTCACACTCAGATGATCCGCACATTCTAAAGATAGGCCAATCTTTATATGTTGCTAAACAAGAAGCTTTTACTTCTTTCCTTTCCTTTAGGATCATTGCAATGCCTTTTCTTGGTCTATGATGATATACTCGATATTGACCCAAACAAGTATGGTCCACAATATCGTCACCATTCCCGAGCCAAACTCGTGAAACAAAAGCAGTAGAAAATGCATCCTCGCATTTCCTTCTTTTCAAAGAAGAACTCAAGCACCTTATTTTTTCCTTTATCCTACCCATTGATTACCCTTAATTAATCTCTAACATTGTCCCTATCAAAAATCGACAAGGGGACTCTACATTTGCATGGATTTCGTGACCTTAACTTAGCTTTCCCCAAAGATGAATTTCCTCTACCTAGTATTCACTAACTAGTTGATTTCACTGCTGGACATGAGATTTTATCACTCATGGATGGTTTCTTAGGTTATAACCAAATATTACTTACCCCATAATATAAAAAAAAACCACCTTCATCACTCCTTGGGGGACCTTCTGCTATCGTGGCATGCCATTTGACCTTAAAATGCTGGTGCTACATATCAAGTAGGCTATGACTTATATATATTTCATGACATTATGCATCACATATTAGAATAATATGTTGACAATAATATTTCCAAATCCAAACATAGGATCGAATAGATTACAGATCCTTAAGGTCATCTTTGATCGTATCATCAAATACTCTGTTCTCCTTCAACCTAAAAAATGTGTCTTCATTGTTCTCTCCGAATGCAGATCCTTGGTTATATCATTTCTTTGTGTGGCATAGAAGTTGATCCCACAAAAATCAAGGCTATTCTTGAAATGCCCCCACTAACTAACCTTCGTTAACTTCATAGTTTTCAAGGCAAGTTACAATCTATTTGTCGCTTTATTTAGCACCTTTCTAACCACTACCACTCATTTCATCATCTCCTAAAAAAGGATGTCTCCTTCAAATGGGATGATGAATGCCACATATCCTTTGATGCCTTAAAACAATACCTCCTCCAACAACCTGTGCTCATTCCTACTAAGGATGACCAACCATTTTACCTTTACATTTCTACTACTGATCATTCCTTGGGTACCATGCTCACTCATTACAACTAGAAACATAGGAGAAAGCGGTCTATTATATAAGCCATACTCTTTTGGAATACAAAACTAGTTACACTCACGCAAAAAAAAATTGCTCACCTTATTTTTTCTTGCCACCGAACTTTGTCATTACCTACTTAACTAAAAAAATTCGTTGTCACTAATACTAACCCCTTACATTACATGTACACTAAGACCTACCAACATTAACATGTTGAACATTGGCTCATGCTTCTTGCAGACCTAGAACTCAAATTCATCCATCAAAAATATTTCAAAGGATAAATAATCGCTGACCAACTCGCAGATGCACCTTTCTCTCGAAATCAATCCTCTAAGGTTGATTTCCCAGGATGAATCAATTACTACCCTCTCTTTAGATGATACTACTTACTAGATGACCTTATTCTTTAATGGTTCCAAATGTCAGCATGGGGGTGGTGTCAGATTTATCCTCATTCCTCTTAATGGTGAACCTATGCCATTATCTTTCAAACTATATTTTGATTGTACTAACAATATTGCTTTGAGTATGAAGCACTTGGATTAGTCCTTCAAACGACCATCTCCTTAGATATTAAATCAATTAATATATTTTTCAATTCCCAACTAGTTGTAAACCAAGTTAATGATATATATCAGTGTCATAATGAGATACTTCAAAAGTATAAGCATCATGTTGACATAATTTTGACTACCTTTGACCGTTATGAACTTCAAACCACCCCTCGTTCCATTAATAAATTTGTAGACACCATGGCCTGTCTTTCTTCTCAAATTCCGTCTTCACCCTCTGAATCAAAAAATATTTATCACAGTACAAATTTTTCAATCACCCTCTTATCTATATTTAGACGTCAACCTTGTAGGACATATTGGAACTGACCCACATGACCTTTGGTATAAGTAGTTTGTTGATTACCTTTTCCTTTCAATTCTACCTCTAGATCTTACTCACAATGGACAAGCCTTTCTCAAAAGTGTATCTCTCTATGTCATCATGGGTGGTCTTCTTTACAAATTTCACTTTGACAAGATCCTCTTATGATGCCTTACAATCTCTCGAAATTTGATATACCATAAAGGAAATTCACTATGGGATTTTTGGGGTCTCTTCAAAGGGTCTAGATGTCGCTAAACACATTCTTCACTTGGAATATTATTGGAGAACCATAAACCATGATTGTTGTGACTATATCAAGCATTGTGTGAAGTGTTAGCAACATGCTAATCTTCATCACACCCCTAGTCATGCCTTACAGGTCACACGTGACCTTTGGCCTTTCTCTTAATGGGGTTTGGATCTTGTCAGAGAGATCAACCCTCACTCTTCCCAACGTCATCAATGGATTATTACCACTACTGAATACTACACTAAATGGGTGGAATCCATGCCTCTCATTTCTACAAAAGATGAGAAAATATGTGAATTCATCAACCATCACATCATTTTTGCTTTGGTGTTCCTCACCGCCTCATCACTGATAATGGAAAACAATTCAAAAACAAAACCTTACAGAAACTTTGTGATGCCTTTGGCATTCAACTCATATTTTCTTCACCTTACTACCCTCAAACCAATGGCCAAGCTGAATAAACCAACAAAATCTTAAACAAAATTCTTATGGAAGTAGTTGACGATACTAGAAAGGATTGGCATAGGCACATTCCTTTTTCCTTATAGGTTTATAACACTAGTATTTGTACCTCAACTTCTGCCAGAACTTTCTCTTTGGTCTACAATACAAAGGTTATTCTACCTCTCAAATTCCAAATTCCATCTCTTCGTATCTCACTCAAAGACATGCTCAATGTTCATGAATTTTCACCTCGACCATTTGGCACAACTTGAGTTATTAGACGAATGTCATCTCAATGCTCTTGATCACCTCAAAATATACCAAAAATGTATCAAATATACTGATGATAAACATTTCCATGAATGAACCTTCCAAGTTAGAAACCTCGTCCCGAAGGAAAATCAACATGTGAAATAAGAGGATAAAATTAAATGGGGAAAATTTTCTCCTAATTAGCTTGGACCCTGTATCATTACACATACCTATGGATCGTGTGCTTATCATTTGTCTTCACTCAAAGGTAAACCTAAACCTGAGCCCCTCAATTCCTTGCACCTTTGACCATTCTATTATTGAATCAAGTACTAAATCATCTTATGTCTATTAAACTCTTGTCCCTTGAGCACCATTCACCTTCCATTTACCTATATCAATGACTAAACAAGAATCACATGATTACTCATCACTTTTTAGCCTTATCTTAAATATGAGTACCATGGCTCTACTCATGGCATGATTCTCATGGATACTTTTCATCTATTCCAAGATGGAATCCCATGGTCATTCATTACTTAAAATCCATCTTTCATAGCTAACCCTTGTGTGTTATGGTTTCATCTTCATAACAGGAGACTATCCTTCTCTATTGTCTTTTCCATGACTTAAAAGTCCACAAAAGACTTCAAAAGAAATATATGTGATTTTAAAATTCAAACTCCTTGAGTCAAACTTCTTGTAAAAATATGACTCCCTCAAAAAGGACATCTACTTGTTCTACATTGTTGTTATAAATAGATGATCCCTCGAAGGATAGCTATATAAATCTAGCCACACTGTACATAATCTATCACCAAAAGAAGAATATTCTTGAAAAATAAAATAAAAATATTTTGAAGCTTCCTGCATCAATCAACTTCACAAAGACCTCAAGGAGATACTCTACTCATCCCACATAGACTTCCCACATTGATTAGTCTATAAAAACAAAATAAAAAATAAAAAGCTAACTTTTTTGTCATGGACTTGCCTATTTTGATCTCGGGTCTCTTGCCAAAAAGGCATGTTGTCACACACTAGGTTACGCTAAACCAACCTTCTTTCACCTCAATTTTCTAACCTTCCACCTACTCAAGGGATGTGCCATAAATGTGACATTTCGTGATCATGTGACCTTCTTCACCCATATAATAGTCAATCATGCAACACCTTTTAGGGTCTTCTATTCATAAGACAATTTTTGGTATGATAGACTCATCGTGGTTCTTATCAATTAGGTGGAACTTTTGTCTCCTCTAACTGTTCACCTCTTTTCTTACTTCTTTATCCTCTTTTACATGACCAAACCTTTGACACCTACATTCTAGGAATTCCTTTTCCACCAAAATCACCCATATCTATTCACCATAGACAATAACCATGCTTATTTGACCTAAAATTCAACCATGCCTAAATGACCTAGACTCACCCATGCCTATGACCCATAATCACCCATTCCTCTTTCACCAAAATCACCTATGCCTATTTAACCTAAAATCACCCATGCCTAAGTGACCTAAACTCAATCATTCCTAATTGACCTAATCTCAAACATGCCTACATGACCTAGACTCAATCATGCCTAAAAACCTACCAACCCATTCATTTACCTCATCATATTCTTCCCTAGCTTATAGGATAAATACATCTTCCCGATGCCCCTTTTCATTGGGGCTATGCAGAAGTAATTTGAGGGCCCTGGGGCCCTTAGAGGTTAGCTCAGTCACTCTTTGCCCCCTTTTTATATTCACATTTTACCTTAGTTAGTTTCCATTTTACACAACACTTATAAATTAAACAAACATACAAATATACATACCTACCATTTTATCACATCATCATATCATACATCAATCATTTCACATTTCCATGATATCAAATATTTGGAAATTTACACCACACACATACATATACATCATCATTTATTTTCCATACTACCAATAACTTGGAAATTAAATCAAACCCAAAAACATGACCAAATCATGCCTAACTCACTTAGACTCCACCATGCCTATACCTGACTCCATCATGCCTAAACTCACCTAGAATCTACCATGCCTATACCTAAATCCATCATTCCTAACTTACCGTGACTCCATCATGCCTACATGACCTTGATTCAATCATGCCTAATTCACCTAGTTTCCATCAATACACCATAACAATGGAAATTAGATCCAAGTACATCATCCATCCAATAAATATCATCAACTATATAAATGGGAGAGTTTGTGTATCAATGAATATATACACATATATAAATAAAATACTAGTATCTCAAAACTATCATATACAATCTCACGTCTTCGACAGACAGGCTGACATATATATACCAAAAATAAAAATAATGATCATATCAAGTGACTAATCATCACCCACTTGATATCCTCATTCCAGTATCACCTATCTCCTCCTCCCCACTTATCACTCACCCTACCAAAATTTCTACACCCTCCATGGGACTCGATATGGTCTTCTCTTGGCCCTCACCCGGCCTAGCTTTCGTAAGCTCGTAACCTCTCCCTTGCCCTGTCCATGGGCTCGACGGCCCCTTATGCTCCCTGAAATGTGAGTCTTGGATATCGTCTGCTCACTAGCTTCCTGCGGGGCTCTGTACTAGACATATGAGGGGACATCTATACCAATGGTTGTCGGGTGATCCCGATAGTAGTGCACCTCACTCGTGTCATCTCTAAATCTCACCATCGACACGCCTATGGTGGTGGCATGGGTCTCACTGCAGCCTTGTGAGTTTTCCTATAATACTGTAATATGTGCCTATAGGAGTCCACCGACCCTATAAAGTATCCCTTTGCACTATAACGGTGGATAAATATGGCTATCCTGGCCTCGGTGGTGCCACCCATAGTTGTGCCACCCACCACTACCTATACCCATCAGTGACATCCGCGTCATCAATCAATCTATCTATCATCTACTCCTCCTTCCCTGTCTACACACCCAAATGTGGTGGAGACATGGGTATCTCCACGTTATCCCTATGGTACTATGGGAATGGAGGGGCACATCCTATTGTAATCCAAACTACCGCTTGAACCTATCTACAAGTATCATATCATACTCCCTAGCCTACCACCCCCGTATCCACCTTGGTAGTTACATCTCCTCTCACTCCTCATCCATGCCTTTGTAGGATGTATAGTCCACATATGGTCTCCACACAATATCAACCATAGAAAGGCCCTCCCACCATTTCCTATAGTATGACACATCATATGGTTCCCTCGCCACCCTCGGTTGTCCAACAATTGGTACCCATCACTTGAAACCAACTCTAAGCAAGAAACCCCCAAACCAATCATGTCATGGCAAACCAATTGGATGTACACACACATTATGATCATATGCCCAACAATGTAATAAATATGTAAATCACATACCAAACCTCCTCAATCTCCCATAGGCCCATAGCTCCCTATATAGCTGAACTAGGAAATTCGGTGCCCAAACAAAGCATATATGCTCCTCGATCATATCATGTAGCACCCCCATTAGTTCTCGTGGAAACCTACCACCCTTAGAATCTAGTAATGAAAAACATATAACTGCCTCCATCATCATCACAGATAGCCTAGTCTCTTGCGGATAGGCTGTATACATATCTCCATAAGTGAGACTCGTGATCTTGATACCTCAGCTTGCCCATCGCCTCACCAAATATAACCACTATTGGATCCACCGATGCCTCAAATGAAATGGAATATATTGGATCCCCAACAATAGGAAGCCATAGGATCCTGTACACATCCTCTAGGGTGACGGCTATCTCATCTGTCAATAAGTGGAAGGTATTAGTCACGGAATCCCATCTATCGATGAGAGTGAGCATCAAACTATGATCTCAGGCTATACGCCTATAGTGTCGATCGTACTAAGTCTAACCTCGGCATGTGCTCCCACTCCTCCATAATCACACTAGGCCATATTCATAGTAGTAGGGGTGGTACTCTATCCTGCATCCTCAATTGATCTCTCGCCTACATCATCCAACACAACATTGTCAAGACTTGACTACCTCAAATCACCTATTACCCACCAAACCATACCTAACCACATCAATCATGCCTACCCCCTTTACCTAATTCACCTACAATCCTACTTACCTATCCTATATTTCTAAAATCATATTTTACAGCCTTCTACCTACAATAGTTTTCACCTACCCCTTCTTCACCTATTTTAATTTCTTACCTATACCTTCTTACTCATATCTCCTCTTAACCTTAACCATTGTTGGTCACCTTGAACATCACCAGTTTTCTTGACCATCATTGGTCCCTTTAATCGGTGTCGGGCCACTTAAGCCTTGACCAATGCTGGTTAAAGCCGATCAAGTTAGTCAACCCCTAACTATCATCGGTCTCGATCACGGTAACTAAAATAAAAACCCATCCCCTTCTCCAAAAATTCACAAAACTTGACCTAAACACCTACTCTAACCCATCCAAACCCAACCTAGCTTCATTCCCAACCCTATTTAACTTATGTCTGACCTATTAGTGTAAATTCACAGCACCCCTGGATGTTTTCTCATATTTCTAGTTTGATAATGGGCATCCAGTGTGATTGCACAACATGGAATCTTTTCCCCAAGTGTGGGACTTGCAAAAATGGGAAAAAAATCTCCAGATTAAAGGCTAGTTCCTCTACTCCTCTGATCATATGTATGCATGAAATTTGTAGAGGTTTAACTCAAAATCCTACTCTAATTCTACCAAGGAGACAAGGATAGAAGAGAGAAAAGAAGATAAAACTAAACTAACAAGGTGATACACCAAAGGAGTGGTGAACATCTATTTCTACGTAGATTGACACAGATTATAAAAATGCAACACAAATCATGCACAAATTGCTAAAATTGTAATGAAGGATCAGGATAGAGCAAACAACACAAGAAAGGATTGAAAATTCATTCACAGAGCTTGCATTGTCATTTCCATTTTTAAATACAGTGCATTACAATAGCAAGGAGGTAGAAAACATGTTGTAGTCCTAAAAAGGTCTGATATTCCACAAATTCACTTGTTAGGGTGAAGGAGGGAGCCTGTAGAACATAAAAAAATGTCCAACCCTTTACAAATGAGCCAAATCGGCTTTTAACAATGAAAACCTAAGCTTAGGAAGGAGAAACACGGGAAAAATGAAAGGAATCATTCAACCACCAACCAGATCCATCAAAATAGCATGGGTACCCTTAAAAGTTCATTCCCCAAGATTTTTGACCATGCTGGAGAAGAATGGAAGCCATACTGCATTAAAAATGGTGGTTGAATGTCGGTTCTACTCTTTTCCCCATGCCAAAGGTGTTTTTTTATTTTTCTCTCACCAAACTCCATCAAAAATAAAATTTAATATTCCATCATGTAGAGGACTTCAATAGCTTTCCAATGACACCAAAATCAAGAAAAATTGAGCTCTGGATCGAAAGATATGCCCCTCTGAAGATTTAGGGAAAAATAGGGGCAAAAATCGGGTCGGTGGGCTGAAACCCAAAATTTTTCCCCTTTTTTGAATTTGGGAAAAATTTCCCAAAAATCTCCACCCCCCGCTGCTCTGATGCCATGTGGCACTTTTCCATTGGTTTGCGGGTTCAAACAGACATTTTACGCTTTTTTGAATTTTGGAAAAATTTTCCAAAATTCCTCCGCTGACCCGCCATTCCACCACCACGTGTCATCCTCCTATTCACCCACGGGGGAAGACTCCAAAATTTTCCTTTGCGCTGCCGACCATTTTGGCAAAAAACTAAAGTTCTCCCCGCACCCTCGACCTCCGCCAAGAATAGGACATGTGGCACTTTCCTATTGGTCCACGGGGCTTCTATCAAAACTTTCATTTTCTCCTTGGTGGGCCTACGGGCCAATTTTTTCCTTGTGCCCTTTACAAATTTTAGCAAAAAGACAAGGTTTACTTTGCCTCTCCGACTCCCTCTAGGAATAGGACATGTGGCACATTTTCATTCGTCATGGGCCTTCAAGCCAAGATTTTTTCTTTTTACACCCTCCAATCCTTGGAGAAATTTTTTTGACTTACCTCTGCTGACCCGCCAATCTACCGCCACATGGTACCTTCCTATTGGTCACCGACCTTCCCAGGGAAAATTTCCCTCAAAAACTCCACCAAGCCATAACTTGTAAAATACAAGGAGTTAGAAGGAAAATTTTACCTTTCTGAAAGGTGAGAAAATTCTCTATCTAATGAAAGCCATTTCTAGATAATTTTGAGTTCCTAAAAAGTGGAAAAATTTGACTGAGGCACAAGGAAGGAAGAAATGAAAGAAAGTTAGCCAAAAATAAGCAAGGGGCTTATTTTGGATAACAATTTTGGCAACTCAGAGGGGTCATCTGCCTGCTGGATGAATGATCAGTGGCCTTTGAAGCATCCATTGGGCATGGATTCATCAACTTAACTACTTGGTACTCTCAACTCATTAGAAAATTTCCGAAAGGAAGATTGTGAGAGTAGAACATCACTTGATCTAGAGCATGGCCTGCAAAGATGCATCCTTGGGACAACAAATCTTGTGCCAAAGCACTTAGGGAAATGTAAAACTAAGCTACAACAAAACAATGTGCACAAGCACTTGGAGGAATGAAAATCTAAGCTAATATGTACAAGGTGAGGAGTTTCCCTTCTAGTAGCAATGCTTTAGATGGATTCCATTAACTAGAATCTATAGTTCTTCACCATCCAATGTAGACAATTGGAAGGCATTGTTGTTCTTACATTTTGTGACCATGTAGGGGCCACTCCAAATGGCATCAAAATTTGAATGCCTTCCTGGCTTTGCTCGGTCTGCATCCCATTTCAACACTAAATCTCCAACTTGGAAGGTTCTAGCCTTAGCTTTCCTATCAAAGGTTCTCTTGATCAAGGCTTGGTCCTTCTCCATTGTTTGGGCTGCATGCTCTCTAATTTCTTGGAGTTCCATCAATTCTATATATCTAACCTCCATGGGTTTAAACTCCAACAATTCCAATTACTTCATGAGTTCCAACGTTGGCAACTCAAGTGACATAGGCAAGATTGCCTCTCTTCCATAAACAAGTCTAAATGGAGAGTTACCGATGGATCTCTTGGGAGTTATCCTATCAGCCCATAAGGCTGATTTAAGTTTAGTGTGCCAAGTCCTTTGATTTTCATCAAGAGTCCTCTTGATGATCTTTAATAGGTTCTTGTTGGTAGACTCAGCTTGGCCATTACCTTGAGGGTAATAATTTGATGAAGTGCTCAGATAGATCCCATTCTTAACAGCCCATTTAGTTACCTTTGATCCTATGAATGCCAATGCATTATCTGATATTATAGTGGCAGGTATGCCAAATCTGGTTACTATCCCTTCATAGAAGTCTAGAATGCTAGATTCATTTGCCTCTTTGAGTGCCACCACCTCAGTCCATTTGGTGAAGTAGTTTGTTGCTGTTAGAATCCACTTGTGTCCTTGGCTTGAGTTTGGGTTAATGACTCCAATGAAGTCCAAACCCCATTGCATGAATGGTTGGTCAATTGAAATTGGGTGCAATGGAAGGGCTGCTAATCTTTCCTTTCTTGTGAAGAATGCACAATTTTTGCACCTCTTGATCCATGCATAACAATCACTAAACACCTTGGGCCAATAATATCCAGCCTTCATAATCTTGAGGGCTGTCACTCTTGGAGAAAAATGACCCCCAGCTGATCCACCATGGAACTCTTCTAACATTATCTTAATTTGATTTGTCCCAATGCATCTTAGCAACACTCCATTTATATCCTTTTTGAACAAGACACCATCAACAAGTGCATATGGGATAGCTTGCAATCTGAAGTGTCTTCTCTTGGTTTTGTTCATCTCTGGAGGGCATAGGCCTATTTGTAAGAAGTGCATTATGTCTTGGGTCCAGCAAGGAGTGAGCATACCACCATTCTCTTCTTGAACACCTCTTTGTTCTTGGTTGTCTTGCAATGCCAAAACAACATCCTTCCCATTGCTTGCTTCCATTGATTTTCTCAAGACCAGCTGCTCACACAATCCCTTTCCTCGACTAGCTTAGTGAATTTGATCTCAATGTCATACTCCATGACACGAGTAATCCACCCTACACGTTTTTCATTTAGGTCTTTGTTGAGGAGGAAGTCTTTAACTCCCACATGAGAAACCAACAGTTGAACCTTGTTGTTTGAAACTAGATGCTTAAATTTCTTCAAGCTCCTAATCACTACAAGAACATGCTTCTCAATGAAGGAATACCTCACCTCATAGTCCTCCAAGCTTTTGCTAAAGAAGGCAATTGGCTGCTCTATATTTTCTTTGTTCTGATTGTACTAAAATTGCAGAAATTGTATCATCACCACCAAATGCATAAAGGATAAAATCTTTAGAGAAATCTAGGTTAATGATAGTTGGAGCTTGTGAGATAGCTTCTTTGATTTCCTCAAAACTTTCCTTACCTTCAGCTTTCCATTTGAAAGCCATACTTTTCTTCAACATCATAGTTATTGGCTTGACAAGGGCTGCAAAGTTTGGAACAAACCTTCAAACAAAATTGATTCTTCCCAAGAAACTTTGAAGGACCTTCTTGTGACTTGGTAATTGCAATGCTTTTATTACTTCAACCCTCTCTAGATGAATTGCTAATCCTTCTTTGGAAACAATGTGGCCTAAGATCTTTCCTTCATGAGCTAGGGAAATATATTATTTGGGATTCAAGGATACCCTAAACCTTCTACATCTTTGGAACACTTGTCTCAAATGAAAGAGATGATCTGCTGCACTTTTAGAAAATACAGTAATATCATCTAGGTATATCAACACTATTTTTTTGATCAATCCCTTGAATGCCATATCCATTGCCCTTTGGAAAGTAGCTCCAGTGTTAAACAACCCAAATGGAATTTTCCTATATGCATAGGTTCCCCATTTGGTGGTGAAGGTTGTTTTGAACTGATCATCCTCCTTTACCATGATTTGATTATACCTTGAATAACCATCTAACAATGAAAACCTCTCAGAGCTAGCAACAACTTGTAAAATCTGCTCCATAGAAGGAAGTGGGTAATGATCCTTGAGGGATGCTCTATTCAAATCTCTAAAGTCTACACACAATCTAATTTCTCCACTCTTCTTTCTAACTGGAACCAAGTTTGTAACCCAGCTTGAATGCTTGATGGGAAATATGATACTTGCCTCTATTAACTTATTCAATTCCTTCTTCATGAGAGGCTCCATGTGTGGATTGACCGGTCTTTGTTTTTGCCTGATGGGTTTAGCACTTGGATCTAATTCAATTGTGTGTTGAGATAGCTTGGGATTAAAACCTATCAAGTCTTCATAGCTCCAAGAAAATATATCTAGGAACTCTTGGAAAAGTTGCATGAACTCATACCTTTCTTGCTTGGTTGCCACTTTACCAATTTGAAGTGATTTGCCTTCTCCCACCGAGATGGGCACTGAATCTTCTCCCTTGACTTGGATGTTTTCTTTCTCTTTCCTAAATTTATCATTAGGATTAAAAATGGACTCCAAAGTGACAATTCCTTTTGGCAATTTGTTGGTTCTCAGCTATACCACTTGATCACCATACTGTTGTTCCAACTTTTCCTGATTTTTGGATGAGAACTCAGCTTCTTCTTACAAGAAATTGATGATTTTTGGTCACTTTCAAACACTTGCCAACTTACATTATTGTCTGGCACTGATGGCCTTACAATCACATGAATGTTTGGCTGCACTTTATCTTCCTTGATACTCTCCACAACATCAAAGGCTGCTCTAATCGCTGCAAGCCTATCGGCAGATCAAGGTTTTCTTTCCTAGGGATGGAGTTGATGTCAAAGCCTTCAAAATCCTCAATGAAGTCCCACAAAATATTTTTATAACTCTTGAGAAGGTCATTTTTGGCAGCATGTTGTCCTCTAATTTGATTAACAATCAGCTCACTGTCACCAAAGACTTGTAAGTTTTTGATACCTCTCTTTCTTGACCAATGCAATCATTGTATCAAAGCTTCATATTCAACAAAGTGTTATTAGAACATGCAAACTGAAATCTACAACCTGAATAATACTTAATGGCTTGAGGGGAAACAAGCATAGCTCCCCCCCAACACCTTGTATACTTCTTGATCCATCAAAGAACAGTTGTCATACCTCATTTTCATCTTTATGGTTTGGCTTGGTGATGCTAGGAATAGGCTGTTTTTCTTCATGCATGTAATAAAATCCTAGTTCATATTCCTATATTTCCTTGTAGGGATAAAAAGCATGTACCTTGCTTTCCCATTCATCAAGAGTCAAATATGGGATGTTTTCAACTTTGGTGCCAGCTTTATCTCGTGCCTCGGATAATCCTCTTGACCAAATTTTAAACATTTGACATTGATTGGGCTTGGAGTATGAGGCTCAATGTGAAATTTTACAATAGGTTTAGACCTGATTGTGGCCTTAGTTCCATATCTGGTCTGAAACAACATGTGTGACCAATTAGTAGATAAATAGCCTCCAATTCTAGCTGTGAAATCCCTTGACAAACATAGGGCAAAAAGTGGTGGTAAATCTATCACTGAGACATCTTGCAAAATAGTGACATTGGGGCATGCATGCAAAGTGAGGCTCAAATATTTAATTACCCCTACTATTGTTATTGTTGTCCCATCTAGTTGCACCACCCCTTTGGATATGACTTCATATTGGAGGCCCAGCTGATCAGCTATTTGCTTGGGCATCATAGAACTACTTGCCCTAATCAATCATACAATTGTGTACTAGTTTATCCCCAATGATCAATGAAACATAGAATGGAGGGGGCTTCAAAACTTTACCTTGTTGTCCTCCATGCTTCCCCTCAGGTTGAGCAGCATTTGTGAGTACCTTCTCTTACATATGAGCTTGCTGATTTGAAGTTGACCAATTCTTCATGGCAGCTTGTAGTAGATCCCTTTGGCCTGGGATGGATAGTGATTCCCACATAGATATATTCACATTTTTCTTCTTCATTTGTTCAATGATGTTAAATGGGGATGAAACATATCTTTGCTACCCTTAGCCTGCACATTCTTTTCTTGTACATGGGCTGCAACAGCTAGCATTTGAGCTGGTCTAGAAGGTGGCTTGGGCTGTCCTTGCACATTTGGAACTATATTTTTCTTGCCAATACTTTGTGGAGTGATGGAAGGTTGTGGATCACCTGGAGCTAATGACTTCCCTTCACCAATATTCCTCTTCTTTGACCATGTGTTAGCTACTACATTTTGAGAAATTATTTGATTCATACCACAAAAATCTTCATCCTGCCAATTCACAAGTGTAGTCTCATTTGGAGTTGTATTTTGCTGAGATGTTCCTTGTTGTTGGTTTGTTTCTTGACTCACCTCACTCTCTACGCCAGTTTTTGTCACCATCAAAGCTTGGTTCAAAGCACCATTGAAGCACATAGATTGGTTATGAGGTTCATTGCATGGGAAACACCAATCATACTCTTGAGCTATATTATTTTGCACTAGCACTAAGGCTTTAGAGGCAGATGCAACATTGGGGTTATAGGGCTGAAATGGTCTATTGGTAGGAGGCCTTACTTGATTTTGATTTACAGCTAGATTAGGTCACCTTATAGGCTAATATGGTTGCCTATTAGGCTGAGTTTGAGACTGATAAGAAGGTCTATAACTTTGGGCTTGCTTGCCTCTTGAGTGTAACCAGCTTATTGCCTAAATTTTGTAATTTTTTCATGACTTCTTGAAGTTCATTTGAGGCACTAGAGGATGAAGTATAAGTTTCATTTGAACTTTGATTTCTAGGAGTGGGAATAGGAGCTAAAGTAGGTGCTTAACTAGTGCTTAGGCTTTCCAAGTTTGGATATAAGGGCATAGGACTCCTAGGCACCAGTTTAACAGCTTGGATCAAACAATTCTCAGCCCTAATGGCAATGTTATAAGTTAGCAAGTATATTTGCACCTCCCATGGATTGGATTAACATAGAAATATCAGAATTTAAAGCTTTGAGATAGTATAAGAAAACACCTTCAGCTGTTGGTATTATCATTATCGGGATTCTATCCCATGTCCTTTGAAATATGAAATTAAAGTCTGTTAGCTGCTCATTGGGAGCTCTCTTGATAGTTTTCAGTTGTTCCAGTTTAAGAAAAAGTATCTCCCTTTTCTCCAAACTACTCATGGAGAGCTATGCATAACTAGTTCCAATTTTGGATAGAGCCTGCCCCAAGGCTCCTAAACCATTGCAAGGCTTTCCCTTTGAATGAAGATGCCAACAATTTGACAACAATTACATCTCAACAATCTCATGGATTGCACAAACATTAGCAATGTCTTTGACATGATCACCAGGAGTGGTCTAATTTTCTCTAGTAAAGTATGGGATGTTCTTCAATGCTGCAACTAGAATTGGGTTTTGTGCATTGAGAGAAAGTGGGCTACTACTAATGAAGTTGACATAAGGGTTGTTTTGTGCCATTCTGATTAGCCTGAGAACCCTTGTTGATTGGGTGAAAGGTCTACCAGGTGGAGGAGTTGATAGAGTTCTGTTTGGTGGAGATGGAGACCTTTGAATTCTTCTTCCCCTCGTCTTCTTCCTAGGGATAACTACATATACTCAAAAATACTTCTTCTCTAGCCCTTGACCTTGTTTGGATCCTTCTCATGAATCTTTAGACTTGGACTAGCTGAAACCAGTTGATTTTATCTCTTTGGAGTCATCAGATGTGCAAATCAAGGCTCTTTTTAAGCAAGAAACTTACAAAAATACACATCAACTTTGTTGTAATGAAGATGAAGACCTCTAATGTCCCATCGGGCATGCCAAAACTATTAGTGCAAATTCACAGCACCCCTGGATGTTTTCTCAGATTTCTAGTTTGATAATGGGCATCCAGTGTGATTGCACAACATGGAATCTTTTCCCCAAGTGTGGGACTTGCAAAAATGGGAAAAAACTCTCTAGATTAAAGGTTGGTTCCTCTACTCCTCTGATCAGATGTATGCATGAAATTTGCAGAGGTTTAACTCAAAATCCTACTCTAATTCTAGCCAAGAGACAAGGATAGAAGAGAGAAAAGAAGATAAAACTAAACTAACAAGGTGATACACCAAAGGAGTGGTGAACATCTATTTCTGTAGATTGACACAGATTATAAAATGCAACACAAATCATTCACAAATTTCTAAAATTGTAATGAAGGATTAGGATAGAGCAAACAACATAAGAAAGGATTGAAAATTCATTCACAGAGCTTGCATTATCATTTCCATTTTTAAATACAGTGCATTACAACAAAGCAAGGAGGTAGAAAACATGTTGTAGTCCTAAAAAAGGTTTGATATTCCACAAATTCACTTGCTAGGGTGAAGGAGGGATCTGTAAAACATAAAAAAAATTCAACCCTTTACAAATGAGTCAAATCTAGCTTTTAACAATGAAAACCTGAGCTTAGGAAGGAGAAACACGGGAAAAATGAAAGGAATCATTCAACCACCAACTAGATCCATAAAAATAGCATGGGTACCCTTAAAAGTTCATTCCCCAAGATTTTCAACCATGCTGGAGAAGAATGGAAGCCATACCGCATTAAAAATGGTGGTTGAATGTCAGTTTATGCTCTTTTCCCCATGCCAAAGGTGTTTTTTTATTTTTCTCCCACCAAATTCCATCAAAAATAAAATTGAAGATTCCATCATGTAGAGGACTTCAATAGCTTTCCAATGACACAAAAATTGAGAAAAACCAAGCTCTGGATCAAAAGATATGCCCCTCTGAAGATTTAGGGAAAAATAGGGGCAAAAATCGGGTCAGTGGGCCGAAACTCAAAAAATTTCCCTTTTTTGATTTTAAGAAAAATTCCCCAAAATACTCCACCCCCGCCACTCCGATGCCATGTGGCACTTTCCCATTGGTCCGCAGGTTGAAACAAACATTTTACGCTTTTTTGAATTTTGGAAAATTTTCCAAAATTCCTCCACTAACACGCCATTCTGCCACCACGTGTCATCCTCCTATTCACCCCATGAGGGCGCGCTCTAAAATTTTCCTTTGCACCGTTGACCATTTTGGAAAAAAACTAAAGTTCTCCCCATGCCCCGACTTTCATCGAGAACAAGACACTTGGCACTTTCCTATTGGTCCGTGGGGCTTCTATCAAAACTTTCATTTTCTCCTTGGCGGGCCTGTGGGCCAATTTTTTCCCTTATGCCCTTTACAAATTTTGGAAAAAGACAAGGTTTACTCCGCCTCTCGACTCTCGCCAGAACAGGACATGTGGCACATTTTCATTCGTCATGGGCCTTCGGGCCAAGACTTTTTCTTTTTGTGCCTTGCCAATTCTTGGCGAAAAAATTTGATGTACCTCCATTGACCCACAAATCAACTCATGTCATGTGGCACCCTTCTATTGGTCATGGACCCTCCTGTGGAAAATTTCCCTCAAAAACTCTATCGAGCCATAACTTGCAAAATACAAGGAGTTAGAAGGAAAATTTTACCTTTCTGGAAAGGTGAGAAAATTCTCTATCTAATGAAGCCATTTCCAAATAATTTTGAGTTCCTGAAAAGTGGAAAATTTTTACTGAGGCACAAGGAAGGAAGGAATGAAAGAAATTTATCCAAAAATAAGCAAGGGCTTATTTTGGATGACATGAACTTACCACTCCTCATTTCCTTCATTTTTACCTGAATTTCAAAATACAAATCCACCCAAACTTTTTAATCAAAATCGATTTCAACCAATACTCTTTTCAATAAAATATGAGAGATTTTTATTGTCTCACCTCTAATTAGTGATGTCTCTATGGTGCCACATTTGGCCACTACATTGGTGGTCCACCCAATCCCTCTCCTACTCGCCATGCCCAAATAAACTCCTTAACTCCAAATGAATAAAATCTATCAAATCAATCTTGGAGACTCGCTAATCGACACCAATCACTTGCTACATGGCTTGCCAACTCAATTCAATGCCTCGTACTATGAATTTCCAGTCCTCACTTTCTCCTCTATCATTTTCTAAAAGTAGCAAAGTCAAAATGAATTTGTAAAACATGATTTTTATTTTTTAGCCCCAAATCAACATGACAGATTTTAGTCATACCATAACCAATATCACCACCGACATTACCTTTTGACCAATCCCATGCCCATATTTCCTCAAGATAGTGTTTCTCTAACCACTTTTGACCTTACCAACACCTATTACACCCTACACACAAGCCTACACTACCTGTACATTTCCTTAACTACATTTAGGGACTTGTTCTTTACCTATACCTTGGCCTTACCTCGTGTTCTACCCAATATACCCCGACCTAAACCACCTATTGGGACATTTGAATTTTTGTACTTGTTATACCTTACAATATTGTTACCCATGTTGTTTAGCCTAATGACCTTACCTTACCTAATGACATGATGTTTATCTTGACCATACCTTTGGTGCCATAGAACAAAACCTATTACCTATTCCTACACCAAACCTCATTATGTTTCATGACCATATCTTATACCTTGGATACCTGAATCAATTCAACCTTGTTTAGATAAACCTATCACCATTTTGACAACGTAGAGTTTGACGACTCTTTCACCTAGTACTATATCGCAATCTATGTGTGTGCGTGCGTTCAATTTCCATTACCCAATATGACCATTACCCATTACCCAATATGACCATTACCCATTACCCAACATGACCATACCCTTACCTATAACCAACCTACCCTCATTTTCATCACTTACCCATTTATTAAACCACTCCCTAACTCTGTTTAACACCTCATCAATTCCTGGTTTGAGGGGGATCACCTCCACTTGTACTTGGGGAAACCCCATTCTCACCTATAGTTGGGGAAACCACTTCCTATTTTTTTCAGCATCACTTACCAATACAAGCTATGTGACAAAAGGGGAAAATGTAGACACCAAATTTGGGTCACACTCCCCTTAGTCCCCTTTAATTAATTAACGTAACGTGTTCACCTAACCATGACCCCTTACTCCACATTCATATTAATTTAATTACTTATAATTGAATTAATGTTTATCCTCACATTATTAATTAATTTAATTTACACCTCACCTAGCCACATCACTTAGACACCTCACCATGGACTTATTCTTAGTCTATTAATTAACTAATATTGAGTCTCTACTTATCTTAACCAACTAGGACTCTTTCAAACCCTAAAATTAAATTCCTATTCCTTCTCCAAAAACACTCCCACTTATCTAAGTGCTAACCATTACTTGAGATCCAGAATGAAAATCAGAGCACGCCAAAAATAGCAAAGATTTGCCTATTTTTGGAAAACCTAGGATTTCCTAAATTTTAATCGACATTGGTTATCCCTCAACTAGCACCATAACCCCGACCATCATCGGTTACCTTATATACAAGTTTGTAACCTTTTACCGAGGTTGGTCATTTTGATTTTTGAGACATCTATTACATTCAAGCACGAACCAGAGACTTCTCAGCATCAAGATGACCAAACACACTCAACCACAGGCCCAAGTAAGCACCTGATACTTGTCCAAAGGCATTAGAATATTCACAGGAGCACTTTGGGATTATTTTTGTGGAACTAACCACAAAGTTCTTCATGGATCAACCACTTCCTTCCTTCACCTATCGACTTGCAAATATAAGTAAGTGTATTTGATTTTCATCATTTTGTATTTTCTTAAAGTGTAAGTTCATTATATTTTGTTATTGGATCTTATTCTTTCCTGCATTCCTCCATTCCCACCTTCTTACCAATCTACCCATCCAACCACTCATGACCTTCTAGCTCTCCGTACTTGACCTCTATGCATTCCTTTGAGTCTTCCTGACATTATTACGAACCCAACCATCCTCCCTTCATCCTCTGTGCAATCACAAAGAAGTGGCTATATTAACTATTGTTCGATTTCCCCTCTTCACCGAATTGGTCACCCAATCGATGTCGCCATCGTGTCTTCTATCAAATTTCACCAGAACCTCCCCAAAACCTCACCCAAACCTGATACCCCACCTATAACCTCACAACAAATCTTCCCAACTCTTTTGTGCAGACACAAAGAGAGCCTGGACACCTTTTTTGACATTCTACCATTTCCTAGAGTAACTGATATCGGTCATCCTAAACTGTCATCGATCATACCAATATTAACATCACTCACCTTGACAAGTGTCACTCATTGTTCCTGGTAAAACTTCCTTAGACCAACAAACTTCTTAATCACCCAAAGTCAACCCAAACTTCACCAAATCTTACCCAGACCCCATCTATGACCATCAAACCACCTACCCAACCTGCAATCTGACTCGGGACCTTCACCAGTTTAGTTATTTGACATTTAATTGAATTGACAAATCGATAGTAGTCTGAGACACCTAAATAAGAACACTAGCATTAGATTCTTTTATTTGCATGTTTAGTTATTTTATATTGAGTTATATATCAGTGGATTAACAACCATCAAGGAAGTATCACACTTCCTGGATCTAGCTCACGCTAGGTAGTCCATTAAACTTTTCTATTAATTATATCTTGTGGTCTTGCTTTGTATTACAGGTAATTCCTCCTAGCCAAAAGGAATCTCACATAATCAGCTTGGATTGGAAATCAAAAACATGCATACTTAACCTTCGACCAATGTAATAAATAATATTCCTCCTTGGAATTTTACCTTTATTTATTTCATATCTACAACAATTCAATGAAATACCAAGGAATGGGTTAATCATCAAACAAGGATTTTGATCCTATCATTCCATCTACTAATCTTATTATTAACATCCCTAGATCTATTGTAATGATACGACAACAAAAAGTTTAGACACTTACGACAACACATCCTTCCACATCCATAGTCACTCAAATAATTAATCCTAAATATATTAATGTTTCACAATAGTTATCTGATGTAAATTCCTTAGCTACTTCTCATAACATTATCAAATAGTCTGAGAAGGCATTTACAAAAATTCCTTCCATGGATTTGACTAAAACATCACCTCCATTCCAAGACATTTTTTCTCATGCACTCCATGATATGAGTGTTCCTAGGGGTATCATCACATAACCATTTTGATCTTTAATAGAAAACATGTCATCAAAAAAATCTAATCCTATCATTTGGTCCTCACGACCTTTTGAATATCAACATCACAAACACCAAATTATTACACATTGAAACACTCATTAGTAATCATCAAATCAAAAGAAAGTTTATAGAAGAAAGAACAACATTGAATATTTTCTTTATACAACCTAAAAGATTCCTTAGATGCTCATCTATGGATCAATCCTTTGCTTCTCACATCATTTCATTCATGGATGAAAATTTAATTAACACAAAGAACCTTTTAAAACTCCAACCATATAATACATTGGATATCATTGACAAAGGTATTGAAGAATATGAATTTCTACATATTTTCCACATCAAAAAATTACATCTATCCTCACATTATTGTAAATCAAGTACCAATCAAATCATATATTCATTGAAAATATTTCTATCTACTCCATTGACTTGGACCTCATTTGACCAATTCTCGTAAATCAGGACTCATCAAATCATAGATTCATTAAAAATCATTCTATCTACTTTATGGATGTGGACCTTGTCTTCCCATGTCTCGTAAATTAGGACCCTTCAAATTTCATAAACATAAACATCTTCCACAATAATAAGTCCATTGTAAACCCCAATCCAAAAAAATTAAGAAAAGTCAAAAAGTGAAAAAAGATAAAAAAGATATTTCATATCAAACCCCTAATGACAATGTTATTTAAAAATCAAAAGAGAAAAAGTAAAACTTCTTGTACAAATAATTTTAATTGTTTCATCCATTGGAAGATATCTCTATCATGTCATTATCATATTTTCACACTCTTCACCTATAAGATGAAGATTAATCTTGTTCAGTGGGGTATTGTGTATCCTATTCTAGTATCTACCATTTCAAATATTTTTACCTACATTGTTGTCTAGTAGCTTATTGATGGAAATTCCTCCTCCCAAACAAGGTTTATCTCTCTTTAATTGAAAGCACTAAAATTATTTACCTAGATCAATTTTCCATCCATCTTAGTCTAATTTTATGAGCCCTTATTCCTCCTAGTCGTGTGGGCCTGAGATTTGGGAAAAACTTATCTTTCCCAAATAAGCACAATACAAATACAAGGAAAAATCAATGAAAAATAAAAAATTCAGCAAAATCGTTACATCCTTCACCCTTTATAGTATTTGGTGTTGAGCCCATGCTTCTTACTAGTAACATGAGATTGGGAAAATAGAAAGGTACCCTTACTCACCTACATCTTGTCTTTAGTGTTGAACCCTTACCTCTTATTGGTGGTATGGGGAAAAATGTAGGGGCATTTAAAAAAATTAAGAAAAATAAATCCATCAAAAATTGAAATAAAAGTCTTTAATGAACCAAATGTACAGTAGTTCATAGAACCAACACATCATATAGTCTTCTAAACTATAAATGAAGACCATTGCTAAGATAATATGATCATCTCGCATAGTCAAGGCATGCTACATGGAATGCTCGGAGATGCTCTTATGGGTCACCATGGCCTTTAAATATAGGTAGCTTAGGAGAGATAAAATTAGGTGGTAATGTATAAGTAGATATGGCAGGTGTGAAAGGAGTATGTAGTAATGAGGTAGAATCTAGAGATGGTGATGCACATGAAGTAGCTAGCTGAAGTTGCCAAATTTGGGTCTGTAAGTCTTGATATAAAGAGGTCAAATCTGGGAGGTCAAAGAGGAACCAAGATGCAAAGGATGAGTATTAGGGTAATAGGAGAGGAAACATAAGTGGGTGGAGTGGAGACCATGAGAGAAAAGGAAGTAGCTATAACAGTTGAAGCATCATGAGCCCATTGAGTGGTGATTAGAGCATGCAATACATGAGGGAGATGAGTAAGGTTTTCACGCAACACTTAGAAAAAGTCATTAATAGTGTTAAGTTGATCTTGGTCAACATTGGTATCCTCATCGTAGGACTTCTCACTATCAGACACCTCAATTTCATGAAGAGGCACATTATTAGAACTATTTAAGGGATTGCTAGTAGGAGCTACAGAAGTAGAGATATTGGCCATTGGTTTGGAAACCCTACGGGTGAATGAGGGTAGCTCACAATATCAAAAATTCCCAAAATGACCACTACGAGTGACGGGCATACAAAGGAAAAGCTCAAAGAGGGATGGTGTGCAAAGATCAGGTTCACCAAAATGATTAACTAAAAATGTAATATAGGTACTAGTTAATCTAAGCTATGAACAACTATAAATAAAGTAAATAGATGTTGTAAATAAATGTAAAGATGACCCAAACAACTATGAAAAAGGAAATTCTAACCCTAATGTGTAAGAGAGAAGAGGAAAGAACTTAGTTTAATAGAAGATGCTCATGGGACTATGTTGCAAAGGTGATTGGAGAATCTCGGCAGAACAACCGTGTAAGAGCCTCGAAAATGGTGGATTTGGGTTGATTCTCTAGATTGGGGTGCCTAGAGGAGGGTGGGAAACTACGTGCGCTCTGGTCTTTAGAATGAGAACCTAGTCTATGTAAAATATTTAGAACTAATCTTCATAGGTTTGGTAGGTTTTCTCGAAACCCTTGTTGCATGTTGCATCAAATTCACCAGTACTACACCAAGGATTATTGTTAATCCAAGATGAAAGGAAGACCTCGCAAAACCTTAAATAAACATCAATCCCTAAAAAATAAAAATGCATATGATAGGATTAGACTGACCTTAGCTGCCACAATGGTGGTCTTACTAACTGAGCGCTACACTATATTCCAGACCCAAATGTAGTTTTGTGTGTGTGTGTGTGAAACATGCCCTAGGTTGCTCTTGTGTCAGTCACACTTTGTGATGTAGCAAGCTAACTATGTTTATAAAAATGTAATAGAATATAATCCTCCCTTATGTTGTGTGTGATGCAGATGTCCTAACCTTGGGCCTTGTGATACAACTATGTGGATGCAAGTGATCTCTAATGCAATAGATGGATGCAACTCTAGGTGGATGATAGTAGTGACTAGTGCTTGGTCCGTCATTATGGTATCATAACTTTATATTTTTAGGGTTATCTTGACCTGATTTTGTAATTAACCTGAAATGGCCGACCACCAAAAAGACAAGGACCTCAAATATCTAGAAAGAGCCCAAAACTCGGCGAGAAAGTTCAAGAAGGACCGGGGCACCCATGGTGTGACTAAGGCGTCCATGGGCACCCGTACTAGCCCAGGTGCCCCAATAAGGGTTAAAATGATGGAAGATGATGAAAACTAACTGGGCATGTATGTGGTGGAGTTTAGGAATGGCGATAAAAATAAAATAAAAATGGACAAGAGATGGGGGTTAATTATTACTTTCTTCACTCAAAATCCCTCTAGATAGTAGTATGAGACCGAGAATAAATAATGTCTAAAGTGCATGATTTTGTGTCTACGAAACTATTAGAACCCACCCCGATTAAAAAAATATATTATATGGTCTACCACCATTCCAAGAAATCAACCGTCCTAAATAATTGTTGTCAATCCACCCAGGGGTGTAGATTTTAGGACCATCATAATTTTGGCACTATTTTTGGGGACAATATACTCGAGAAAGGTTCAAAATACTTACCTTTGTAGGGATTTTTTCTAAAATTAGGAAAATATAGACCAGTCTGCAAAGTATTGTCCAAAATTTCCAAATACAAACAAGCTTTCCATAAATCTTGAGCCTCTATGAGTATACTTTGAAGGATTGGTAACCAAAAAGTTGGAAAATTCATAAAGGTCTGCAAAGCTTTATATGCTAGTTTGTAAAGTTATCTTTTCGAAAGAATTATTGAGTAAATATGTACATACAATGTACAAGGCCTTAGTGATAGATCTATTTTTCAAAGAAAACACGGGTTATAGTAGTGTAAAATATTCTATGCATTGTTGATTAATTCTCCCCTTTAAAAATATGGAAGGAAGAAGATCTTTCTTCAAATATGATCCTACCAGAATATTACTCCCAGAGCTGGAGAATACACAGTCAAGAAAGAAGTAGATCTAAAAACTAGTGGGTGATTAGAAGTCAAAAGAAAATATTATTCAAACTATTGAATTTGATCCACCTTTCATGGAGGATTACTTGAGCACACCCGACAACTCGATTCGGTAGTCCTCAAGCTAATTTGCATTCATTGTTGCAAGAATGTTTAACATCTACAAGTAAAAAGGTATTCTTCATCTCCCTTCTTTTTAACTCATAATAATCTAATATTTTTAGAATGAGTCCCCAAGGATTTCCATTTTAAATATCTTACTCCTCTACCTCAAATTTCTCTAGCTCCCCACTATTTAAACCCTCCTTTTAAAAATTCTTCACCAAATAATATGGAACAAACTCTACCAAGGGATCCTTTTGTAGTTACTACTTATAGACCAATAAGGTTCCATGGAATGGTGGGCTATCCCAATGAAGTACCAAATGAAATTAGAAGTAGATTGCCTAGATTTCAAGGGAATAATGTCATAAGTGGAGATCAACATCTTAGATTTTTTCAAAATATAATGGATGACTATGAAGTAGAGCATGAGGATATTTATGTCAAGTTATTCATACATACATTAGAATAATATGTCAGGGAATGGTAGAATTCATTTCCTACAAACTCAATTGATTCTTTGTTCGAAATGAATAATGCCTTGACTCCAAAGATGGTGATAAGACTGACCCTAGGTTTCTTTTATTAGAGTTTTAAAATATCAAAAATAATCCTAATGAGTATGTGCAAGACTTTAATACTAGGTTCAATAAAATTTTTACTAGATTACCTATTAATCTAAGGATTAGTGATTATTCTTGCTTGATTAATTACTCATATGCTTTTGATAAGAAGAAAAATTATTATATGAGGGAAAAAAATCCTAGAACTCTAAGGAAGGACTTTTCTATGGTTTTCAAAATTGAGAACAATATTTAAGCATTCAGAATCCTACAAAAGGAAGGTTTCAATCTAATTAATCCTTAAAAGCCATAGGTAAGTAAGGCACTAGACTTGAAGAAGGTGGTTAAAACTCTAGTCGAGTAGTCAAGGAGATATCATATAATCTTGCTAGAGAAAAGAAAGGATTATTTTCAAATCATCAAGTTCAATACTAGGCCCAAGGATAAAATAGATTTAGGAATAATCCTAAAGGAGATCACCATGATGATGACAAAGGAAAATGACACATGGGTTCAAGAACCAAGAAATTTTTTTTTAGAGAGAATAAATCAGTCCCAAATCCATTGACAACAAGGGTATCATTAGTAGAAGAAGACCACATCATTGAATGGTGTGATAAGTGTTTATTTCCACACTCCCCTTGTGAGAAACTTGTTGGAGATGATGATGTGACTGATGAAGCTAGTTTTGATGACATATGCATGATGGAATGTCCAAAATATTCAATGTCAGGAGCCACTTCAACTGATCTATTATATGCTAAAATTGTGGAGGAATTTTGGGCTTGCACAAATCAGGTATTCTCCCTCCCTTCTATTGTTAATGCTGATATAGATATGGATCAATCATTTGAGCTTCCAAATCATGAATTTGAGTACTTAAAATATTTAATGATAAAAATTATGATGGTGGGATCCCTTCTAAAGAGGAATTGTAGATATTAATGAATGTTGTGGTTGCTCAAGAAAATGAGTATAACCTTAGGAATAGATAAGTCAAAGGACCTACCCCTGATCCTAAACCAAAAATGCATCTCTTGACCAACATCCCCAAATATGCTCCTAAGAAAAATATGCTTGAAAAAGGTCCCTTTATCTCTTCAAAGCCAAGAACTTCTTCTTCTTCTTCCTAAGAAATAAGGAATAACACCCGTCGAGAAAATACATGTCACCCTTTCCTCTAATATAACCCTAAAAAAGTATGTTATATGTGATATGGCTCAAATTCTAAGTCAGATAAAGATTATTGTCCCTATTATAGAACTACTTAGAATTCCTGAACATAGAAAAAGAGCATTTGAATACTTGGGGTTGAAGGATGATATGGTTGTCAAGGATAAGAGTACAAAAAATGTGGTGAATATACTTGCTATAGCTGAATTGAGATAAAAGAAGAATAAAAAAATATGGAAGAACCCCTAGAAGTATATTTAGGAACATCCTTGGTAGAATCCCAATTGAATGTGGATCCTTTCTTTACTACTTTGATTGTCAATGGGTGACTTCTTCACAATTTTATGTTTGATTTAGGAGCTTCATGTAATATCATGCCTCTAAAGGTCATGAATGAATAAGAAATCAAGATAACAACAAGTTTTTGGAGATGTTATGCCATGGATTCAAGAGAGGTACCTCTTTTGTGGGGTACGTCATAGGTCTATTACTACAACTTCTTGCATATCATGGCAAATATTTAATTATGAATACAATTATAGTTGATTAACCTATCAAATGGGGTATGTTGCCATCAATAAAGTGGGAGGCCAGTGTATGATGTTGTCTTTAGATGGATATTTCCTATGCCTCTATACCATTATAAGGGAATATGGTCAAATTGCACAAAGAAAAGAAAATCCTCCATCTTATTAAGGATCCCATGAATACCTCTCATGATGTATTGTTATTGATATAGATTTAGTTTTATATAAATGTTGATGCACATCTTGAAGATTTCAATGTCTCCTAGAACATGACTTTTCATGGAGCATGATCCAATGTTATAAATGGAGCTAGAGTGGTTCTAACTTCTTTGATGTAGGAGCATATATCCAAGGTGAAATTTTTGGTGTCTTTGAACAATTTTTGTTTGGGATGATGGTATCAAGTGTACTAGGAAGTCACTACAGTCATGTCATGATGTTGGAGTGAAGTATAGTTTTCAAAAATTCAAATAAATGATTTTTCCTCCAATTTTGTAATTTGAATTAGTAAAGGGGTTTAATTGCCATTCTTGGTATATGATGATGAGTTAATGGTCTAGGTATTTGAGGAGATATGTTTAGTTGGTCAAGTTATGCTATGAAGACTCCTAGTATGTAAAAGGGGCAAATGATGTAACTAGAGGTTAAAATATGGCTTTGAGTCATGACATGTAGGCATGAAAATCAGTTAGGGTTGAGAAATCCTATGTATTTGTGAAGAAAATATCATTGAAGGAGTTAGTAGTTCATGGGTGGAAGGTGTGGCTCATAGAAAGGAGCCTTGTAGAAGGCATTTTGGTAATGAATATAATAATTTAGATAAAATCCTCTTTTTGCATGAGAAAGTTCATGATCTTGCATGAATGATCCATATTCGATAAGTGATTATTTGCATTATTGATTCATTATGTGGCTAATAATTAATAAGGGTCATATAAATGTTGTAAGAGGTATTTATAGGTATATGTTGGAGGATTCTTCAAATGAAAAAGAGTGTAACGTTAGAGTCCTCATTTTTGTCTTTCCTTATAATACAGTCTAATAATTTGAAGTGTAATCAAGACTGACCAAGTTTAAGAATAGGTTATGAACTATCTTGAATTAAGCTTGTAATTGTTGGTATGATGATATTCCCTGTTGTGATTGATAATTAGGTGTATTTGTAATTGTTTGTTTGTAATGACTTTGTCTCGGACTCTATACTAGTGCAATCTAACTCGAATGGAACTTTGGAATAAAACTCGATTAAGTGATTATGGATCATGACTTAGGAGGGTAATTAAGACCTTAATTCATCCATTAAAGAATAGGAAAAGTAATGATTAATTGTGTTTGATAGAATGTTTGAGAGAAACCAAGAAAACCCCTGCTTACATGGCAGATCAGTTGAATTTTGAATTTATTATCACATTTGGTGGGCATAAAAATATTCATTATTTCAATGGTATGATTTTTAGGGTAATAAATACCATGGGAAGAACTCTCGGGTATTAGGAAACAAGTGTTGTCTTTTTATGGAAAAGTTTTACTTACTCGGGATTGAAAACCTTCCTTAGGGTTTAGCCCCAATCTTACATTGGAAGCCTTCTGTGACTATAGCTAAATCTTAACAATCCATTGATATAATTTAAGGGTTATATGAGTACTATTTTCATGGGTTGGATCATCAGATAGCCATTAGAAATATGAAGGCCTATGATAATTTACTTGAAAGACAATGGTATAACAGAGATGACTAGAGGTTTTAAGCCCAAAAGTTGAGATAAGACTTTCCAACGTGGAATCAATGCATGAAATATTAGAGTGGTCATATTTGGGGTGAGTTATTACACAAATTTAAGGGCTCATGTCTTATAAAACAATAAATCATCAGATAAACATGATAGTTAGGTGGATAACCTATAGCTGGAGATTTTGAGAGACTAACCACAAGAAAAACCAATAAAATAAGGTATTAAGGAGTAAACCATAGCTTGGAAATTTTAAGATTAATTCTAGGATTCCATTAGAGTCCTATGAAGGTGGTTAGAAAGGTGGTAAGATAACCATTTTTCCTCAATTCATGACAGTGTAGGTTCAAGCCTATGAAAGCTATAGAAAGGAATTTGATTTTAAACTTGAAAACTAATACTTCTACCTTGAACTAAGCCTTGAAAATTGGCACGTAGAATTTATGTAGTGAGAGGAAAGGATTTTTTATTTCTCGAGGATTGAATCCCTTCCAAGAAGATACAATACATACTAGTAGGTGTATATTCCTTACAAAGAACAAAAGTCCTAATTTGAGGTTCTGGAAGGTTGGAATTTGAGGAATTATTGCAAATTAATTTATCCTAAAATTTTGTACACAAGAACAAAGGCTAAATGGGTATTTTAGAATGTGTTGAGTTTTTCAAATGAATCTATGAAGCAAAAGTTAAGTGTGAAAAACAAGAAATGCAGGGCTAGTAAGGGAGAATAGGCTAGAAGAGGAACTAGTGGAGAAAAGGGACCTACACTAAGAATTGAGCCAAGATATTTACCATACACCTCAAGGAGGCTAATGGGTGCCTAGAACAAGTCTCGCTTGGTTTTGGGGAGTTGTAGATTGTTCTCAACAAGTTTTCACTATTGACTTGCCCTTAAGAAGCCAAAAATGACAATTTTATGAGATAAAAGGAAGTTGAATATTTTGGTTGATTTGATGACGTGTGATAGTTAAAATAAAAGGGTTTTGTCTAAGAAACATATCGAAGTGATTAAATTTTCCAAATTTATTTTTAATCCAAAAATTGCAAGTTTAAGTAAGGTTTCTTGACTTGAGAAAGTGAACTAAATTGCAAGTTTTGACAAGTTTGTGTTATTTTCTTGATTATAACAAAGTGTTTGATTTGAGTTTAATGATGTTTCTAAATTATAGTGGTATCATAGAAGAGAATAATATGGAAGAAATAGAAAAATTGATGAAGAAGATGAAAGAGGAAAAATAAAGAAAAGAAGAAAAGAAGAGAGAGATGGAAAGAAAGCAAGAGTTATGGTTTGAACAAGAACTCAAGGAGCTTAAGAGAGATGTGGAGAAGTTATAAGAGTTGATAGAAGCTATAAGAATAGAGAAAGGAGATAATATACTTGTCTTTGAGATGAAAAGAGGAGTCAAGTGGCCTATAAAGCTACTTGTAGAAAAGAGACAAAAAGAGAAGCTGAGAAAAATGATAAAAAGGGAAGAAAAAGAGTTGAAGAAGATGGAAAGAGGATGAGAAAACAAGAGAAAGAGGTTGCTAAAGAAGTGGTTCAGAGTATGAATGAAGAAGAGGTGATTACAAGATTCTTAGCTTGTCTTGAAGAAGAACAAGAAAGTGAAAGAGAGGAGCAACATGTTGATGAAGGAAAAGAGCTCATTGATGGAGCTTTTTAAGAGGTTCAAATACCTTGAAGTTTTGAATCTGATAGTGTATTTGAATGTATGAATGCAAGTACTCAATGAGAAGAATAAAAGGAAATAAATGATGCATTTATTAAAGATATAGAGAAAAATAATGAAGGAAAGCAAAAAGAATTTTGTGAGCAAGTTTAAGCTCACCATGAAGAAGTTAAAGGTGATAATGTAGTTGTTAGTGTGATGAGAGGATCTTGGAGGGATCTCATCAGCACATGGAGATGGATAAGTGGAGAAGATGAGGTTTAAGCTAAGGAAAACACTAGAGAAACCATAGTAAATGAAGAAGACAATGAAGATGAAAGAGTGATGAAGACCCAAGATGAAGAAAACAAGTAAGAACATGATGACTTACAACAAATATAGTGCTTTTAAAAAGGAATGATCAGAAAAAGGATGAAGAATTCAGGATGGTGAAGAGAGAAGAAAAGAAAGGGACTAGATGTCCTCTATTTTTGCAAAATAAGGTGGATTTTAGTTTTGTTTGTGTAGGTATGGACCAAAATGTGAATGAGAAAAGTGAAGATAAGCATGGCATGGATGAGGAAAAACAAGTGAACTATTGGTTGATCAAAATTTGGAACTTAGAAAAGGAAATACAAAAGGTTCACACAGAGATAAAAGCACATTCAAAGGCATGGAAGTATCGAGAAGGAATCACACGCGTAGAACAGAAACAAGTTTGGGACTTAGCCATTTTCATGATGATGAGCTATTTTGGAGATAGCATGTGGAACACACAAAGTGGTTGGAGACTTGCGTGACACACCTTGGCTATTTTTGGATGATCGATATAAAGTGCTTTGCATAGATATAGGATGAGAATATATCTACTACTGTCAGTTAACTAAAAGCAATCTATTGTTAACGCACTTGCATGTGTGGATATTTTTATAATGACGCGTGAATAAAAATAGCATGTGACCTATTTTGGGATTAGATAAGAAATGAAGGAAATTCCCACCCTTATAAATATGTAGTGAATTGTGTAGCATAGTGTGTGTGAGAGTGTGTAAGAATTGTGTTTTAGTGAAATTATGTTGCCAATCGATACGTGCATGAGCGTATATATCTCGTTATTGTAAGGAAGATTTTGTGTATTACTGAATTTAATATAATGTATATTGTGAACTAAATCAAGGTGCTATCATGTTTATAGTTTAGTATTGCTTTCTTGATTTCATCATGGTTAGCTATTAAGTCTGTTATTCTCTAGATCTAGATTTGAACATGCATTGTAGAATGATATATTAGTCATAGATTTGAATGATTTAAGTATTCATCATGCTAACATCCTACAAAAACAACCCTAAAGAGGGTCCTGGTACCTTTGTGCACTTCGGGTGAGCGCTTAGTCTAGGCTGAGTGATGTGTCAGTGCGCATGGGCTTGTATTGGTGAATTATAGGCTACATCATTGGTTCCATTCCTAGGACCTCTTTTTCAGTTATTTTTAGGATGGTTCTCAATGAATACATACCGGTTGACCTTAGCAAGTATTGAGGAGTGGATACACAATCTGGAATAAGAATATGCATGGTTTTTAGCACTGGATTTGAGTTTAACACACGCGTGTGGGTAGAACAAAATATGTATGATAGTTTATATGAGAGTTTTTTTGCTATCTTTCCAGTAGAATTGTATGAGTGGTTAATTGCTTATGCATCTAAGTGGAATTGGAGGTATCACACACTTTTCTAGATGTAAGAAGAATTTCAGGCCCTTTATGATGCTGATCTGATTTGGACTCGCATTGTGGATACGTGGTTCTATGGTGTTTTGAATAGTTATATCTTGGAGTACTCAATTTCCACTTATTCATGCCCAGAGGTAGCTGAATTCCAATTTTTATGATATCCAAGGGAACTTACCTATAAGGAATTCCACTAGCAATCAAGATCCTGATGGTAACTTTGAATTTGGAGAGTAAACCGATGGCTAACTAAACCCCACCACATGTAGGGGTAAGAGTAGGATTGGTGAAAGATGGTAGAACTAGCGAAGAAAGGTAGAGAGAGGAAAGGTGGCTTAAGTATAATGAGGCATGCAAGAGGGAGGTAGAGAAGTAGCGGGAGGTTGCAGAGAAAATGGTGTTGTGGAGAAATATAGTTCGGGAAGGAGTGGAAGTTCACACGAGAAGACATGGAACCCGAGCCTTAGGAACTCCCCCATTTGGGAAAGCATGACAGGGAACCCTCCTTGGCCTCACGTAGAAGTGCGTCAGAAGAGACAACCTGACCGGGGCCGCTAGTGCGCATCCGAATCCAAATTGGAAACCTTGCCCTTGCACTTGGTTTTCCAACATCTAGTACAACAAATAGTCAACAAGCTAATTCAAGCAGTGGGAGAGTAGGATCGAGTCTTATAAGAGGCACAACGATGGCAACACAAACAAATTCATTGTTATATGGAGTAACTTTTTGGGTGTATCATTTGCACGAAATTGGCATAGATTTTGGACCTGTCTTAAGGGAGTAGTAATCCTTCACACTATTGGGGTACAATTCAGTTCTACTATTGGGACATAGGGAAGTACATCTTCTAGTTTGACCCCAGCTACAAGTTTGGGATTAGGAGGTATAGGTGGCTCTAGCTTTAGTGGATCTAGTTGTTACGGAGGACGAGGAAACACAGGGGGTTACGGATCGGGTGGGTAAGATCCACTCCAACCTCAACATATTTACATGGAGATGACTCTTTTTCTTTCAGAGTATAGGGGTATAGAATATGTTTTTGAACATGTGCATATGTGTGAAATACTATGTCACGTAAAAGGAATCACTACTTTTGAGTGCAGGGCAAGCCAATTTGCTACTACATTACAAGGGAGTGCACACACTGTACAAACATTTGACCTTGATTAGACTTGTGTAGACTATACATCCTTAAAAGATACATTCCTTAAAGAGTTTCACATCCCTAAGTTTGAGCAAAAGAGTATAAGTGCACTCAAGGATATTAAGCAAGACACTACTGAAAGTGTCAGAGAGTATGATGCCCATTTTAAAACACTATTATCTAATCTTTCTTATGACATTCATGCAAGCCAACATACACAATGGTTCATTGGGGGCCTAATAACCCCTTTTAGGAGGGAATTATCACATAAGACATACACTAATCTACGTGAAGCACTTGAAGCAGCCTTACGCGCTGAGGTGGTTAAAAACATAGACACTGGGGTGATCCCATTTTTAGAAGAACAAATCGCAACTATGGCAAAGTAGTTGGAGAAACTATCGGAAAATTCAGCACATGAGACACGCACAAGGATTTTATGAATATATTATGAAGTGGAAGGTCACACAAAGGATATTTTTCCCCACTGATCAATGTGCTTATTGTTGTTGGATTTTGAGATATGCCATTTAAACCATGATGCTATCTACTATCTATTTCTACAACGTGCAATAAGGAAGAACATTTCAAGCTACTGTAAAATCTGTAGGTCCACGAATCATGACACGAATACTATCGGCTGATTGGTTAGATCCATGATGTTATAGATATTGGTGTACGATAGATAGGAGTCTTAGATAACTCTAAAGGCAAGAACGAGCATCAAGACTAGGATCAGAATTAGAAATGCTATGATCGAGAATGAAGGGAATTTTGAAGGCAGTCATGAAAGTGGTCAAGGATATCACAGTGGATTTGGAGGATGAGGCCATGGTGGTGGAAGAAGTGAGTTCCCTTGTGGAACATGTTATACTTGCGGATCTCCTGACCACTACAGGTGCAATTGTCCCCAAAATATTACATGTTATTTCTATGGAAATGGTCATAGCTATGAGAAGTGCCTGAACTTGTATGATCATATTAGCAAGCAACATAAACAAGAAAACAAAGGCACAAGGATGGTTAGGATACAACATGTTGTGGAAAATCAGTGGATGCCTAAGTTGGAAGCGAGTAAGAGGCATTGCAAGTAAAGATCGTGACCTACACCGAGGTGACACGCACTGCAGAAGCATTGCAACGAAGCCTACCATCACTAAGGATGACGTCCTTCATGCATGGTACCCGACCCCACCCATCGAAGGAGGTTTATCAAGAAAACATTGAGGTACTCAAGAATCTTAAAGGTGAAATACAATATTTAAAGGAACAATAATGGAAGATGGAGCAAAAGAAAGCATTGGAAACGGTCTAAATTGATATGGATGACTTGAGAGAAGTGTCCAAAATGTTACACCAAGAAAATATCCTTCCACTATTAGGGAATTTGTTAAAGGAAACACTCACGTATGCGCAAGTGTTGAGACCGGATGAAAATCTTGCCCCTCATAGCCTAAATTATGACAAGGAAATCACTCTAAATGCTGTTGTGGATGAGTGGCTATTGAGTAATATATTTATTGATATAGGCACAAAAGTCAATGTTCTTACTTTATATGCATGGGTACAAATGGGGAGACCCCCATTGTAGCCATCCTCTAATGTTTTTTTCATGGCTAATCAGACTAAGGCCACTCCCATCAAAGTTTTGAAAGATGCATCCATTACCATACAAAGAGCCAAGTTCACTGGAGATTTTGAGGTTTTAGCGCTGGCAGAGTTAGATAGCTTCCTAGCTCTATTGGGGCATCCTTGGTGCTATGAAAATAATGTTGATCTTTGGTTCAACAAGGGTTATATCAGTTTTGAAAATAAGGAGGAAAGAGTTATTATCCCTGTTAAAGATGGAAAATTTGTGCCCTATGTTGAGCCCTTGAGTGAAGAACACCGAATAGGATTTATATACGCACTATTTGGGATCCAGATGTGCTTGAGCCATGTAAAGAAGGAATCCTTCAGTGGGAGGATGCATAATCTATTAACGATACTACAATTGTTTCTTGTGATGATTGGGCTCATAGCACTTATGATTTGGTAGGATGCGAAGTAAAGAGCATATTTCTAAAGGCGTGAAAGTGTGTTAGGTCGGGAGGATAGGTAACAACTTGGTACCTTGTTACATCGAGAGAAGGAGATCCTATGGTATTCTTGTGCACCATGGAGGAACAATGGATAGACCCATTGGAAAGAAGAAATATGCTAGCATATACACTATGTGGGACAACAGCACACTAGTGGGTGGCCCACAAGGATAATCTTGTAGGATGGAATGAAATTAGGATTGCTCTTGCTACTAGGTTCTTCAAGAGCAATGCACCTACTCAAAATGCACTTATCATGGTAATTAACCTATTCAACACCATGTTTAGAAGTGTGAGAGACTCTAGAAAGAGGGGCACGAAGATTTACCACCTTTACTATGGGTACACAAATTTTATTCCACTTTACAAGGCTACACGCGTGCTTGGTATGTATATGAAGAAATCCATAGAGAGACTGGAAATTGGTAGGATTTAATTGCAGGAATGGCCCAGACATTTGACTTCTTCTCTACTAAACCTTTGGTGGAAGAAGCATTAAAAGTCATAAAGCACTTAACTATGGGAGATAGTGCCAAGGCTGAAGAACTCCTTCAAGAGTTATTGGATGAAGGAAACTCAGGAGCATGTCTTGTTGAAGAGATAGAGGCCGATGCCACACTACTTCAATGCACTTGCCTTGAGAAAGAAAAAGGAAAAATGGTCTACTTAGTGGATGATGAAGAAGTATAAAATCTGGATGTAAACCATTCAACAAGTAGGTGTGAGGTGTTGGATAGTGTAGATAAGAACACGTGTGCCTATCATGAACCTATGAAGATAAATAAGGTGAATATTGGATCAAATGTTGAGCCTAAGGAAGCCATAATTGGAGACTATTGGTCAGACTCTGAAGTGGCAAAAATCATAGAGTTACTAAGGGATTATCAGGACTTATTCCCTAGGGGGTACCATGAACTTAAAGGCATGCATGAATCATTAGGGGAGATGAAGATAAAGCTTAAAGAGGGTGCATGCCCAGTTAGAAAGAGACCCTATAGGATGAACCCCAACTTACGAAAAAAGGTCAAAGAAGAGATTGACAAAAAATTTAAGTCTAGGATTATCAAGCCCTTTGACGAGTTAGAATGGGTTAGTCCCATGGTGACCAGTATCAAGAAATATGGATGGATTAGGATCTATGTGGACTACAGGGAGCTGAATGTTGCATGTGTGACGATCCCTTACCTACGCTATTCACTAAGGAAATAATAGAAGGTGTTGCGGGCGTAAAATTTATTCATTTATAGATGGGTTCTCTGGGTATCATCGGTTAGGATTTCCCGGAGGATCGGAAAAGACTACTTTTACTACTGAATAGGGTAGCTTTGCCTATACTATAATGCCTTTTGGTCGAAAAAATGCACCTATTGTATTTTCGCGCATAGTTGTTCAAACGTTCAAGGAATTTATTCACAACTTCTTACAAGTTTATTTGGATGATTGGATGGTGTATGGATTAATTAAGGATCATTGTGACAATTTGCATTTAATGTTTGAAATATGTAGACAATTGAGTATCTCTTTGAACATCAAGAAGTGCATATTTGCTACACCATTTGGAATATTGTTAGGACACATAATCTGCAAGGAAGGTTTTTGGTTGATCCAGCCAAGGTTGTAGTTATTATATGCCTAATAGAGCCTACTAGTCATAGTGAGGTGCATAGATTTTTGGGTCATACAAGATATTATAGAAATTTTATCAGAGGATATGCCAAATTTATCACACCATTAGAGGAGTTACTAAAAGGGAAATGTATGTTCTCTTGGGAGAACCACGGTAGTGTGCATTCAAGACATTAAAGGAGAAACTTACTATCTTTCTTATTATGTGTTTTCCTTAATGGGACCAACCATTTCATGTACATGTGGATGCCTCTGACATGGCCATTAGCGTGGTGTTGGTTCATCCTAGATAAGGTATTATAGATCATCCTATCTGTTTTGCTAGTAGAAAGATGAATCCTACATAATATAATTACACAACTACAAAGCGAAGCTTTGTCAATGATCTATGCACTACATAAATTCCAATAGTACCTGCTAGCTACACCATTTATATTTTATATAGATCACATGGCATTGAAGTATTTGGTAAACAAGCCCATTTTACAAGGGTGCATATGCAAGTGGGTACTCTTATTTCAAGAATTTGATTTCACAATTGTGGTAAAACCAGGGAAAAGTAATTCTAGACTAGACCATTTATCCAGAATATAGTCGAAGAAGAAGCACATGAAATTGAAGATACCATGCCGATGAATAGTTATACAAGTTACAATGAGTGCCATCATAACTATAGGACATTGTTGTCTTTCTACATACATGTATGGCACCAAAAGGAATAAAATCCTTGGAAAAGAAACAACTTGCTATACACATAGCCCCCTACATGTTGATTAGTAGTGACCTGTACAAATTAGGTTGGGATGAAGTACTTCACTGTTGTGTATTGGAACATGAGCATACACATATTATGGAGGAAGCTCATGGTGGTATTGTAGGTGGCCACTATGCAGGTGATGCCACTACGCGTAAGATTCTACTCACTGGATTATGGTGGGAGACCCTATATAAAGATTGTAAGGAATTTTACAAGGCATGTGATTATTGTCAACATCTTGGGAAATCAGGTCAATGAGATGAAATTCCCAAGACCTCATTTACTAGTGCGAGCTATTTCAGAAATGGGATATAGATTTTGTGGGTCCTATTTCACTAGCTGTGTGCAAAACAGGATCACGCTATATCATAACTTGCATAGATTATTTGACAAGGTGGGCAAAAGAAGCACCTACAAAGGATTGTATAGTGGCTACAATAACCAGGTTTCTATGGGAAAATATTATTACAAGGTATGAATGTCCTTTAAGTTTGACCAGTGATAGGGGAACACATTTTCTTAATGAGATGATCATAACTTTATTGGATGAATTCATGATTGCACACCATAAGACCACACCCTATCATCCTCGGGTAAATGGAATCTGTTGAGGATTTTAACAAAATTTTGAGCCGACATTGACAAAAATATGTGATGTTGGATGAACAGTTGGGATGATAAAGTATCTATATTACTTTGGGCATATCAAACAACATATAAAAGGTTAAACAAAGCCACACCATTTCATTTAGTGTTTGGTGTAGAAGCAGTTCTTCCTATGGAATTTATGTTACCTCATTTGCATATTGTGCATGCTAGAGGTCTTGGCTTTGATGAGCAAACATTAAAAGAAGGGATTAAAAAGTTAATCAAGTTGGATGAGCGATGAGCCATAGCATGTAGGAGTCAAAAACAAGAAAAGGCTAAGTAGAAAGCATGGCATGACAGTACATCAGGGATAAAAAGATTGAGATAGGACAGATGGTGCTCCTTTATGATTCTAAATTTTTACGCCATCTAGGAAAAATCAAGGTACATTGGTTGGGGCCGTATGTTATCACTCACATACTCGAATCAGGTGCTTGTCAGTTAGAGGCACTTGCTGGAATACGGTTACCCAGATACTTTCAATGGGAGTAAGTGAAGCCCTACTATAAATAAGTATTCTTAATGTTTGTAATAAGGCGGTGTTTCCATTTAGATTAGGTTTTGATTTCTACATTTCCTTATTATGTTTCCTTCTTTTTCGTTTTGCTTTGTCAATTTAGTTGGTGTGTTTATGTAGTAAGAACATTTACGTGCCATAAACTAATTACTATTTGAAGAATTTTTATGCACAGAGGACTGTACATGCCCTTAGTGTGGGGTAGGTTATTGATATCCAAGTACAAGAATGAAGAAAATAAGTACACATGAAAGGAACTATCTATAGGTGTTATTCAAGGTTGGAGAATTGAAAAAAAAAAGATTGCTTCTGGACACAAGGACCATAGATAGAGAGGAATGAAGAAACAAGTATAACATGAGGTAAGTAGAGGCCGTGAAGACTACCAGTGAAAGGCACAGTGATGAGGTACTCAAGCACATGGAAGCACACTGAAGAGAATTCTACATTCAAAAGGTAGGAGGGCGCTAGAAGGTTATAGCTTGGGTGTGAAGATGTATCACGCGGAAAGAACGAAAATGGTAAATTAATGAGAGGATTGTTGGTAGGTGGAGGAGCAATAAATGCACCAATTTTTTGAAATTCTATATAAGGAAGGGATGTGAGTTCATTTTTACCATTGCAATTGAGATAATTTGAAAAGGGCTAAGTGTGAATGAGCCAAGAAATCGTGTTGATGTACGAAGAGTGTGATACCGGACAAGGAGAGACGTGTTGTGTGTGTAGAAGAAGCTTACGTTCCCATAAGCAAAGGGTTTGAGCAAAGAAGACATGTTAAAAATGAGCTAGGGCACGTGATTTCCACTAGGGCACGAGATTTAAACTAGGGTTTTGACTTGCTTGATTACGAGAGGGAAGAAAAGAGATATTTTTCAAATGGCACTGAAGAAAGCACCCGCAATAGGAGAAAAAGGGAAGAAGAAGGTTGAAGTGGAAGAAGAAATTTCTCCCGAGAGTAATTTCTTAGAAATGTAGTATCCAGAGGGCGTGATTGTGGGACAAGAATGGGATTCCCATATCCATCAATGTAAAATCAATGATTACAACCATCGAACATCAGATAATAAGAAGGAGCTCAATGCGTTGTTGAGCACAAAAATGAACAAGTACACAACAGAGATATGCTAGTGTACGATGACACCGTGAGAAAGTTATTGAAACAGGATGGATTCTACCGCTTATACGAACTGCCTTACTTTGGGAAGTATGAACCATTGTATCGATAGTTTATGAGTAGAGTCCATGAGGACTTCTTCTACTTTGTAGGATGGAGGGTTAGAATCATAGCTGCTTTGATTTCAATAGTGACATGACTAAGGGCCTCAGGAGTGGATCTGGATAGCAATTTAACTGATAAGGCCGCAATCCTGGAGACAAAGAAAGATCTAGGGTATACTAAAGGCCCATGTGGAATGGAGGTTGAAAAATCAAAAAAGTACCCAGTAGTGTAGGCAGTTGCACATCTTGTAACAAAGTTGAATGACCAAGGAAGATGGTCACAGGTAAACACAATGTGGCTACACGTTGCAAAGAAGATGTCTAAAGGAGTGGTCTACAATATTGCAGATCACATAGCAAAGACAAAATCATTGAAGAAGCGCGAACAGGTGATAGAATAAGCTTTGGCATTGTGTTATTGTCTTTAGTGTTTATGGAGATTGGGGTGCCCGATGGGCCAAAGGATAAGATTTGGGAGTACCCCACGGAACACAAGTCACCTGCGAAAAGATTTGGCAAGTACTTGTGTGACGGATCAATGAGTAGACCATTCAAGAAGAGGGTGGAGATGTGGTATGATAGAATCCACATGGAGTTTAAAGAAGTGTGGTGCATACCCTAGGATTTTCCTTCGATAGTGGGTAAGGTAGTCCATTTTGTAGTCTACCAACATTTTTGCATCACACGATTTGTGATGAAGGATGGAGCTTGGAGCCCATGGTGCAAACTGCCATATGCCTTCACAACAAGATATTTCTAGGCATCAGTTCACTAGTTTTTAGATGCATGTCGCCTAACCTTCAATGTAGAAAAAGTAGATTGTGACTACCACACTCTAAGAAAGAAGTATGTATATCTAGGGTGGAATGCCTACATTGAAAGGCTTATTTCAGATATTATAAGCATGAAGCCTATAAGCTTGGTAGTTGGGGACACTAGAGCAACGCTTATGTACTGTTATCCAAAATTCACCCCTCAAGGTAATTTGGATAACTTGCATAATTTCCTCATGCTGGAGTAAGTAGAAATGGTGAAAGGTGAAAAAATTAGGTTTTAGAGGTCCCTTTGGCTCTTTTTGACTCCCCATCCAAGGAAGAAATTCAAGGAGTTAGACAACATTGAAAAAATAAAAAAATTGGTTTCAGTTAGTGTATTGGGAAAAGTCGATATTTTTGTCCCACGTGGTCCACAAGATAGTGGGATATCTAGGACCCGTAAAGCCAAAATGGCCAATTAGCATAGGAATTGGTGAAATCGGATAAATTTGTCCCACACTTGTTTGTGGGATAGTTGGGACACTTGGGATGCATGGGACCCAAATGGCCAAAATCACCGATTTGTAAAGGGTGTGGATAATTCAAAAAAATTGTCCTGTAGTTCATGGGATGTCGAGACATCTGGGACCCACAAAGACGAAAAGGATGATCACAAAGTAGTGCGGTGAAAGCAAAGGTCAACGGCCCTCAGGGCCTGGTCAATGTTGGGACATTCGGAACATCAAAGGCCGAAATCACCACACAAATAGGGAATCGGAAAAAGTGAAGGTTTTCGGCCCAAGTTGTATGTGGGACATCTGGGACACCAAGACCCAATTTTACCGAAATAGCCACATGTAAATGAAAAGTTAATGTTTGACCCTCCCGAACTTCAAACAACCATAACTTTTGACTCGGAGCTCTGATTTTCATAAAATTTGACTTTATGGAATGAGCACGATGTCCTCTACACCACAGAAATAGGATTTATTAATTTTGATGAGGGTAGATATATAAGAATAAAGGAAACATCTTCATCTCTAGTCAATCAAATGCTCATTCCCATTAAATGACAAAAATGCTTGACAAACCCAAAATAGTTGCCCGCACTCATAAGGCCATAAATTTTGCATTTCTCAACGAAAATGCACAAAATTGGTACCATTGGAATCATATTTTTGATCCCAATGCACATAAATCAAGAAATTAGGAATTTAAGGAATAATCGATGGAGATGTTGCTAAAAATGGGTCTATTTCATAATAGTGTTTTATTTGGTAGTTGGGATACATTCAATGAAGCATGTGCTGACATATTTCACTGCTGCAAGTTATGGGATAGTATGGGGGCCTTTTTCAAGAAATATAACATAATTTCACTTCATTTACTACCTCTTGCAAGTGGTTAAAGGACATATTTCAGGATTTTCATTTTCCCTCTCTCTCTCTCTCTTTTCTTAGATTTCTATAAATTGGAGTGTTGGGCTCATTATAAAGGAGAGGTAGTTTTGTGTAGAAAAAACTCTATCAAAATTTGTTTGTGAAGCCAATGTGCTACATGCCATTGTAGTGGACTCCTTGCATGGTGATCTAGGCCCTTATTCTATAATATATTGAATTGTGCATATCATGGAGTAATAGATACAAGTTTGTGGATGTCTCTTCCCCTGCTGTGTTTATTTACATTCTTCTTTCCCTTTCAAACTCATTACAAATATATTGTGTCTATCTTAAGCTCTTGCAGGATTCATTACCATTGTGTGTGTATGAGATGTCATTTTGAATGAATTTTCTAGACTCGTGGATATTTGTTATCACCCGTTCTAGTATGCAATTTGCTTCTATTTTTCACACATTGGAAAGATATCATTATTCCCTCCTTTTTTGGTGTATCACTACTTTAGTGTAGGATTTTTTTTCATGGATTCTCTCTCTGGTCCCTTAGAAATTTAGATTAGGATCAGATATTTTTGCCTTCATTAGAGTAGATTGTGGCAGGTATTTTAGGAACAAGAACCAACTTTCTCGGAGGTCTATCTCAAGTAGCAAGTCCCACAACTTGGAGATAGTGCCCATGTTATCCAATCACACCATGAGCTAAAGCACACACACTTGTGTAAATCGAAGGGTGTTGTAATTTGAAGATAACAGTACTTGTAACTCAAATCCAAGCTAGAGAACACTAAGTATGTGGAGAATGAGTTCACACTCACAGGGCTGCCAAAAGGTAAGCATATAATGGAGAATGTTCCAGTGCCTAAGCCCATAGAAACAATTCAAGTAGATGATGAAGAAGAAGAGCATGAAGATAGTGGTGGTTTGGAGCACGAGAGGCAGATGGGAACCTTCAAATAAGGAATAAGTTGAGTGCACGACTACACCACCTCAGCCATAAGAGGGAGATGATGAGGAATTGGATGTAGTCTAAGGAGAGTGTCATTTCAAAAGAGTATTCAAGAGAACAAGGACCCAAGGTGCTACTCCACAATCAGTGCATAGATCACCTTGAATCTCTCCACAAGTAGAGATAACTAAGAAAAGAAGAAGGAAATTAAAGCTGAATGAGGAAGTGGAAGAGTCTGAGGAAAGCGTGCCCAATTCCCCTACACCTTCAGAGAACAAGGATGAACTAGAAGATGAAGATATGAAGGATGGAGAGGAAGGAGGAAAGGAGGTAGATGAGACAACAACCGAGACTACTTAGGACATAACAACACAAGTTCCAAATCTTGAAGCCCAAGTTCCTAAGTAGCCTAGATCAAAAAGAACAAGTGGGGAATATGTTCTACCACCATGGGCTATCTTTGAGGATACAAGTAAAATTATCTCATGCCCATTTTTAAAGCACACCGACACAAAAGGAGTTGAATGGTGAGAGTTCATGGATGAAGATATGGAAACCATGCGTATAAGGAAGTAACTATCATGGTCGATGTACACACACACATGGATGAACCAGACTTTGATGTGTGTGAAGATTCATGCGTATCAAGGAGGTTGAAGAAGACACCTTAGGCCAGACACATAATAGTCAAGCCTACTATTATGTCAAATGAACAAGTGAGCAATGCTTTGGTAAAGGTCTCGATAGAGGTGGCATGGTGAAATATGGATAAGGCTACCACAATTAGGGTGCTAAGGGAGGAGATCAAGACTAAGGATGAGGAAATAGTGCGCCTAAAGCAGAAAAAGACTTGGCATAGAAGAAGAATGTTGTTTTTATCAGCATGGTAGAGGATATTGGGGACAATGTCATGAAGGCTAGGCCACACTTAGAGCCAAAGGTACCCAAAATGTTTCCTTCGGAAATACATTATGTAAGTACATTGGTGGACTTAGTGCTTGAAGATGAACCTCTGCGCATGCCAGAGCCAAAGGATCCAACACAAGAATCGAGAGGAAAAAGGATTAAGTGATGAATAAGATTGCATCATATGAGGGGTTGCTTCAGATCTTGTAGGAGGAACTAAAGAATGAAAATTAAGCACTGAATATGTGTACAATGCCATAAGTCAGTTATAAGAACCAGGACCATTTTAGAAGACAATGAAGTCCTGAAGGCCATGAAATATGAGACATTGGGATGCGTAGAATGATTATCACTTGTTAAGAAGAAGCATGAGGCCCTTACAATAGCTCAAGAACCACACAAGGAAAGGATGGATGAGCTTGGGAAAACTCATCGTGTAAAATATGGACTTGTTAGAAGGGAGAATGACTACCATGTCCAACATTATTTTGGTCTTGTAGAATGAGAAAGGAGAGATTGCAAAGGATGAGTTAGAGTCAATTGTAGTGGATATTCTAGAGAAAGAAGAGGCCGTACTCAATGATTGGTAGACTCTAGAGGTGGAAATAAAAGAAGAATATCCATAATTGATTCTTTAGGTTGAAGCAAAAGATATTGTAGGGTAAAGACATTATTTTATTCATCAAAATTATTTCTATTTTTCTATTCATATTCTTTGATTCATTTTGGAGACAACCATTGCTTGGAGCGGCAATGTAACTAGTGTGGGGTAATGTTGGTCAGTTAGAATCTAGAACTTAGCAAAGGAAATACAAAAGGTTCGCGCAAAAGAGTAGAGCACATTTAAAGGCACGAAAGTATCGAAGGAATCACACACATAGAACAAAAACAGGTTCGGGACTTAGTCGTTTTCACGATGATGAGCTATTTTTGGAAATAGTGTGTAGAACACACAAACCAGTTGGAGACTTTCACGACACACCTTGGATATTTTTGGATGATCAGCTATAAATCACTTTACATAGATATAGGCTGAGAATAGATCTACTACTTGTCAATTAACTAAAAGCAGTCTATTGTTAGCGCACTTTCATGTGTGGCTATTTTTGTAATGGCACGTGACTAATAATAATATGTAAACTTTTTGGTATTAGATAAATGGTGAAGGGAAATTTTCCACCCTTATAAATATGTACTTGAATTGTGTAACATATAGTGTGTGTGAGTGTGTAAGAACTGTGTTATAGTGAAATTATGTTGCCAAATATGATATGTGCATGAGCGTATACTACTGTTATTATAAGGAAGCTTCTATGTATTACTGAATTTAATATAATGGAGATTATGGATTGAATCAAGGTGTTATCATGGTTATAGTTCAATATTACATGCTTGATTTCATCATGGTTATCTTTTAAGTTTGTTATTCTCTAGATCTAGATCTGAACATGCACTGTAGAATGATATATTAGTCATAGATCTAAATGCTTTAAGTCTTCATCATGCTAACATCCTACAACAACAACCCTAAAGAGGGGCCTGTAACTTTTATGCTTTAGATGAGAACTCGGTCTAGTCTAAGTGATGTGCCAAAGTGTGCTTGGGCTTGTATTGGTGAATTCTAGGCTCAAACATTAAACCATGAAGAAGAAGAATACAAATATGAAGAAAGAGAAAAAGTGAAGCATGAAGGTGACAAAGCAAGAAATAAAGGAACCAAACAAGAAATGAAAAGGCAAAGGAAAGCTAAATAACATGAAGAAGAGCTCAAGATAAGTAGAAGAGGAATAAATTCAAAGAAGTAAAAGAATTGGAAGAAGAGAAAGAAAACAAAATTCGGCTCAAAAATATCCTCTTAGGGAGTATGATGCAGAGCATCTCTCCAAGGTGCAATTTTTCGTATCTTTTAACAATTTTGGTTTGGGATGATGGTCTTAAGTGTTCTAGGAAGTCACTAGAGTCATGTCATGATGTTGGAGTGAAGTATAGTTTTCAAAAATTCAAATAAATGTTTTTCCTCCAATTTTGTAATTTGAATTTGTAAAGGGGTTTAAAGGTCATTCTTGGTCTATGTTGATGAGTTAGTGGTATAGGTGTTTGAAGAGCTATGTTTAGTTTGTCAAGTCATGCTATGAAGACTCCTAGTATGTAAAAGGAGCAAATGATGTAACTAGAGGTTAAAATATGACTTTGAGTCATGACATGTAGGCATGAAAATCAGCTAGGGTTGAGAAATCCTTTGTATTTGTGAGGAAAATCTTTCTAGAAGGAGTTTTGGTAACAAATACACTTATTTTGATAAAATCCTCCATTATGCATGAGAAAGTTCACGATCTTTCTTGAATGATCCATATTTTGATAAGTGTTTATTTACAATATTGATTTATTGTGTGGCTAACAATTAAGAAGTGTTATATCAGTATTGTAAGAGGTATTTATAGGTATATGTTGGAGGATTATTCAAATGAAAAAGAGTGTAACCTTCTAGAGTCTCAATATTCTATCTTTCCTATAAATGCATAGGTCTAACTATTTGAAGCGTAATCAAGAGTGACCAAGTTTAAGAATAGGATGTGAACTACCTTGAAGGAACCTTGTAAATGTTGGGATGATGATAGCTACCTGTTGTGATTGATAAGTAGGTGTATTTGTAATTGCTTGTTTTAATGATCCTATCTTAGACTATGTACTGGTGTAATGCAACTCAAAATGGCACTTTAGATGAAAAATTGATAAAGTTATTGTGGATCATGAATTAGGAGGGTAAGTAAGACATGAATTCATCCATTGAAGAATAGGAAAAGTAATTATTAAGTGTGTTTGGTAGAATGTTTGAGAGAAACCAAGAAAATCCTTGTTTTAGAGGGTAGATCAGTTGAATGTGGTAGTTATTATCACATTTTTTGGACATAACAATATTGATTATTTGAATGGTATGATTTGTTAGGGTAATAAAGACCTTGGGAATAATTCTCAAGTCTTAGGAAATAAGTGTTGTATTTTTATGGAAAATGTTTACTTACTCGGCTTTGAAGAAACCCTCCTTATGGTTTAGCCCAAATCTTACATTGGAAGCCTTATGTGACTAAAGATAAATCATGAAAATTCATTAATATACTTTGAGGTTGTATGTGTACTTTTTTCATGGGTTGGATCAGTAGAGAGCCATGAGAAATATGAAGGACTGTGATAATTTACTTGAAAGATAATGATATAACAAAGATGACTAGAGGTTTTAAGCCCAAAAGTTGAGATAAAACATTTAAAAATGGAATCAAGGCATGAAAAATTTGCAGTGATAATATTTGGGGTGAATTATTACACAAATTTAAGGGCTTTTGTCTTAGAAAACCATTAATCATCAGATAAATGTGATAGTTGGGCGCTTAACATGTAGATGGATATTTTGAGAGACTAAAAACAAAACAAATAAGGTCTTAAGGAGTAAACCATAAATTGGAACTTTTAAGATTAATTCTAGGAATCCATTAGAGTCCTATAAAGGTGGTCATAAATGTGGGAAGTTAACCAATTTTCCTCAGTTCATGATAATGAAGGTTCAAGCCCATGAAAGTTAGAGAAAGGGATTTGACGTTAAACTTGAAAACTAAGACTTTTACCTTAAACTAAGCCTTAAAAATTGGTACATAACATTTATTTAGTGAGACAAAAAATATTTTTTATGTCTTGAGAATTAAATCCCTTCCAAGAAGCTACATTATGGACTAGTAGGTGTATAACCCTTACAAAGAATAAGAGAGATAATTTGAGGTCCTGGAAGGTTGGAATTTGAGGAATTTTTTGCAAAGTAAGCCATCCTAAAATTTTCTACACATGAATAAAGGATAAATGGGTATATGGTAATGTATTAAATTTTTAAAATGATTCTATGAAGCAAAATTCAAGTGTGAAAAATAAGAAATGTAGGACTAGTAAAGGAGAATAGGTCTAGAAGAGGAACTAATGGAGAAAAGGGACCTACACTAAGAATTGAGCTAATATATTTTATATACACCACAAGGAGGCCAATGGGTTCCTAGAAAAATTATCAGTTGGTTTTTGGGAGTTGTATATTGTCCCTAACTAGTTTTCACTATTGGCTTGCCCTTAAGAAGTCAAATATGACAATTTTGTGAGATAGAAGGGATGTTGAAGATTTTGGTTGATTTGATCAAGTGTGATAGTTTAAATAGCATGGTTTGTGTCTAAGAAACATGGTGAAGTTATTGCATTTTCCAAATTGATATTTTAATCTAACAAATTGTAATTTTAATAAATGTTTCTTGACTTGAGAAAGTGAACTAAATTGCAAGTTTTGACAAGTTTTTGTTATTTTATTGATTCTAACAAATTCTTTGAGTTGAGTTTTATGATGTTCTCGCACCATTCTCCAAATCAGGTTTCTTTTAACTTCTCTTTAAATTTTAATTTTGAATGTACTAACAACATTGTTGAATATGAGGCATTGCTCCTTGGCTTAAAACTTACATGGAAGTATTGTAACATTACCATTTTTAAGACTTTAGAAACAAGGTATTTTAAAAAAATATATAATGTTCTCTATTCTAAATAATCATAATTTAGAACACACATTCCATGCCAATCAATCTCATAATAGATAACCATATGCAATTGTAATGACTCGGTGAAACAATGATCTCTCATTTCATGACTTGGTGAAACACCAATCTCTCATGTTAACTCATTGAATTGTATACTAGGTATACTTGGTTCTCATACCATTTTTAAGGTGTTAAGTGTTCTGTTTAAGAGGCCTATCTGAATACTTGTTACCAATATTTATCTGAAATCTCACTTCTTAAAACTGGGTGACATAGGAAAACACAACCAACAGCTTGCGATACTTTGGCCAAAGATTTACAACATACCATTCATGTTAATATTCCAAGATGGCATACTCGTCAACGGAATACGTCATTCACCCCACTTCATCTGTTATCTATAATGGTATTCACTGAATCCTGTCACTCCACTTGTTCAAGGTTTAACCCTAACCAAGGTTAGCAACATAGTCTAGTGTAGAAGGATACTTGCGGTGACTAAGGGTACATAGACATACTCAATCGACCTAAGTCGATTGTGTGTGTCTAGTTATCCTAAGTCATCTTGAGTTTCCCCAAAACTAGATCATGCTTCCAACCTAACCTAGGGTATAACTAAGATCAAGTCCGAGTTTATGTCGGTCTAGATGATTCAATTATGAAGGGTGTTGCAACATGTCAACTGTAACATAGTATCCTCATGAAGACCCAAGCCTTCATGAAGGTATGGTGCTATAGTTTCCGTGTGCTAACATCTAACAGAGTCATCCCATCTGGATGTACATACCCAAGAAAGAAGTTAATTACTTAATTATTTTCCTTAATTAAATTCTAATTACAATAGCCATGTTGAATCCCTAGTTTCATTAACCATTAAGGTTTCAAGCAATAAATGAATTGTAATTGCTATGCAGATACATCGAAGATTTGTTTTTCATTTATTAACTTCCTAATTTAAGATTCAGTTTTACAAACAAAAACAACATACTAACAGTGTGGTTCACTTATTTAACTTATCCATGTCTTAGCTTGTTTAAGTTCTAAATTAGATTCCTTTATAATAGAATTCATTGAAATGAAGTCTACTATTATATATTTATATATAACTTTCATTTTTTTTTGATTAAGGTATTAATCAAGAGGAAGTACATCTTCTTCTTTCTAAGACGACATTAGGTTTAATTCTAAAGGGTTCTAATCCAACCGATTAACATTGCAGAATAGTTGTATTCCTTTTTCTTATTAAGAATTAGGGTTCATTTGTAACCCTTAACATTAAACAAGTAATCATAATGGATTCGATTATCCATTAACATCATTTTAATAAACCATAATGATTTAATTAAATGATCAACCATGATTACACACTTAATAAGTTGCATTAAATAAAGATGTAGTATATCTAGTACCCTTACCACCTAGATTATTTTATTTCAACTCAAAAGGGTTCATTTCGGATATATATTTATATAAAAGAATAGAGATAAGTTTACAACTATTATTTATAGAATATGCAAAAAGATGACACATCAAGTACAGATAAACCCACAAACTTTTCCATTTATCAAGGAGGAATTCATACATTGCAAGTACAAATACTTCAGACATCTTTAGTGTCAAACAACAACAATAAGCTCTATAAAATTACAACTTTCCCTTCCAACAATACATTTTAATAATGAATCATATTTCCTCATAAAAGATCCAGTCTTTTGATAAACAAAAGTAATATCATAAAAGATCTTGTCTCCCTTTTTACCACTTATGAATTCCATCTGCAAAAATTGCTAAGATGGGTTAGCTCAAAGAACTGAGCATGATAAAAAAATAAGCATTAAAATGATGTGCTTTTAACTAATTGTTTCATAAAAAGAACTCTTCTTTTATGCAAATGTTGGGTCAAAGCATACAAGTGTGTCCCGCTTTGTGGCCATAAATATTTTAAAATCTAACTAGTAAATAAATAATTAAAAAATACTATAAAATTTTAAAAAATCAGGTAAATTTTGGATGCCCTGCACCTTGGTATTTATAGCCTCTTAAAAATGCATGTTTGGTCATGTTTTGGTTGTCAGATATAGTTTGCTTTAAAGTACAAAAACTAAAAAAAAGTGGGACACAGTTATATGCTTTAACCTCAAGTTAAAGAATTACAAAAAGACACATCATAAAGAAATAATAAATCATAAGAGGGAGAAACAAAGTGATAATCCATATCAACATCAAGAAAATATCATCGTGTAATCAAAATCAATTTTTGACCAATGATTTCATAAAATAATTATTTTAGATAAATAATATTTCAACAAGATCACTAACTGCATTTCATTTACAGATATTTATGATTCATCTCTTAATTCCATCTAACCTAAGAAGATACTAACTCTAATATCTCATAGGAATAGGACTACTTTAGATGGAACAATAATTCATATAACTCAGCATTAACTTACTTCATCCTAAAATATTTAATGCCAAGCTCAATTAAACTTTATGATAAAATTTAGGATGAACCAACAACACCTTAAAGTAAGAGTTTCTTATTTAAGAAACTATATCCAAGTTCAGAGTCAAACTCTAGCCTAAGTTTTTAGGATCAACGTCAACCGATTTGACAAAGGATGAATTTAATTTACATGCACTTAGAACTAGTCACACATCACAACAATTACATCACTACCAATGTAATAGTCAAGGAGAAGAAATAAAATATTTATCCATCAACTACCCACCCTACAAATCCTTCAATGTAATACAAACCGAACAGGTCATCTCCTTTCACAGGAGTAATATAGGTGAGAGATGAATGAAAAGAGAGAAAGAGAACAACCTATATCTACCTTCAAAGTTCATAAACCTCAACTCCAACAACCATTGAAACACAAAGAACTATTCAATATTACAATTGATAACAAGAACTGTAACATGAAAGTCATAAACTCGAAAAGATGTTTTCCCAACTTACAAACGATAATAGTAACTATAGCGCAAAAGCTACAACTGAAAATGGTTATTCCTAAGCTTAAAATAAATAACAATATCTGTAGAAAAATCAAAACCAACAACTAAACATTACATTCTTTCCAAACGTTAATATCATCAGTTCCAAAAGTTACTCTAGTTTTTCCAAATAAAGAAGAGACAGAGCAATGTTTAAGTAAATTACCCTTTTTGGCCACAATTTTTTTCATTTCAAAGAGATAACACACAAATCTTACCCATCCATTGATGGTGAAATGAAGAAGGTGAGAGCAAGACTTAATAGTCAAATCTTCCATTCAATCCAAATCAAAACTACATACATCACAAGAATCAATGAATCAAAGCTACTAGATCAGAAGAATGAACCCAACCCAAATTCAAGCACAAGGAGAAACAACAAACAACAACACGACCCTAAGTCATGTACTCAAATTTGATCTCAAAAGAATAATTCTAAACCAAAAATGTTACAGTCTATTTCCTCAGAAAGAAAGGGTTGAGTTATTCAACAGTTTAACCTAAGTTACCACATTCCTACAATATCAACTGTATATCTTATTTAAATAAAAAGAACCAGTCAATCCCAACAAGATGAACTGATAAGGAAACTCTTGAAACACTCAAACTCACTTCAGAAAAGATGCAACTAAATTCAATAAACCTTTCCATGGATCATGCCAACAGATAAACTATCAACCATGCTAAACAAATAGATTACATTCGAGGAGATTCATTCAAACCCATTATCAGACAAGTCACTAACAATTTTTCTCACAACTTTACAAGTGTAAGTAAAGAATCAACTTCATTTAAGTTCAAGAAGAAGTTAAGCATGAATCTATCATTTTTCCAACAAAGGAAAACAAAACCTAAAACATATTTATTTTATAACAATAACTCCTATTAGCCAGTTTCAGTATAGTCCAACATGAGTTTTCAAGATTCAACAACATATCAAGTTCAACAAAAGTTAAACATATTTCCTACTTTTTTTAAAACAAAGAAACAAAACCCAAAACATATTTCTAACATAGCAGTGAATCATACTAACCAGTTTTAGTACATTCCAACAGGAGTTCTCAAGATTCGACAACATCTTAAGTCCAAATGAAGGTTTAAGCTTGATTCATTCATTTTTCCAACAAAGGAAACAAACCCAGAACATATCTCTACCATATCAGTGAATCCATACAGATAAAATATAAAGAAAATAAGTTTCGAAAGCAAGATCAAACAACACATAAACACTCATTTGTTTCCCCCAAGAGCAGAGTTCTTTTAATGAATACATAGGAAAAAGTAGAACAACATAATGGGTAGAGCCTATCATTCCTAATAGAGCTTCTTCTCGATTTGAAAACAATTTCCTAGCCAAGCCTCAATGGCCTCTTCTCTTCCAAGCTATGTCAACCACCCCAATCTTTCCAATTCTTCTTATACTTCCAAAGATTCCAAAAATAGTTCAAGAATGCCAAAAATACAGATAGATCAAAAATAGAACTACTAGTTCGAAGAACCAAAAACCCCATGTAGAGAAAAAATAGAAATGAACTAAAGATCAAACAACCTTTCCAAAATCTGCCATGCATTTTTCCTAGGTGGTTTCTTCACCATAAATGAGATCAATTAATGTGAAGGACAATCAATTTTCCCTCCTATTTATCCACACCACCGCCATCCAAGTTTGGCGAGACTTTAATTCAAAATTTGCATGTAATTTCCATTTAGTGGTGATGCCAACTAGGCATCCCCTAACTCCCAATGCCTCCACCAAAATTGGTAGTCTCGTAGCATTTAAACCAAAATAAATTCCAATTAATGCCTAAAAACCCATGCCACTAACCTTACCATTTTCTAAGTAGTCCATAGGTACCTCCTTAGGTTAGAAATAGTTTAGGTTATATTTTTATTAGGTTAGAAATCAACCTTAGTTCCTAGGTAGGTCTTAATTACCTTAGGTTATAATAAAAACTTAGTATAGAACATCCCAACTTAGGTTAGGGTACCCATCTTAGTGATTTAATATGAGGTCTTCAACTCTTATACATTGTTCAACGTTTAAATATTTAACAAGAAGGCCCAGCTTATCACCCTAAATCTTGTTGCCAATCAAGGATCCCTAAGAAGAATATTTCTTCACCATTGTAGAAAAAAAAAAGTCACAATCAAGCTCACCTTCCATTTCCAAATGTCAAGACAACAAGATGAGTAGGTAAGAAGAATTGAAGCATACCTTGGATCAATGGAATTGATCCAAGGTTTTGTTGTTTACACAAGATAAATTATGTCTACACAATACAAGTTCATCACCTTCTTAAAAGTGAATTTAAGTTGTACAAAGAGATGAATGGCATTATTTTCAAGTAAGCAGAATTCACAACCAAAAATGATTCTTTTTAACAAATAATGAATTATCCATTGCAAACATGATTTCCTAAAATCATAAGAGTACTCCTTCCTAAGACAAATCACCTATCAACATTTGCAATGTCAAGAGTGGAAGTCATCACCGTAACAACCATGTCAAAGATGTTACATACCTCCCTCCTAAAAAAATCATCGTCCTGATGATTAACTTAGTCAAACAATTTAAATCTAGGACAAAATCCAATTATCATCCTTCCATTCATATGTTCATAACAAAACTATATTTGAGAAATTCAAATTCCATAATCAGCATTAAAGTAGATGTTCATTTTAAATAGTGTAGTATCTAGCCCAAGACTGGAAGATTGATTGACATAACATGAATAAAATCTTAAAATTTTATTAGTCAACAAAATCAATTCTGTTCAAAAAATGTGGAAAAGTAGTTTTCATATCTTCAAGATTTTCCCAGGTTGCAATTTCCTCATTAAACTGATCCCACTGGACCTTACATTGACTTATTTCATGATTTCTTAAGTACAACTGGTGAGTTTCTAGCACTCAAATGGGTTTAACCATGATTATTCCTGGGTCTTGGACCTGCAAGGAATTCTAATTTAACACATGTGATAAATCAAAACGTATTTCTTAAGCAAAGAAATATGAAAAACATCATGCATTCATGATAAAGCAGAGGTAAAGCTAAATGATAAGCTATAGGGTTGATTACTTCAACAATTTCAAAGGGTCCCACATAACAAGGTGATAACTTGGCAGCCTTGCCAAAATTTATAGAACTCTTTTTCGGTTTAACCCGTAGAAAGACCTTCTCACCAAGTTCAAACTTCTTATCAACCCACTTTAAGTCTACATAAATATTTTTCCTATCTACTGCTTCTTTTAAACATTCACAAATAAATTTAACTTGTTCCATTTCCATTAGAATTTTAGGCCCAATTACCTCTCTATCCTCTATGCTATCCCAACTAACAGGAGTTCTGCATTTCCTTCTGTATAATGCTTCGAAAGGTGCCATTTTTAAAGAGGTGTGATATGTGTTATTATAAGAAAACTCGACTACAATAGGTGAATTAGTCAAGTTTATATACCCATTTATACTTGTTGATGCATACAATACATTTGTAACATATCCTCTAAGACTTTATTAACACTTTTAGTCGGTCCATCCGTTTCTGGATGGTATGCACAATTGAAATTCAGCTTAGTCCGAAAGGCTGCATTAAGTTTTTGCCAAAATCTAGATGTCATTCTCAAGTCTCTATCATATATGATCAATTCGGTACTCCATGTAATCTGAAAATTTCGTGCACAAATATTTTTGCTAAAATAGGTGAATCATCCTTAAGATTACTAGCAATAAAATGTGCCACCTTTGTTAGTTTATCAACAACTAGAATAACATCATGTTTATTTCTTGACATAGGCAACCCTTGAACAAAATCCATGCTTATTACTTGCCATTTATATTGTGGTATGTTGTGAGGGTACAATAAACCAGCTAGATGCATATGTTTAGCTTTAACATGCTGACATTCTAAGCAGTGTGTCACAAAATCAATCACATCCTTTTTCATCCCTTTCCAAAAATATTGTTGTTTTATATCAGCAAGCATTTTTGTAATGCCAAGGTGTCCAGAAAAAGGTGAATTATGAAATTTAGCTAACAATTTCTTTCTTAATTCATTTAACAAAGGTATGTATACTCTATTTTCAAACCTCAAGATTCCTTCATTGTCAAAGTGAAAACCTTTATACCTCACATCATTTGGATCTGCAACAAGTGTTGTTTTCACTTGTTGATAATAAGAATCAGATTCCATGACACTTTTTACTTCATCTTTAAACTGAGTTCTCAACATTATAAGAGTATAAATGTGCTTCCTATGACTTAGAGCATCTACAACTCTATTTTCTTTGCCTTTAATATAACTTATATAAAAATCATACTGAGATAGAAATTCTAACCATCTTCATTGTCTTGCATTCAGATTTGGTTGAGTAAAAATATACTTCAACCCAAGATGATCAGTTTTTAGTTCAAAAGGCCTACCAAGAAGATAATGCCTCCATACCTAAAGTGCATGAACAATGACAACAAGCTCTAGGTCATGTGGAGCATAATTCAGTTCATGTAACTTGAGCTTTCTACTTTCATAAGCTATAACATGATCCTTTTGTAGTAAAATACCTCTAAGACCCTCACCGGAAGCATCTATCACTACAGTGAAGTCTCCATTAGGATTAGGTACAACCAGGATAGGTGCTGATGTTAACTGATCCTTCAGAGTCTTAAATGCAGATTCACATTTCTCATTCCACACAAATTTCTTATCTTTCTTCTGCAACAAAGTTATTGGTGTAATAACCTTAGAAAATTCTTTAACAAACTTCCTATATTAACCAAAAAGACCCATGAAGCTTCTAACTTCATGTACATTCTTAGGTGTAGGCCACTCAATTATTACAACATTTTTTTAAGGATCTACCGCTATTCCATCCTTGCTTATGACATGACCCAAATAGTGCACTTCCATATCATAGAAAGAACATTTGGACAACTTACCATACAACCTTCTCTTTCTTAAGATTTCCAAAACTATCTTCAAATGCTCATGATGCTCATCAATGCTCTTAGAGTATATGAGAATATCATCCAAGAATACAAGCACAAATTTTTCCAAGTATTCTTGAAAAATATTATTCATTAAATTCATAAAATCTACAGGTGCATTCATTAATCCAAATGGTAAAACTGTGAATTCATAATGTCCATACCTTGTTCTAAAAGTTATTTTATGAATATCTTCATCCTTTATTCTTAATTGATGATATCCAGATCGAAGATATATTTTTGAATACACTGATGCACCACGCATCTAGATCAAACAGATCATCAATTCTAGGAAGTGGATATATGTTCTTAATTGTTGATTTGTTTAACATCCTATAATCAATGCACAATCTAAGTGTTCCATCTTTCTTTTTCACAAAAATTACCGGTGCTCCCAAGGTGAGACACTCGGTCTTATCAAACCTTTGGAAAAAATTTCTTGCAACTGTGCCTTAAGCTCTACTAATTCAATGGTATTCATTCTATATGGTGCCTTGGAAATAGGTTTGGTTCTTGGTTTGATCTCAATCGTGAAGTCAAAATCCCGTTTGGGTGGAAGACTGGTAACTCTTCTAGAAACACATCACTGAAATTTCTTAACGGGTATTTTTCCATGAAGTCACCACTTTCATCAGTTGTTTTAGAAATTTTTACTACATACAAGGTACAACCTTTGTTTTTGGCCTTTTTAAGTTGCATAGCTGACAATTTCCTAACTAAAATCTCACGTTTTATACCCTGAATGTCTGTTGTTTTCTATAGGTCATCCAAACAACTAATATGTTTCTCAAAACAATCAACCTTTGCCTTATGCTCAACTAGCCAATTAACACCTATGATTACATCATAAGACCCCAAAGGAGCAACATAAAGGTCAACTTCAATGGAAAAACTAGGCAAGTCAAGGACTACTCCAAAAAGACACATACTAATCAGTGAAAACAACATTATTTCCATAATGTACAACCCATGATTTATCCATTTTTCCAGCTTTCTTTTTAATTTTGATGCTAATTTAGTAGAAATGAAACATTTAGTAGCTCCAGTATCAAAAATTATAGTCATAGGTATACCAAATAACTTACTTGGAACTTCTATGGGTGTGGCTTGCTTTTCAACCTGTTTGTCAGCTACTACAACATGTATCTCTTAATAATGAATATTTGAAAAAATATTTGACATGAAGATTTACACGAAACAAGATGGTGCTTGTGTATTTTATTAATATCAAAATCAAGAATTACAGACAAATGAGAGAGCTGCAATATTTATAGATATTGGATAGCTTCTATCTCATCCACAATATATAGAAACAAATTATCTAATATGAGAAAATATGCAAATAACATATTGCCCTAACTTTCCCTATTGCCCCTCATGAAAATCATCTGGGAACAAAGTATGCAAGATATAACATGATCCCACAAACATTGAGATGAGAACACTGTCTCTTAGTTAACTAACAACTAAGGATAACAAATACCTATTAACATAAGTTTAAAGTATTTAATTAAATACTTTAACTTATTACATTTATTCAAATATCAACTAATGATGAATTAAGATAAGTTTTATTCCAAACATTCCCCCTTTATTCAACATGGTTTCAAGTGAACAGGAGAGAAATTCTCTAAAACCCTCAAATTTACCTCAAGCAAGTGACTTTGTGAAGACATCTGCACGTTACATATCTGTTGGGCAATATTAGAGCTAGATGTTGTTGTTCTGAACATGTTCACGAATGAAATGTACCTGCACCTCAATGTGTTTGGTGCACTCATGAAAAAATAGATTTTGAACAAGTTTTACTACTCCTTCATTATTAACATGTAGGATAGTTGGATCTTTCTATGGTATTCCCAATCCTTCAAGTATACGTCGAGCCATATCGCTTCATAGAAAGCTCCACCTGTTGCATGATATTCTGATTCTATGGAGGATCTTGAAACACAAGTTTGCTTCTTACTCCCCCATGATATCAGTCTAGATCCCAAAAAGAATACAAATCTTGAAGTGGATTTCCTATCATCTATGTTTCCTACATGATCTGAATCTAAATATCCTATCAAGAAGAAGTTATTATTCTTCTTGTATTATAGGCCATAGTCCATAGTTCCTCTGATGTACCTCAATATCTCGCTTTGCTTCTTTCTAGTGAGAAACCCTTGGTTCTTGCATGAACCATGAAAGATAGCTGACTGCATAGCTGATATCCGGCCTAATGTAAGTCAAGTAGATGAGACTCCCAATCAACTACCGATAGAGAGTTACATTTACTTGTGGTGATAGATTTGTTTGAGACAGTTGAATTCTTATCTCTATAGGTGTGGAAAATGGCTTACAATCCATCATATTGAACTTCTTGAGCATTTTCTTGGTGTATTTCAATTGTGACACAAAGATATGATTTTCTCTTTGCCAAAATTCAAGTCCAAGACAATAATGCAGAAGCCCGAGATTGGTCATGTCGAATGATCATGTTAGATCTTTCTTTGTTGACTCAATCATCCTCATTGATCCTCCAGTGATGACTAGATCATCGACATATACTACAATGATCACTATCTCCCCTTGCTTTTTGAGATAGAGATTAGGATCGTATGGACTCCTGTTGAATCCATGTTGAATGAGATGCTCATTGATTTTTATGTACCATGCCCTGGGAGATTGCTTTAGACCATATAGTGATTTTATGAGTTTACATACCTTTTCCTCTTTACCTAGTATGACAAAACCTTCTGGTTGAGTCATGTAAACTTCTTCCTATAAATCACCATTAAGAAAGGCACTTTTCACATCCATTTGGTGTATTTTCCAACCAAATTGTGTAGCTAGAGAAAATATTAACTCTAAAATTTTTTATCTTAGTTGTGGGAGCAAAAGTCTCATCATAATCAATGCCTTATTTTTTAGCATATCCCTTAGAAACTAGTCTAGCCTTGTGTTTATCAATTTTTCTATCTACTTTGTACTTCGTTTTGAAGATCCATTTGCATCCAATCAGATTTTTCCTGGTGGAAGATCTGTAAGTTGCCATGTATTATTTTTCATAAGTGACTTATATTCTTCATCCATAACATCTTTCCAAGGTTTAGACTATAGGGCATCTGAAACTGAGGAAGGCTCAATAGTTTTAACAAATTTACCCATTAAGGCAAAATTGACCTCATTTCGAGCCATACTGCGAGTCCTGATTCTCGTCGTAGATGTGTCAGGGACACTATCCAATTTTGCATCTCTAATCATACTTGTATACCATTTACGCATACTTTTTTTATTCCTGTGGGAGGTTAAATTCCATTATCTTCCCCATCATCATTGTCATCATCAAAGTGATTACCATCCTTTGTTTTCACTATAGGGTTGATTTTTTCATCATGTGAGTATATCGAAGGAGCATCTGCTTCTTTCTTCTCAAAGAAATCAATATCCCGACTAGTGTATACCCTCCTTGTTTTTGGATCCATAAGTCTGTAGCCAAGTGCTTCATCACTGTATCCCAAGAAGATAAGTTTTTTTGATTTCATATCAAGCTTAGTTCTTTGTTTCTTAGGAATGTGCATACTTGCTTTACATCCAAAAAATCTAAGGTGTGAAATAGATGGCTTATGCCCTAACCATGCTTCTTATGGTGTTACTCCATCAAGAGCTGCAATGGGAACTCTGTTTAGTAAATACACTGCTATTTTAGTTGCTTGACCCAAAATGTTTTTGATAAACCTACATCATCAATCATACATCACACCATATCCATGATAGTATGATTTATCCTTTCAAAAACACCATTTTTTTATGGTGTGTGAGGAGGATCCATTTGATGGTGAATGCCATGTGTTTTCAAAAAATCATTGAACTCATTCTTTGGTGGATTGATCTCGATACGGCGGAGTGTTTTTATTTTCCTACTAGACTTTGTTTCAATAAAGGCTTTGAACTTCTTGAAAGTTTCAAAAGCTTGGTATTTTGTAGAAAGATGGTATATCCAATTTTTTCTTGAAAAATCATCAACAAATATCATGAAATATTGAAACCCAAAGTGGCTAGGTCTCATTAATCCGCACAAATCGGTATGCACTAAGTCAAGTTTTGCGTTTTCCCGAAATGTACTATGTTTGAATGGTTCTCTATTTTTTTTTCTTGCCAAACAATACTGACTTTATTCTCGTACCCTTTTTAGAGGTGGTAAAACCCTAACCATGTCATATTAATGAAGTGTGTTAAGATAGAAAAATCTAACATGTCAAAGTCTTTGATGCCATAGTTGAGCTGATGATGTATCCTAGGCTACAAGTGCTTGATCATTTCGTTGAAAAAAATCCAACTGAAACATTCTTCCCAAATTTGAATATTTTGCAACAATTTTAGAGCTTCATGACTTATCTTGAATTAGGCACATATTTTTACCTCCTTTACAATCAAATTTAATTTTGAGATTGTGATCTAATAATTGAATCATGGATAACAAATTTTTTGTTAAACGAAGGACATAAAGAACATCTATAATTTTACAATTATGTTGCCAAAGTGGTACTGAAATGGAACCAATGCCTTAAAAACTGTATGATGTATCATCACCCAAAGAGACATGATTTTCCTTGGGTGTTTTGCTCATTATGAAGAATCAATCTTTCTTTCTGTCATGTGTCGAGTTACACCCGAGTGGAAATACAAAATTTGATTTTTAGAATTAGATACTTTAGTTGACTGTGTAGAATATAGGAAGTCATCATCATCAAATTGATCTTCATGTTCAGCTACATTTCCTTGTTGAGTTGGTTTCTTCTTCCACTTGTTATTATTTTGTCCCTGTTTACTCTATTGTTGACCAAATTTTGTTTTTTGGTAATTAATCTTTTTACCACTTGATGATCCTTGTTGGAATGTGTTGTACCAACAATTTTTTAACTCATGTCTTTTTTACCACAAATAAGACATTTTTGTTGGTCCTTTTGGCCTTGTTGAGTATTACCTTGCTTTTGAGGTGTTTACTAGACTTAGCCTATTTTTTTCCTTTTTGATTAGAAGCAAGTGCCTACTCTTCAGTTTTAGTAGTTGAGTGAATAGCTTCCTCTTGTTGTAGCATATTCACTAACTCTTCAAAAGTTGTTGTTTGACCAATTATGTTTAATGTGGTCACAAAAATCCTATATGAAGGAGGAAGAGCTCTCAATACTATAGGCACAAGTGATGTGTTAGTTACTTCTTCTTCCAAAGCTTGAAGTGATGCACACAAAGTTTCCACTCTTCTAAAAAAATATTTCAACTTTCTCAGTTGGTTGCATTTTCAAGTTCAATAGTTGACTCTGGAGATGAAGTATTGTGTTCTTATTTTTGACTCATATATTGTTTTCAACTTATCCTAAGATTATTTTGTTGTTTTAGTCTCATGAATATGAGGTTGTACCTCATCTAAAGCACTAAACAAGATTATCAAATTTGCTTTTTGATTTTCATGATCAACTGTAGCTTGTTATGTAACATCTGTTGCAGATCTTGTTAATGTACCAGAAATAACAAACCATAGATTTTCAAAATCAAGTTGTGCGTGAATTTTTGTTTTCCATGCTAGATAATTATCAGAATGCAAAAGTTGAGAATCTAGAAAAAAGAATTTTGGTGCTGTAATTACGGCCAGTGTGAAAAATGATAAACAATAGAAGAAAAAATTAAAGAATTTTCCCCCCTTAAAGCATGCACACCCCCCAAAAAATATTATTTTATTTATTTGGGCTCCTTTTGGCCATGTACAATGAATTTTTGGCACTATTGGCCCTGTTATAATTTTGGCTTTGTGGCCGATTTGCAAAAAAAAAAAAATGGCTCTCTTGGCTGATTTGAAAAAAATAATTTTTGGACTCTTTGGCCTCTTTTGAAATACAATCTCTAATTTGTTAAATTTTTACAAAACAAAGCTTATTAAAAGCTGGACCAAGATATAGATCTCACAAAAACACACTTTAAAAAAATGGCACCTCAATCTAAGGTACCAGTTGAAAGTTATGGCTCTTTTAAGTTACAAAATCAATATCTTTCCGGGCCCCTTTCCAAAAATGGAAAGTTTTTTTCTTTCCTTCTAATTTTTCCATGACGTCCGAAATGGAAATTTTTTAAAAGCAATTTTTTAAAAATGAACGTAGCTAACAACTTACATGCATGCATAGTGCATTTTAGGGTGCAACTGCAATTCAACCACTTTTCATATGCGTTATAATAACCCTTGGCCATAGTTTTCTTTTATTGTTTCTCTTTGTACGCAGGTATTTTTTTGCTTGGAGGCAGCTTGTTCTTCCTTCTTCCAATGCAACTTTTTTTGTTGCAGGTTACAAATCTTCTCCACATTCAATTTGTAGTCTTTGTTTTGGATGTAGGCACATTGAAGTTCATTAAAATATCCTTTCTTCTACTCCTTTGGCAGATGTAGGTTCACAGAGAAACTTCCATGTTTGATTGGATCTCCTTTTTTAAATGCTCAAATACAGAGAAGAGGAAGAAGAATACAAAGTACAAAGAAGAGGAAGAAGAATACAAAGTACAGAGAAGAGGAAGAACAAGTAATGTGGGGAGCTTGAAAATATTGGGTCCCCACAGATCAAAAATATTGTATATATATTTTTTTTTAAATGCTTCCAATTTAAAAAAACATTGCACGTACAGGTAATGTTTAAAAAAATAGAGAATGAAACAATGTCACATTTTGCAAAAGAGTTACATCTAGGTCTGCAAGGGCATGTGATTGCACTCTAGGTGTTCTTCAACTATAAATCAACCATGATTCAGGGTGTGGAGTTGGGTAGGGGATGTGAAATGGTTGGGGGCATCTATGGCTCCTCCTAGCTCTGTAATTTCTCTAGATCTCCCTAAACTTCCCTAAAACCTCCTACACTCCACTCTGCATCAGAATGCTACTCTGATACCAAATCTTGAAAATGAATACTTGAAAGCAATATTTGACATAGAATATTTGCACAGAAACAAGATGGTGCTTGTGTATTTTATTAATATCAAAATCAAGCATTATAGACCAATGAGAGAGCTGTAATATTTATAGATATTGGAAAACTTATATCTCATCCACTTTATATGGAAACAAATCATCTACTCGAGAAAATATGTAGAAATAGCATATTTCCCATAACGCCCCTATTGCCCCTCATGAAAATCATCCAGAACAAAATATGCAAGATATAGCATGATCTCACAAACATTGGGATGAGAACACTATCACTTAGTTAACTAACAACTAAGTATAACTAATACCTATTAACATAAGTTTAAAGTATTTAATTAAATTAAATACTTTAACTTATTACTTTTATTCAAATATCAACTAATGGTGAATTAAGATAAGTTTTATTCCTAACAATATCTTATCTCATTGATTGCGGTCATCCTTCTTCAAAGGAAATTGATTTATGTAATGATATTTTACACAATTATAGCAGCATCGTACAGGTTTCTTCCTAGGCTCGAATTTATTTCCAACCTTAAAGTTATCATTTTGATTCTTATAGGTCTTCTATCCATTATTATTGTTCTTGACAAAGTTATTTCACACATTAGCAGCAGGTTTATTTGCTGCTTTTTTCTTGTTGTTTTCATTAGCAATTTTTTTTTTCATACCAAAATTTAACCATGATCCCTTTTTGGGTGCAAGCAATAAAGAAGAGTTTGGAAATTTCTTTCTGATTTCCTCCTTATGGGTAGAGATTGCTTTCAATTTTTTCTCCTACCTTATGGCTTTTTCCACAACCCCTTCCATAGTGGTTGGGTTGTGAACATCTACTTCACCACCTATAATGGGATTTAATTCCATGATAAATTTCCGTATTTTGAACTTCTCGTCAGTTTGGTACTGAGGTACATACTTAAGGAGCTTAGTAAACCTCTCCTAGTACTCTATTACGGTAAATTTTCCCTGAGCTAAGTTCTAAAATTTAGTCATTTTCTGATCATAGTAAAGTTGTGGTAGCCATCATTGCCTAAAATAATTTTTAAATTGATCCCAAGTAATATTTGTTTCATTAATGTTTAACTCAGCCTTGTGGTTGTCCCACCATGAAGATGCTTCATGGGAAAGCTGATAAGCTCCCCATATTGCTTTTTTTTCTTCTAAGAAGTTCCTTATTACAAAGTAATTCTCTATTTTATTGAGCCAGTTCTCAGATCCATCTCCTAATGTAGTGCCATCAAACTTGGGTGGAATTATCCTTTTTATATCATTAGTGAGTTTAGTTGTCAATCTTTCTTTTTTATTTTCAGGATAATTAGGTGCATTAGCATTAGCGTTGGCTATATTATTGTTATCAACACCTAAATTTCCAACATTGGTGTTGTCCACAGGAGGTGGATGATTATTTTTACCAACATCTTCTTCCTCCTCCTCATTACCCATTACTTGTTGTTCAAGTATAGCTAAATGATCTCTTGTGTCCAACAGGGTAGAAAGGATCTCATCAAGTTTTCGGAAATAGCTTCTTCTCCTTTGGGTGGCTAGTTGTTTCAACATTTCCTCTTATTCTAACAATTTTTTGTTAACAAGAAAATTTATATTTTATCAGATTATGGCTACAATAGGTCCAAGAGCTGTAACCTTTAGCTCTAATACCGATGTAACATTCCAATTTTTAAGACTTTAGAAACAAGGTATTTTTTAAAAATAATGTTCTATATTCTAAATAATCATAATTTAGAACACACATACCATGCTAATCAATCCCATAACAAATAACCATATGCAGTTGTAATGACTTGGTGAAACACCGATCTCTCATTTCATGACTTAGTGAAACACCGATCTCTCATGCTAACCCATTGAATTTTTGAGGTGTTAAGTGTTCTGTTTAAGAGGCCTATCTGAATACTTGTTACCAATATTCATTTGAAATCTCACTTCTTAAAATTAGGTGACATAGGACAACACAACCAATAACTTGCGATACTTTGGCCAAAGATTTACAACATACTATTCATGTTAATATTCCTAGATGGCATACTCACAAATAGAATACATCCTTCACCCCACTTCATATGTTATCTAGAATGGTCTTCACTGACTCCTGTCAATCCACTTGTTCAAGGTTTAACCCTAACCAAGGTTAGCAACATAGTCTAGTGTAGAAGGCTACTCATGGTGACTAAGGGTACATAGACATACTCAATCGACCTAAGTCGATTGTGTTTGTCTAGTTATCCTAAGTCGTCATGAGTTTCCCCAACACTAGATCATGCTTCCAACCTAACCTAGGGTATAACTAAGATCAAGTCTGAGTTTATGTAGATCTAGATGATTCAATTAAAGAAAGGTGTTGTAACATGTCAATTGTAACATAGTATCCTTAGGAAGGCCTAATCCTTCACAAAGGTACGGTCTTTGTAGTTGGCGTGTGCCAACATCCGACCGAGTCATCCCATCTAGATGTACATACCCAAGAAAGAAGTTAATTACTTAATTATTTTCCTTAATTAAAGTCTAATTACAACAACCATGTTGAATCCCTAGTTTCATTAACCATTAAGGTTACAAGTAATAAATGAATTGTAATTGCTATGCAGATACATCGAATATTTTCTTTTCATTTATTAACTTCCTAATTTAAGATTCAATTTACAAATGAAACAACATACTAATAGTGTGGTTCACTTATTTAACTTATCCATGTCTTAGCTGGTTTAAGTTCTGAATTAGATTATTTAATAATAGACTTCATTGAAATGAAGTCTACTATTATATATTTATATATACCTTTCATTTGTTTTATTCAGATTAAGGTATTAATCAAGAGGAAGTACATCTTCCTCTTTCCAAGATGACATTAGGTTTAATTCCAAAGGGTTCTAATCCAACTAATTAACATTGCGGAATACTTGTCTCGTATTTTTCTTATTAAGAATTAGGGTTCATTTGTAACCCCTTAACATTATACAAGTAATCATAATGGATTCGTTTATCCATTAACATCATTTTAATAAACCATAGTGATTTAATTAAATGATCAGCCATGAATGCCAACTTGATAAGTTACATTAAATAAAGGGATAGTATATCTAATTCCCTTACCACCTAGTTCATTTTATTTCAACCCAAAAGGGTTCATTTCAGATATATATATATAAAAGAACAGAGATAAGCTTATCACTACTATTCACAGAATATACAAAAAGATGACACATCAAGTACAGATAAACCCATAAAATTTTCCATTTATCAAGGAGGAATTCATACATTGTAAGTACAAATACTTCAGACATATTTAGTGTCAAACAAAAAAAATAAGCTCTATAAAATTAAAAATTTCCTTTCCAACAATACATTTTAATAATGAATCATATTTCCTCATAAAAGATCTAGTCTTTTGATAAAAAAATTAATATCTTAAAATATCTTGTCTCCCTTTTACCAATTATGAGGTCCATCTGCAAAAATTGCTAGCACGGGTCAGTTTAGTGAACTAAGCATGATAAGCACTAAGCATTAAAATGATGTGCTTTTAACTAACTATTTCATAAAAAGAACTCTACTTTTATGAAACAGTTAAAGCATTACAAAAAGACACATCATAAAGAAATAGCAGTCATAAGAGGGAGAAACAAAGTGATAATCCATATCAACATCAAGAAAAGATCATGGTGTAATCAAAATCAATATTCAACCAATGATTTCATAGAAGAATTATTTCAGATAAATAATATTTCAACAAGATCACTAACTACATTTCATTTACAGATATTTATGATTCATCTCTTGATTCCATCTAACCAAAAAAGATACTAACTCTAATATCTCATAGGAATAGGACTACTTTATATGGGAAAAAATTCATATAATTCAACATTAACTTACTTCATCCTAAAATATTTAATGCCAAGCTCAATTAACTTTATGGAAAAATTTAGGATGAACCAACAACACCTTAAAGTAAGAGTTTCTTATTTAAGAAACTAAATCCAAGTTCAAAGTCAAACTCTAGCCTAAATTTAGGATCAACATCAACTTATTTGACAAAGGATGAATTTAATTTACATGCACTTAGAACTAGTCACACATCATGACAATTACATCACTTCCAATGTAATATTCAACGATAAGAAAGAAAATATTTATCTATAAACTACCCATCCTGTAAATCCTTTAATGTAATACAAAATGAATAATTCAACTCCTTTCACAAGAGTGATACAGGTGAGAGATGAATGAAAAGAGAGAAAGATAACAACCTATATCTTCCTTCAGAGTTTGAATAGGATGGTATTGTGAATACTTTAATTCCAAAAATAAATAAAGGATAACAATGAATAAAGATAAGATAAGATCTCATTATTCCTTCCTTAAAAGAGGTACACTTACCAGAGATTGAAAAGAACTGAGATAAATTTGATTGTCCAAATCCAAGAAAACATTCAACTCCAACAACCATTGAAACACAAAGAACTATTCAATATTACAATCGATAACAACAACTGTAACATGAAATTCATAAACTGAAAATGATGTTTTCCCAACTTACAAATGATAACTTGATAGAATGTAGCGCAAAAGATACAACTGAAAATCATTATTCCTAAGCTTAAAATAAATAACAGTATCTGTAGAAAAATAAAAACCAGCAACTGAACATTACATTCTTTCCAAACATTAATTGCATAAGTTCTAGAAGTTACTCTAATTTTTCCAAACAAAGAAGATACAAAGCAACGTTTAAGTAAATTACCCTTTTTCGGCCACAATTTTTTTCTTTTCAAAGAGACAACACACAAAGCTTACCCATCCATTGATGGTGAAATGAAGAAGGTGAGAGCAATATTTAATAGTCGAAGCTTCCATTCAAGCCAACCTAAAACCACATACATCACAAGAATCAATGGAACAGACTACTGGTTCAAGAAGAATGAACCCGACCTAGATTCAACCACAAGGAGAAACAATGAACACCAACATGACCCCAAGTCAGGTGCTCAAAGTCAAGCTCAAAAGAAGAATTTCTAAACTAAAAATTTTATAATCCATTTCCTTAAGATAGATAGGGTTGAGTTATTCAATAATTCGTCTAAGTTACCACGTTCCTACGATTATCGATTGTATATATTATTTAAATAAAAAGAACTAGTTAATCCCAACAAGATGAACCAATAAGGAAACTCTTGAAACACTCAAACTCACTTTAGAAAATATGTAACTAAATTCAATAACTTTCCACAAGTCATGCTAGCGAGGATAAAATATTAACCATGCTAAACAAATAGATTACATTTGATGAGATTTGTTCAAACCCATTATCAGACAAGTCACTAACAACTTTTCTTACAACTTAATAAGTGTAAGTTAAGAATAAAATTCATTTAAGTTTAAGAAGAAGTTAAGTATGGGTCTATCATTTTTCCATCAAAGGAAAACAAAACCCAAAATATATTTATTTTATAACAGTAACTCCTACTAACCAGTTTTAGTAGAGTCCAACATGAGTTTTCAAAATTCAACAACATCTCAAGTTCAACAGAAGTTAAACATGTTTCCTACTATTTTTTTAAACAAAGAAACAAAACCCAAAACATATTTCTAACATAACAAAGAATCATACTAAACGAGTTTGATAAAGTTCAATAGGAGTTCTCAAGATAGGATAACATCTTAAGTCCAAACAAAGGTTTAAGCATGATTCATTCATTTTTCCAACAAAGGAAACAAACCCAAACATATTTCTACCATATCAGTGAATCCATATAGATAAAATACAGAGAAAATAAGTTTCAAAAGAAATATCAAACAACACATAAAAATTCATTTGTTTCCCCAAGAGCAGAGTTCTTTTAATGAATACATTTAGGAAAAAGTAGAACAACTTAATGGGTAGAGCCTATCATGCCTAATAGAGCTTCTTCTCGATTTGTAGATGATTTCCCAGCCGAGCCTCAATAGTCTCTTCTTTTCCAAGCAACATCAACCACCCCAATCTTTCCACTTCTTCTTATACTTCCACAAAGTCCAAAAATAGTTCAAGAATGCCAAGAATATAGATAAATCAAAAATAGAACTGTTGGTTCGAAGAACCAAAAACCCCATGCAGAAAAAATCAAAATAAACTAAAGATCAAACAACCTTTCCAAAATCCTTCATGCATTTTTCCTAGGTGGTTTCTTCACCATAAACGGGATCAATTAATGTGAAGGACAATCAATTTTCCCTCCTATTTCTCCACACGAGTGCCATCCAGGTTTGGCGAGATTTTAATTCAAAATTTACATGCAATTTCCATTTAGTGGTTATGCCAACTAGGCATCCCCTAACTCCCAATGCCACTGCAAAAATTGGTAGTCCGTAACATTTAAACCAAAATAAATTCCAATTAATGCCTAGAAAACTGACACCACCAACCTTACCATTTTCCAAGTAGTCCATAGGGTAGCAATAGTTTAGGTTATATTTTTATTAGGTTAGAAATCAACCTTAGTTCATAGGTAGGTATTAATTACCTTAGGTTATAATCCAAACTTAGTATAGAACATCCCAACTTAGGTTAGGGTATCCACATTAGTGATTTACTATCAGGTCTATGACTCTTATACATTTTTCAGTGTTTAAACATTTAACAAGAAGGCCTAGGCTTATCACCCTAAAGCATGTTGCCAATCAAGGATCCCTAAGAAGAAGAGTTCTTCACCATTGTAGACAAAACAAGTCACATTCAAGCTCACCTTCCATTTCTGAATGTCAAGACAACAAGACAAGTAGGTAAGAAGAATTGAAGCATACCTTGGATCAATGGAATTGATCTAAGGTTTTTTTGTTTACACAAGATAAATTATGTCTACACAATACAATTTCATCACCTTCTTAAAAGTGAATTTAAGTTGTACAAAGAGATGAATGGCATTATTTTCAAGTAAGAAAAATTTAAAACCATAAATGATTCTTTTCAACAAATAATGAATTATCCATTGCAAACATGATTTCCTAAAATCATAAGAGTAATCCTTCCTAAGACAAATCACTTGTCAACATTTACAATGTCAAGAGTGGAAGTCATCACTGTAAAAACCATGTCAAATATGTTACAAGTATGGATTTAATAACATTATTGTCAAAGGAGATTTAGAATTAATTGTAAAGCAAGTTAGGAACTTGTATGCAACTAAAAACCATAGGCTGAGATAATATAAGCATGTAATTTGGGACTTCATAGAATTATTTGATTCCTTCAATATCCTTTATCATGAAAGGGCTCATAATGTAGAAGCTAACAAGTTGGATGTCATGGCATCTCAATATGAAAATGAGACAAAGTATATCCTTACTTGCTATTATGAAGTAGAAATGTTAGTGGACCATCTGTTCCTAAAAATATTCAATATTGGCAGGTTTTTGAGGATGATGCTTAGATCCAAAGGTTTTTAACTTTTAAAGATGAGTTCACTAATAATATCATTGATCTTGAACCCATGGTGGAACTGTGAAGTAAGGGAGACCCTCTTTTGAAAATATATAATTCAGCTAAAGATAAATATTATTCCTAGAGGACTTGTCATCCTTTAGTCAAATTTTGATAGTGCAGATCAAGTAATGAAAAAACTTTTCTATGTATCAAGGGATGTTGAAGTATGCAAATTTGGAGCTTCTCAAAGCCCAAGAAATGTATAGTTTGGGAGTAACATGAGTAAATAATAAAAACATGGTTATAGTAAGTTGTTAAAGAAATACCAAAATTTCTTGACATGGTCTTATTCAAAACTAAAAGCTTACAGAGAAGACTTGTTTCAACACGAGATACCATTGGTTCCTCACTCCAATCCCTTCAGATAGAAGAAAAAGCTAATAATTTCCCTTCTTGCAAAAAAATTCAAGCATAATTGACTAAACTGCGAGATGGTGGGATAATTCAGCCCACTAGATACTCTTCATGGGTTGCCAACTTAGTGTCAGTCAAAAATAAGAATGGGGATATAAGGATTTGTGTGGATTTTATAAATCTAAATAAATCATATCTTAAGGATAATTACCCATTTCCTAATATGGATAATATGTTACAAAAGGTAACATGATATGAGTTGTTATCTACACTAGATGGTTTCTCAAGTTACAACTAGGTGGTGGTAAAGCAATCAGAATAGTTCAAAACTACTTTCACTACCCCATGGGGAACATATGTCTATGTTAGAATGAATTTTGGACTAATGAATGTTGGTGAAACCTTTCAGAGAGCTATGGATGTGGCCTTTTCTAGTTTCATTAATGATTTCATAGCAGTTTATCAAGATGATATAATCTGTCTTCTCTAGACACAAGGGTGACCATTTGGGGCACCTTGAAAAGATATTGATTAGGTGTAGAGAGTATGGGATTTCATTGAACCTAAATAAGTGCCACTTTGGAGTGCAGAAGGAAAAATTATTAGGACATATAGTGTCTCAGGAAGGAGTGATGATAGATCCTGAAAGGGTGGAGGCAATTGATAAAGTCCCTATCCCTATGTCTAAAAAGGGTATCCAATCCTTTTTTGGACAAGTAAATTTTGTAAGAAGGTTCATCTCCAACTTTGCTAAGATTACTATTCCCATCACAAGTATGTTGAAGAAGGATCAAACCATCAAGTGGGAAGAAGGGGTTATTTAAGCATTCAAAGGAATAAAGGAGGCACTCAAGAATACCCCCATATTAACTAGTCCTGATTATAAGAAATCATTTTGGATTTTTTTCCTTTGCCTCTGATAATACAATAACTTTTGTATTATTGTAGAAAGATGAAGAGGGGCATGAGAAAACCCATTTCCTTCTTTAGAAAAGCCTTGCAGGGAGATGAGATGAAATATTCCATCATGGAAAAACAATATTTTTCCTTGGTAAAAGCCATTAAAAATTTTAGACCTTACATTCTAAGCTCCAAATTTATATCTTATGTACCCCATACAATGGTAAAATACATTTTATCATAAATGGATATGTCAAGTAAAAGATGTTGATGGGTCAAAAATTACAAGAATATGACATGGAGATTCAAACCACAAAATTGGTTTGAGGATTGGGCTTAGCAAGGTTGATGGTAGAGAGAAATTTACAGTGATGGAGATACATAATGTTGAAGAAGATGGGCCATACCCTCATGAAAAGGTGAGAACTTCAGTTTGGTATAAAGATATAGTATATTACTTGATGAACTTAAATTTTCCTATGCACTTAGACAAGAATCAAAGGAGGAAACTCAAGCTGGTTTCCCAAAAGTATATTTTTACTAATCATGGACTGGCTTGGAAGAATCCAGAAGGAGTTTTTCTAAGATGTATCACTGAGGAAGAGGAACCTAAAATAATTACAGAATTTCATGGGGGAGTGTGTGGAGGCCATTTTTCTAGAAGAGTTACTACTCACAAAATTCTAAGGGCAAGATATTGGTGGCCTTCATTGTTCAAATATGTTGCCTTGTTGGTTTGAAGATGTGAGAGTTTTCAACATTTTTCTAGAAGATTGAAATCTTCTAGGGCCCTACCCCTGCATCATGTGTCAATAAAAGCCCCATTTAAATAATGGGGATTGGACTTTATTGGTGAGATATAAAACTCTTCAAGTGCTGGCCATAAGTAGATATTAGTAGCTATTGATTTCTTCACAAAATAGGTTGAATTCATTCCCACTAGGAAGGAAACTCATCAAGTAGTCATGGAATTTATTCTCAATAACATAATTTGGATATTTGGGGTGCATGCCAAGATAGTTGCTGATAGTTCCATGATCTTCAGATCTAAACCATTGGAAACAATGTGCCATGATTATGTTATAAATTTGTATTATGAATTAAATTATAATCATCAAGGAATGGCCAAAAAAATCAAGTAATAAAAACCTGCTAAAGATCCTTATAAGAACATTAGAGACCAATAAAAAGAAATGGGGTGAGAAAATAAAGTTTGCATTATGGGAAGACAAAATTACTACCAAGAGGTCTACTAGAAAGAGCTCGTTTGAGTTATTCTATGGAGTTCAAGCCCTTTTTCCCTTGCACTTACAACTTTCCACCTATCAGTTCATAAAGAAATTTGAAGAAGGAGAAGAGGTGAGTCCATATGAAACAAGGATCAATCAAATCATGGAATTGGATGAAGAAAGAAGGGAATCCCACCAAATACATGTCAAGTTCAAAGAAAAACTCAAGAATTTATTTGACAAGAAGGTCACTCCAAGAGTTTTCAATGTTAGAGACCTAGTCCTGTTATGGGACAATAGACATGAAGACAAGGGAAAACATGGAAATTTTTATGCCCTATGGATGGGACCTATTATATTGATGTCATTATTGGAGATCATACTTTCTTTGTGAAGGAATTGGAAGGATTTTTTTGGAATTTCCTGAATGGAAGGCATCTCAAGCAATTTATGGATTGAGCCAAAGGATCAGTATGAGAATTGTACAATGTACAGTTGTGTTATTTTTATTTTTCCGTTGTTTTTATTTTTGTTTCCATGTTTGTGATTTGTCTACAATGACCATGTTTCGAGACATGGCGATATTTTAGTATGAATGTAAGGTATATTTTAAAACGCCTTGAGTTTTTGTCTCCCCGATTCCTTACCCAATGGATTAGGCATATAGTGTTTTTCTGTTCTTGTGGCACCCACAGGAGTGCTCATCCCTAAGCGGGAACCACTATTGGTGCTCAATCTAGCTCCTTAGATCGAGCTATTATTTTTCGTAGAATATATGAAGATATAACTATTTTGTGTGCTTCATATTGCTCCCGTGCTTCAAAATTCATTCTAAGTAAGGGATAAGTATCAATTTGTAAGAAATTTCATGCCTTGGTGAAATAAAAGAAAGGATTTAATAGAAATGTCGAAGGACTGGTTTAATGGACTGGTTAATCAAAGTATGAAAATATTCAGACTTGCGGGTGATTGAGATATGTCTACATCTTTTGCAAAGAACCTACAATCAACACCAAATGATCTAAATTGATTCAAGAATCCAAAGATATGAAGGCTCGAAATCATGCAACCCGACCATGAAGTATAAAGCTATGAAACTAGTTAAAATGACAAATTTAAAATGGACTTATCCATTTTAAAAATTCAGGATGTTCAAATGTCCATAAAATATCTACATTGCCAAAAATTCAAATTCCCATGAAGAAAAGGACACATGGCAAGATTACGGGCCTCTCTAAACCATTCAATTTTCACAGACTTCAAGTGTACAAAATTTATCAAATTGCATAAAACCTCGGGTCCGGCGGTGCAGGACAAGGGACAATACATGGAAACATTTTAATAAATCCAATGAAGAATTCTACCTAAGATAAAATTCGTGATGTGAAGGCCCGTCCCACAACGAATTAAAGACAAACAAAAAGAGAAAGAGCACAAACTATGAAACATAAAGGTTCATGGAGCTTTCTCATTGGTTTGTGGTTCGCACTTTGATAAGACTAACAATGCAAAGGTGCATGGATCTATTTCATTGGTTTATGCTTCACACTTTAAAGGTCCTTGTAAATGAAACTAATTGCAAGAAGTGTGGAGCTTTCTCATTGGCTTACATTTCATGGAAATAAATCAAGCTTATCAAACATTCTGATAGATTAAAGAGCATGGAGCTTTCCCATTTGCTCATGTTTCACAACAATCAGTTAAGTTTATCAATAAATCTGAATTGCAAAGGAGCGTGGAGATTTTCATTGGCTCATGTTTCGTGGTGGCATGTACAAGTAAAAGAAAAGAATGACATTGCGAAAAGTGTGGAGCTTACTCATTAGCTTAAGTTATGTGGAGGGAAATTAAGTAAAAGAAAATTCTAAAATGTGAATCTAGTGTGGATATTTTTCATTGGATCATGTTTCAAGGTGGCTAAGTATAAATAAAATAAAATTTTGGCACCATGAAGGATCATGGAGTTGTTTCATTGGCTCACGTTTTATAGGAAATAGTCAAGTACAAGATTAGTTTGAGAAGGTGAAGATGCATAGCATTTTCTTATTGGATTGCATAGAGAAGAAAATAAAATCAATGTACATGTGGAAAAAAGCTGAAGCCAATCAAAAGCTATCATGTGTCACTCTCATGTTCATCCTAATAGGTAAAAATTCAAATAGCCATAAATTTTGATCCAGAGCTCCAAATCAAGCAAAATTGTTTTCTTTGGAAATGTATCCTCGAGATCTTCAAGTTAGCATCATATGATTCAATAATTGATGTAATTTTGTGGGAGAAAATGAGAAAATAAAAAGACATAGATGTACCTAGCAATATCAGCTAATTGTTTTTGCGTATGTGGCAGTGAAGGCATGAATTGATCCCAAAATACTAACAAAAAAATCAAATATTTTTAGTTAGACAAGTTACATTCCCACTCTAATTAAAAATATCTTTCTTTATGAACAAGGAGAAGATTCATTTGCTATTTTGGAGGGAAATTTGAATTGTAGAATTCATAAAAATTGTATAAATATGGGGGCTTGTCCTCATATCAAAGGGATCCAATTATTTTGTTCTTAAAAAAGGAGTTAGTTTTGGTATTCTGATCAAAGGGATTTTTCTTTCTAAGGTTTAAGAGATATAATTATGAATAGTGCATGTTTCCTTTGTGAAATACATATAAATTTATGTTTCCCATACTTCTATGTCAAGGTGGTTGCAATGTGTACAACCATTGAAAAAAATTGAGAGCATTCTCTTGATGTTCCCTTGTTAATAAAGTCAAGATCTGAATGAAATATGTCCTCTTTTGAGTTAAATTTCTGTGTTCTGAGTTTTGTATGTTAAATTGTTGATTAATGAGTTATATTTTTGCTACAATCTTGTGTTTATTGCTTCTCTTTGTCGTACACTATATCAATCCTCAATGGTTGTGCTTTGGTCATTAATTTAATATTGTGTTGTGAGCATTTACTCTACAATATTAGATTTAATTGTAAAATCCTTACTCTAACCATTTTTTCAAAGTTATTTTTATTAGCCTTTGAGTGTATCTTAAGCGTACGAGTAGAAGCGAAGAAATAATTCATTATAATACTTACACGAGGTCTTGGGTCAAGTATTTTAGAGAGTGTGCTGAAAATTTACATCTGCTGGGTATTAATGAATGTAAATCTCTCTTTGTATAAAACTTCACCACTTAATCCAATTTTCTATGTATCCATAATTGCAGGCTACTTTAAGTGTTAAATTCTTTTCTATAAGGAATCTATCAGCCTATAATTCCCCCCTTTGTGAAGTTAAAAATACCATAATTGATCCCACCCCTTCATATTAACTCCCATTCATTCCATTTACTACATAGTTTCTCTAAATATCACTGAAGGTTCCTTTTATCCTTAAAAATTCATCAAAATGCAAGAGAAACCAAAATTTACTGTTTAGAGTAACATGTGTCTAGTATAGTAAGCATATGCAACATCTTTTGTGAAAAATCGTGAGGTGAGTGTTTGATTTATGCTAAATATTATATAGATTGGTCCATCATTTGAAAAGTCAAGAGGAACAAAGAATCCATCCTCCTCCTCTTCATTTAGGTTACACTATGGGTTCTCTCACCCTAGCTTGCGATAAGAAAAAAAGTAGTAGGAAAGGGTAATCTCCTTTTTATGTAATCCTCAGTCATCCCAAGGCTTGATTCCAAGGAAAGTGTTAAACCCCTCCCTAGCTACAAAACAATATATTATCTGGTCTACCACCATTCCAAATAACCCCCTTCCTAAAAATTTGTTGTCAATCCATCCAAGGGGTGGAAATTTGAGGACCAATAAGCCTCACATCAAATCATGGATAATGCTATAGATTTTCATGGGGTCAAGTTATAGGTATGGGATGGATGGGAGAAGATAGTAGACCCGAGGACCACTGAAGATTATGGATCATGGTATGTGATGGTGGTGCCTCGATGTATCACCATTCAATATCAGAAATAACAACTAGTATAGTTGTAGTAGCAGTAGGACTTAGGGGCCAAGCATTACAAGATAGGGACCAATTAGGCCAGCTAGAGGGTGAGGTCGATTTACACGAGGATTAGGGCTAGGGATAGGGATAGGTACTGAGACAGGCACAACTACGGGGTATGCACAACCATAAGTATAATAGGGTCTAGAGGTATAGCCCAAGATTTAAATACCCATATTACAACAAGTTCCCGTGATTTAGTAGGTTCATGTACGAGGTGGGTTTATAGGTTCCATCGTCACCTCTTAAAGTAGCTAGTCCACATATTGCAGTAGGTGGGCATGATGGAGATGGTGATGGAGTGGGGGCCACCACAGATATAGATATCATTCCTAGGATATAAAGTGATCCAGGGAGTAGGTGGGACATAAGTGGATGCTTTGCAGCTATAAAGGGATATGGCCATGATGTGGGGTGATGTTTCCTTTATCACAGTTCAAACCCTACAATGATGGTTGAACAGGGGTCTACAAAGAAATATTCCCTTAGGTAATAAGATTACAAAAAGCCATGACAGATAGATATTAGGCCATGGATGCATGAGATCATATTGTCATAGAGAGGACACATTGGGTAGCTAAGCGGACTCATCTATAGGTGGATGTAGCTCAGATTATAGGAGTGTGTGATGCACTTGACCATGTAATAGTAGAAAAGGATCTTGGGATTTAGTATATGATTTTACATTAGCTACAAGTGAGGCTAGATATTATAGGGCTCTCTCTCATGTTTTGGTTCTGGAGGCACAAAGGGCAATACTTTATAGTCAGATTGCAGGCATCCAATTGAGGTCAAGATCACATAGACCATACGGAGTTCGTCGTCTAATCAATGTGATCCCTCCACCGGCCATTGGCTAGACAGTCCTTATGTCGGCGAGAGTTAGGGTTGAATATTTTATTCTACACATGTATTTATTTTTTTATATTCCTCGTGATGAAGGCACAATTTTGATCGGATGTATATGTATGTTTTTGGTTATGCCTTAATATGAAGACACTTTTTTGATCCATGCCCATGATGGCATATTTTTGTATCGATGTATATCAAGACACATTTTTTATATGGATATTGATGTTGTGACATGTATATGATGATGGATTTTGATATTTATAGCATAGTATATTTAGCCCATGTTTTTATTATGGTCTATGATGAGGGGGATAAAAATAATACCTATTGCCTCATTGATGATATTATATGATGTTAGCTTTAGCATACATGTTGATTTTATGTTTATGATGATGTAGCTTAGCATTTTATTGATATGTGATGATGTTATAGATGTGATGATATGAATGTGAATGATGAGATGAAAACACACAATGTACAAGCAAAGAACACAAGTATAATGAATAGTTAACAAAACAATTATACATACACCAAACAACACAACAATCTAAAGCAATAAATTAATCTAATCAAGTAAAGAATGACTAATCTAGAAAGCATGCAATACAACACATTACATGCACAAATAAACAAACAAGGAAACACTACCTTGTTTTTGTGGAACATTTTCGAGATGTTTTGCGTTGTTTTTGTATTTTTGTGGGATAATGTTATATTGTTTTGGTTTGTTTTCTGTTGATACCTATTTGAATGTTTTCTAATTTTTTTGCAAAGATATGGACAAGAAAACAAAGATGTATGGATGCCCCTAGCAATAGATGGGAATGTATACATGAAAAATCCACACATATGTACAAGAATATGATCAACTAGATCAAGACCAAAAAGGATAGGCTCAAAAGTAACTCAGACATAGGAAAAACACTAGCTTAGGAAGAAGTGATCATGCCCCCAGGTGTGAGATTCTTGTGAAAAATGAATCCTCCTATGGTGCTAGAAATTGGTTTTCACCAAAGGACTTTTCCAAAGTGCCACCATTGCATGGTTTTCACTTTTGGACGAATTTATTTCTCTTTACTTTTTTGTTTATGTTTCTGATTTTTATATTTTTTATATTTTTTTAAAGGAACCCCATGCTTAGGCATAGAAACACTTGAGATTCATTTCATTCATAGGTTTATGAATTTCTTCACCATCAGGATATCCAATTTTATATGTACTTGAACCAAATTTAGCGACCACAACATATGGTGCTAACTAGTTAGGCTCAAAATTTCCTTTCTTCTCTCACTCCTTCATGGTGTTGAACTAATTATATTTAAAAACAAAATTTCCTACCTTGAACCAATGAGGTATGATACGTTTGTTGTAGCTCCCTTGCATTCAATTTTGATACATTTTAAGGTGATCCAGTGTGGAGGTGATTCTCATCTAACAATTCCAGATCGCTGCCAACCAATCCACCCTATAATCCTCTTTGTTTAGATAATCTCTCAAGGATATGCACAAAGAGGGAAACTCAATCTCAAGGGGAAAGATGACCTCTGTGCCAAAGACAAGTCAATATGGAGTTACACCAATAGGGGTGTGGATGGATGTTCTATAAGCCCAAAGAGAAGGATGGATTTGAGGGTGCTAGCTATGACTAATGTTTTTAACCATCTTCTCCATGATATAAACAAGATTATTGTTTGAGGATTCTTCATGTCCATTACCTTAAGGGTCATAGGGGTTGACTTTTTTTGTCAGATTTGGAAGCATTTTCATAGTACCTTCACTTGTTTATTCTCGAAATACTTACCATTTTCAGATACAATAGTAGAGGGAGTGTCGTAACAACAAATGATGTGATTCATTATAAACTTGGAAATATGTGCATTAGTGACATAAGTAAGAAGAACAACATCTACCCATTTTATTAAATACTCGGTGAAAGATATGATTTGGTTGTGGCCATCGGAGGAAGTGGGAGTAGGTTTCCCCACTTTGATAATGGCCATGAAGTCATGATGGGTTACAAATATTGTGCTTAGAGCATGTATCAAGTTACCATATTTTTGACATAGTAAGATTTTTTTTACATACTGACAACAATCAATTTTTGTAGTAGGCTAGTAATAGCCTACTCTTAATAAATTCTTAACAAGAACCATTCCACTTGTATGAGGCTCAAATATGCCTTCATGCACCTATTTGAACACTAAGATAAATTATTCCAATTTAAGACATCGTAATAGATTCCCATAGATAGTAGGGTATAATGGGATATACGTTGGATAAGGTTACATTTTTCAAAATGGGTAATGTTGGGAGGAAAGGTTCCATCATGTAGGTAATTATAGATATCAAGGTACTAGGGGGATAAGGGACCAACAAATTCACATACCAAGCAAGATTCTACATGTCGTAGGTAGGTGTTGTAAAATGTTCCACAAAGAATGACATGTCATTTTTAGTTGGTAGAATGTGTAACAAAGATCCAATTGTGTCCATGGCATCCACCACGTGATTTTGTCCTCTGGGTATCTTCTAAGGTGATTTACACAAAGAATTCCTTCAAAGTATCAACTAGTTTCTTGTAAGGGATGAGCTTCTCATCCTTGACCTTATATTCATCGTTTACTTGCTTGATGGTCAATTGAAAATCACCGATAACATTAACCTTTATGATATCCCATTGTATATCAATTTTTGGTCTTGTAATGAGGGCTTCATACTTGGCTATATTATTTATGCATGTAAAACCAAGTCTAAAAGCCCGAGGGATCAAATCACCTGTAGGAGTGATAAGAACAACTCCTGCTCTTGAGCCATGAAAGTTAAATGATCCATAAAATTACATCTTCCATACAAGAGATTCCTCAATATACATCATAGAATCATCTCACGGATCTAGATTCAATGGTTCAATTCTAAGAAAAGGGTATTCTTCTAGTTGATCCATAAGTACTTTTTCTTTGACTAATTTTTGGGTGATGTATTCAATATAAAACTCACCAAGCAAGATGATCCAATTATCCATCCTCCCAGTAAGTGCAGGTTTAGATAGTACATACTTGAGTAGGGCCAAATATGGATATAAGCCTGGTATTTTTATTCAATAGATAGTGATGGAGTTTTTGGAATGTAAACATAGTGGCCATGAAAGTATTTTCAATTTACGGATAGTTAAGCTCATAAGAGATTAAAGTATGGCTAAGGTAATAAAAGGATTTCATTTCTTGATTAAGATCATACTAAGCTAGAAGCACACCTATATAAAATTAGGTAGCTAATATATACAATAACATGGGTTTTCCTGGGGTAGGTGACATAAGAACATGCAGTTTTTCCAAATACTCCTTGAGTAAGGAAAATGCTTGTTGTTGTTCAGTACCCTAATGGAAAATAACATCTTTTTGAGAATATGTGTGTGGAATGGAATTTATCAGCAAGTTGGGATATAAATCTGTGTATAGCTTGGATAGATATTACCTTTTTTATGGGTCCATTTTGATTCCTCTCCTTGAAACAATGAAGCCTAGTAATTTTCTTGAGAGCACACCAAAGACACACTTCTTTGGATTAAGTATGACCTTATAATCTCTAATATGTTGAAAGATATGCCATAAGATTGTAAGATGTTCTTCTCTAGTCCTAGACTTACCTAAGATGTCATCAAAATAGTCTTCCATAATGTCATTCAACATGTCATGGAAGATGACAACCATGGCCCTCGATAAATAGCAATTTATAGCACGTGCATTCTTGAGGATGAAAGGCATGACTTGGTAAAAATTTCCCCCAAGGGGTAGTGAAGGTAGTTTTATGTTGGTCCTCTTCTATAATTTTGATTTGGTTATATCCTGAAAATCCATCAATGAGGGATAAAATTTTGTATCCCATAGTTAAATCAATAATCATGTCAATATTTGGTCGAGTAAAATCATCTTTTCGACATGCCTTGTTGATGTCCTTAAAATCCATGTAGATTTTGATACCAATAGGCTATTTCTACATGTGCACTTATTAGAAATCCATTTAGAGTATTCAATAGGCCTAATGAAGCCTACCGCTAACAAATTTACAAGCTCTTCTTTGACTAACAGAGCTACACGAGGATGCATCTTACAATTTTTTTCTTAATTGGCTTTGCTGATTTGTGCACAACTAAGTTATGCACTACCGAAGAGGGATATAAGCTTCGAATTTCCATTTAGGACAAAGAAAATATATCTAAGAATTACCAAATAAGCATGACAAAAGTTTTATGCTCTTGTGCTGAGAGGGAAGCTCCTAGCTTAACCATTTTAAGTTATTCTTCTGTTTTGATGTTAGCATCAATAGTCTCCTCCACCAAAAATTTGGATTCATCTTCCATATGTGCAAGATCAGGTGGGAGATTGATATCTTCCTCTTATGGCATCTCAAATATATTTTCACCCTTAGACTGGTCACTTTTTTATGTTTGTTGATGTTTCCATTTGTTTGTTCGCTAGTGCCTCGAAGAGGTTTTCACTATGGGACTTGGAATTTTTATTTTTTTGAGGCTTTTTAGAAGATATATTTCCCTCATTTTATTTCTTATTTTGATGACCATATAACTCAGCCTCCTCCTGAAGTACACATATGCATCAAGGTTGATGGAGAATACCTTTTTGTGGTCACCAACATGAATTTCATCACGGAGACCCATAAATTCACCAATCACTTCATCATTCTCAAAGAAGTCAATTGGTACATGTTGTTCTTGGTAAAAATCAAAATAGATGGGTAGACAAGATTACATTCGAGAGTGGAAGGGGATACAATAAAAATTCTTAATCAAGAAACATGTTCATGGTGGCAAGGTCCTTATATAGGATATAAAGGGAATATGTTTCGTTAGAATCAAAAGAGGTATCATCACATTTTGAAGAGGTATCTTTGACCTCCGAGGATGGGACCCATACGGATTAATTCCAACACCATTTTTTTACCTTTTGATGTGGTGTCGGAAGACGTTCCCACACACCCTGCTCATTTATGCCACATCCTTATCCTTAATAAGTCATGACATACATCATCTTGTTAGGGATGACATATTTAGGAGCTTGATAGCATGAAGCCATATCATCATCAAGGAGTGAGATATTGAAGTTTCAAGTAGTTTCTTGTCTTCTAGAAGGCCACCAGGAAGGAAAGTGTTGATGTTACAGTGTTCTTGGGACCATTGATATTTATAACTGGGCCTACCACCATCTTTGGGTGTTAGAGGGAGATTAGAAACTAGAAGGGATTATTGGAGGTTGTATTATCCATAGCTAATTACAAGGAAATTCATCTTCCATGAAGAAAAGAAGATACGATGTAGAAGCACCATATTTTTGTGGGCATAAAGTATAAATATCAATGTGGGAGGTGAGAGATTGATTGAATCATACAACTATTTCAGCTAAAGGAAATTCATATGTAATGGGAAATAACCCAAAAATTCTCTGTAATGGGAAAAGGGTTGGGGATCTCCAAGAATAGTAATATTTTTTCCTTCATGGTATAATTTAATACATTGATGGAAATTTGAAGGCACAACCTACATGGCATGAATCCATGGGCGACCGAGAAGCATATTGTAGGGTAGTTCCAATTCCAAGACATGGAACCAGGTATCATGAATAGTAGGCCCAACTTCCATAGGAAAATTTATTATACCAAATGATTGTCACTCCACATTATCATAATCCTTAATGGTGATAACATTAGGCTCCAATTTAGTATCAATGTTTCCTAGTTTTTGATTAGTTTTAAGGTACATATATTTAAACCAGATCCATTCTCCAAAAGAAACATTTTTATATTTTTATGAGTCACAATCACTTCTATGTACAAGGTTATATTATGGGTATGATCATTCATATGAATGTCATGTTGGCTAAAGGTAATGTGTTCGAAGGAGAAATCTCAAATGCAACCAAGGCTTAGAAGCACAAAGGATCAATATCAGTTGAAACTCCTAACCCCTGAAGGGTTTTGTAAAGGACGTCTTTATGAATGTTGGATATTTTAAGAAGATATATGATGGAAATATTAGTAGTGGTCCTCTCAAGATATTATAGAATATCATAATGACTATCCTAAGGGGTAGGAAAAGGAGGTTTTGAAATAACAAGATGAGAATGTTGTGTCTCCATGACACACTCTCGTGTCTTGATCTTAATTATATTTATATGCTCAATAGGAGGGTGAACACAACCAATGAGCGAATGAAATGGATTACTAGTTTGGGCAACATGATTTGATCAGGGGATCATTTTTAAAATTTCCCTAAACATCCATTAATGGTGTCAGTGTAGAAGATCATCTCAAGAGCTTTCCAACGACTGTGAGAATGTGACAAATAGACATCAGGAGCTCTAGATATGTTCAGTCAAAGTTCAGATAGCGGAAAGTCAACTCTGGTCAATTGGTCAATATTGGACTGAATCGCACTGTGACACATGGCTTTCCATCACTCGTCGAATTCACTTGATTTGCCTATTGGGAGATGACAAGTGGACTACATGATGACCGAGTTAATTAATTTCGATACCCCATGGTATGGGTCGAATTTTTATTTACTTGGTAAGTCCACTTACACACCATTCCAAATGCCATATATATATGTGTGTGTGTGTGTGTGTGTGTGTGTGTGTGTGTGTGTGTGTGTGTGTGTGTGTGTGTGTGTGTGTGTGTGTGTGTGTGTGTGTGTGTGTGTGTGTGTGTGTGTGTGTGTGTGTGTGTGTGTGTGTGTGTGTATGTGTGTATATATATATATATATATATATATATTAATGTTCAAACATTAGTATAAACCGCCACATGCTAAGTGCATTTGTGAAGGAGGGAAGCAGTGGTGGGGGCATGCAAAGGACCATGTGGAAGGAGGATGAAGCGGTTGTTGGGGGCTTAAAGCCATGCATGGTATTATCCATGTGAAGAATGGAGGGGATAAGGGTTATTAAACCTTACCCAAATATATGCCACTCCATTTGGGATTATATCCCATTAAAAGCATTTAAAACCGCTCCCCCTCTCCTTAGCCACTAAAATGGATGTTAATCCCATTTCATATGCCAATGCGCCAAATGGGGATTGTTCATCCCATTAAAAATGCAATCCGCCCAAATGGGAATTTTTATCCCAAATTACATGGTACGGGTTTAGGCTAATATTAGCCTAAGATAATATGTAATTGCATTTTTCAAGGGCCCTAAAATTGTATAAATAGGGTACCTAGTTCATTATAATGGACACACAACCCAAGCTTATTATTTGTTAAGCTTATTGTGGACACACCCCAAGCTTATTATTTGTTAAGCTTATTGTGGGGACACACACCGGCGCAACAGAGAAGCTCATTGCTAGAGCGCAGAAAGGTGGACACACACCCTAAGCTTATTATTTGTTAAGCTTATTATGGACACACAACCCAAGCTTATTATTTGTTAAGCTTATTGTGGAGACGTGTCAACAAATATTGTTTATTGGCCTATTATTTTAGGCAATAGTAGATGAAATATTTGTGATTGGGAGTAAATTATAAACTACCCAATAGGCCCATTGAGCCACACCAATTACTTGTAAATCCTGGATTGTCGACCGGAGTGCTAGCGTCACATTGATAGCATCGGGAAGGCCGATCGAAGCCGAAGGAGATTGTGCATCAGGAAGGTGAAGAACAATTCGACTGATCATCGGAAGTTTTTCAAGAACTGGTGTACTGATAGGCAAGTAAAATTCCATTAGGTTTTCTTGTGAAAGTACTATTGTAACTTACAAGTTTTGACTAGTGGAACGGTTCAACCATGAACCCGGAGATGTAGGCAATTTCTGAACTCCGTAATCAATATGTGTGCAATTTTCATTATTGTCTTGCATTATTTTAAATTGATTACTTAAAATGAGTAAATTATTGGCAAATAATTAAATCCTATAAGGGTCCGAGATCAGGTAGTAATAACTTGATTATTTTCGGATCATGTTTGGTGTCAGAGCTGGTAATCGACACCTGCAAAATTGCTAATATCTGAAGCAAGTTTGGTATTAGAGTTGGTTTAGCTCCTTATTTGTTTTTCAGTAAATCTGATTAACAGAGTGATTGCTTCAAGTTGGTGCAGTTGGTTCAATTTGTGTGAACAGGGTACAAGTGCACTATGGGCAAGATGTCTAAACAGTAAAGCTCAAGGAAATTGAAGCTTATAATCACCAGATCTAGGAAGAGAACTCTATCCTGTGATCCATGTATTACTCCCTGGAAGAGGAGAATGCTCGTTTGAAATTGGAACTGAAAACCAAGGATGAGCTCTTGGAAAGGTTGCAATGTGGTGATCAGAGGAAGGAAATACCTTCAACTTCGTATGCGAGAGGCCATGGTAGATTATTGCACTATAAATTGTTCACCATGGGAATCTTCTTCTTCCTCCCATTCAATTTCAGAATCAGGTAATGAAGTCTTTGGTTTGTTTGAAAACCATATTAGAGGCATTAGATCCAAGTTACTAGATAAAATGGGATTTGATGGAAGAGGCCTTGGTAAAAATGGCCAAGGCATTTCTAACCCAATACAGGTCGAGGATCGTCCTCGTTTTGCATGTTTGGGTTATCCTAGTGTGGGAATGGAAATTGGAGAATGCTCCAAGAACGCTGACGGGAGACAAGCTTCCGAAAGCAAAGAGAATACCCCACTATTCCCGCAAGAAGATTCGAGCAGAAAGTTGTACTTCGTCATCACAGAAAGATGTGGTAAGAGAAATCAATGAAGAGGTAATGAGATTCCACCTCCAGTTTCTTACCATAATCATAAGCACAATAAAACTTCTGATCCAATTTTTCACTTAAAAGTATGGTTATGATTTTAAGAATATGTGGAATTCCTTTCCATGTATTTTTTGTGGATTGCATAATAATTTAGTGGCCGATGCTAGAAGAGAAGGACACCGATGAAGAAGTTGATACCGTTCATCAGAACAAGGAAAATCGAAAGACCAATCTCATCATGCAAAATCGAGAAATAGTAGAAAGAGTTACTCATCCCAGAAGAAGGAGATTAAGAGGAATTTTTGTGCTCATTGCCAGAGGAATGGGCATCAGGTGGAAAATTGCTGGAAACTGCATCCATCTCACCATCAAAGTAATGGCAATCCAAAGATGGAATGGAGGCCTATTGCAAAGGCAAAGAGGTTTTTACTCCACCACCAAATTGACAAGTCAACCCAGACTAGTAATACCCGAAAGTGAAAGTCCTTTAAAATGGTTAAGTCAACAATTTTTTCAATTATATATTACATAATTCATATTGATGAATCGTATGCGCATTTAAGTTTGAGATCAAATTTTGTGAGAAAATGCTTTGAGAGAAAGGTTTACCATACTCGGTGGATTTTCTTACTTAGAATATTTGATTAATGCTCCAAACATATCTCCTAATCAGCATGTGACTACCTGTTACAGCTTGGACATAGGAATTAACTCATATAAAGCTTGGAGATTGTTCTACCATTTATGTAAATAGTAGAATTTGTAGAGATCAGCTCAGAACTTCATTCTGCATAGAGGCATTGTGACCATGCAACCGAATGGTAGCTGAATCACCGTTGGCATTAACATCAAGTTGGAACTTCATTCTGTGTAGAGGCATTGCGACCGTGTAGCAGAATGGTACCTGATATTAGTATGTCAACAAGAGGAACTCTCAAAGGATTAGCTTGGAATGTCATTCGGTGTCAAGGCATTGCGACCACACATATGAATGGTAGCTGATCAACAGACTTAGCATCATGCATTGGAGTCTCGATGTCTTGCAAGAGGCTTAACATCATGCATCGGAGGCATTGAGGTGCATGTGAATGAGACTTAGCATCATGCATTGGAGGCTTGAGGTCTTGAAAGAGGCTTAGCATCATGCATCGGAGGCGTTGAGGTCTGTAACAAACTTAGCATCATGCATTGGAGGCTCAAGGTCTTGAAAGAGGCTTAGCATCATGCATTGGAGGTGTTGAGGTCTAAAGGGACAAGGCATTATCCATCACCGACATCGAATCAATCAAATCTCTACGTAACATGGAGTTCCTTCAAACCAGTTTGGATTCTATGAAATCAACTTGGAGCCAGGAGCTGTGTTATAGAGTAAAAGAAGATCCTTGTTGTCAGATATCAAGAAGCTTAGAACCGCACAAAAGGATCATTGCAGTTTCATTCAGAAACTTAGCACCATGAAGCGGAGGCGTGGAGATATTCTTTAGATATTAGAGTGGCACAGCGGAAGCATTGTGGGCCCATAACCCATAGGTCCTAGGATCGGAGAAGATTTTTCGAAGTGATAAGGTTGGAGGAGAAGACCCAAGGGTCTACTACAGCAGCACTTCTAAGGTGGCAGCAGAGTTTTTCAAATTCAGATACAGTATGGAAGCTTTTTGTCCAAAAAAGCCTTTCTAAGTGGGGAGGTGTGATCAGGGGATCATTTTTAAAATTTCCCTAAACATCCCTAAACAGTGTCAGTGCAGAAGATCATCTCAAGAGCTTTCCAATGACTATGAGAACATGAAAAATGGACATCGGGAGCTTTATATATGTTCAGTCAAAGTTTAGACAACGAGAAAGTCAACTCTGGTCAATTGGTCAATATTGGACCGAATCGCACTGTGACACGTGGCTTGCCATCACTCGTCAAATTTACTCAATTTTCCTATCGGGAGATGACAAGTGGACTACATGATGACCGAGTTAATTAATTTCGATACCCCATGGTATGGGTCGAATTTTTATTTACTTGGTAAGTCCACTTACACACCATTCCAAATGCCACGTATATATATATATATATATATATATATATATATATGTATGTATGTATATATATATATATATATATATATATATATATTAATGTTCAAACATTAGTATAAACCGCCACATGCTAAGTGCATTTGTGAAGGAGGGAAGCAGTGGTGGGGGCATGCAAAGGACCACGTGGAAGGAGGATGAAGCGGTTGTTGGGGGCTTAAAGCCATGCGTGGTATTATCCACGTGAAGAATGGAGGGGATAAGGGTTATTAAACCTTACCCAAATATATGCCACTCCATTTGGGATTATATCCCATTAAAAACATTCAAAACCACTCCCCCTCTCCTTAGCCACTAAAATGGATGTTAATCCCATTTCATATGCCAATGCACCAATCGGGATTGTTCATCCCATTAAAAATGCAATCCACCCAAATGGTAATTTTTATCCCAAATTACATGGTACGGGTTTAGGCTAATATTATCCTAAGATAATATGTAATTGTATTTTTTGGGCCCTAAAATTGTATAAATAGGGTACCTAGTTCATTATAATGGACACACAACCCAAGATTATTATTTGTTAAGCTTATTGTGGACACACCCCAAGCTTATTTTTTGCTAAGATTATTGTGGGGACACACACCGGCGCAACAAAGAAGCTCATTGCTAGAGTGCGGAAAGGTGGACACACACCCTAAGCTTATTTTTTGTTAAGCTTATTGTGGAGACGTGTCAACAAATATTGTTTATTGGCCTATTATTTTAGGCAATAGTAGACGAAATATTTGTGATTGGGAGTAAATTATTAACTACCCAATAGGCCCATTGAGCCACAACAATTACTTGCAAATCTTGGATTGTCGACCAAAGTGCTAGTGTCGCATTGATAGCATCGGGAAGGATGATCGAAGCCGAAGGAGATTGTGCATCAGGAAGGTGAAGAACAATTCAACTAATCATCAGAAGTTTTTGAAGAACTGGTGTACTGATAGGAAAGTAAAATTCCATTAGGTTTTCTTGTGAAAGTACTATTGTAACTTACAAGTTTTGACTAGTGGAACGGTTCGACCATGAACCCGGAGACGTAGGAAATTTCTGAACTCCGTAATCAATCTGTGTGCAATTTTCATGATTGTCTTGCATTATTTTAAATTGATTACTTAAAAGGAGTAAATTATCAACAAATAATTAAAGCATATAAGGGTCTGAGATCAGGTAGTAATAACTTGATTATTTTTGGATCATGAGTGGTGTTCTTATTCTGGGACGATTGACCTTGATCTAAATTTTTCTCCACCTATTTATGCTTTGGGAATGGCTATTTGTAAATTCCCAATTATTGGTTAGAAGTTTTATTGGGTGAAGGAAAATAAATTTCAACCTCTCTCATTATCTATGAGGTCTTGAATGAAGTGTTTCAAATCCAAAAAAATTCATTGATATGGCCCTTAACACGATGATATTCACAATATTCATGGTCTTTGTACCATGATGGTTTGGGTGCATCATCTACATATGGCGTAGTGTTAGGAAACTTGATCATGTTCACTACATCTAATTGTTTTAATATTGATGAAAAAGAATATGTAAGGGGAGTGAACACATGATGTTTGACTTCAAGTACAACATGTCCTTTGGAAAATTTGAAAGGATCACTATTTTGGAGTGTTTGTGCACATTTTGAATTTGTTATGCCATCACCTACAACATTTTTTTTTCTTGTTAAAGAATTTAGGTTTGTATATAGGTTTGGACTTGTGATTTTGTCTTGAAAAGGGTTTCAATGTCCCTTTATCTAATAAAGCCTTATCGATTTTTTTTCCTTTCTCTATGAACTCTCCAATAGTGCTCACACAATGCATTTTCAAGTGAAACATAATTTTAGGATGTAATTTATGTACAAAAATGATAAAAAGTTTTTTATCTAGAATGGAGGAAGGGAAGCGACTGGCTAGCCCTCACAATATTTATAGGAAACCAAAAAAAGTTATGATTCTTACATTGTTTGGAATTACACAAATCTAACATGGTAATGTCGCTTTCCATATTGAATTAAAAGTGGCACACAAATTTTTGGCTAATTCAGCGAACGTGAATATAGACCCTTTAGGTATATGGAGGAACCATTCAAGTGTTTGACCCCAAGACTCTATGGGAATAGGAAAATAAGGTAATTATCACTGTATGGAACTTTTTGGTAAGCCATGAAGAATTCTTTGACATGATTGCATGGATACAATTTACCCCTATATTTATCAAATTTAGGGGATTCAAATTGAGGAGGAAAGGGTGTTCATAGAATTTTCTGATAAAAAGATAAGGACATAGTTATTCAAATCGATCTTTCTTACTATGTCCAATGTTATTTTCTTGAAAACTTATAAGGGCATTCTTCATAGATTGCCACCCTTGGTCAATTATTTGGCCACTTGAAGGTGAGGCCGAATCTACACATGGTTATATTTTGATGTCTCACCTCCATAATTTTATTTATAAAGATCATTATATGTAACCTTATGTTTTTCATTACCCAGATTTTTTCCTGGGTCTTTGTGGACATGGGAAGCCAAACTCACTAATTGATGACTAAAGGATTGTATTTGTTGTTTAATAGTGACCTAATTTCTATACATTTTTCATGAGTTTCACATTGGGGTGGTTGTTCATGATATTTATTTTCTACATTACCATCACTGTTAATTCAAACAGTGGGTATGCAATAACCACCAATATTTTTAGGTGCATCTTCATCATTCTGTTGACCATATGTAGAAGCATGTCCCAAATTTGGTATGTCATCCATAGATCGAAGGGGATGTTCAATCTCTTCTCCTATGTGAATCATGTTCATAAGGAGATTATGATAAAATTTAGGTGGTATTTTAGCCCCTAATTCTACAACTTGTACCAAGACTTCATCTCTATTTTGAAAGAGAAATTTATCCATGTGGGCGGGGTCAAATTTGAAATTGTCTCAAGGAGAGTTCCCCTCATCACCACTATGGTCAACCATGTTTTCTTCTTCAAGTAAGGGGTTTAAATTTGAATTGACAAAAGGGTTTGACCCTAATATTCTATGTCCCATTCTTATAAGAATTAACATAATAGGAAAGGTTTCTCTAAGTTTGGAAAAATATGTATAAGCACTATAATGAACCTAGAAAAAATCGAGTAGTGTGATAAGTGCAAAGAATTTCAAAGAATCCCAAAGAATAAAAAAATCTCAAAGAATCACAAAGAATAAAAAAGAATCAAGTCAAAACCCAAATGGTGTAAAGAATAAAAGAATCAAATATTTTTCCTATTAGATGAAAAGGTACCAAGGAAAAATCTATCAAGTTCTGAACAAGGAACCAATCGCAAGAAGAACATACTCCCTATGTCTCAAATTTTTTTTGTTCAAGACAAAAAACAAAATTTTAACACTTAAATCAAGTTTGGAATAAACAAGACTTAAGTATTAATAAGGGGTTGATGTGATTTTGATTTAAGGTATACTTAAATGAGTTTAATGCAAGAAAAGTCCAAGTTTTGAAAAGGGAGGTTGCAAATATGACCAGCACAATAATACAACTTGGATACCTTAATTAAGATTTTAGGAAAAACAAGATGTTAGTATCAAAATGGTATTGATACGATGTGAGAAATGTAACTACAACACCTTCCAAAACTCAAGGCAATGTTTGAACAAAAAGGTATAAGTATAACAAGGATTTGATACTATAAGAGCAACGTAACAATACAATTTGGAAACTTATATCAAGTTTTATAAAAAACAAGATGTAAGTATAAAAAAATGTATTGGTATAATGTGAGAAACATAACAACTCAAGGGGAAATCAATGATGAGATAACCTAACTACAATGAGATGTCTTGACGTGGGTATCAAGACAAGGCTACCAAAACATGAGGATGTACCAACACACTTTCAACACTTAACATCCCTGCCATAACATGGCTATGTAAGTGAATAAAAAGTGGTGGACACGATTATTTTGGAAATACCTCGAGGTTGCTCTCTTTTAAACAAAAAAATCAACAAGAAAACAAAGGAGATAGAACAAGGAGTGATGAAAAATACTTGGCTCAATTTTTTCAGAGTTTTTCCTTGTTTTACAACAAGGTAGAAACTTTGACAAAGTTTCCCATTTGTAAGTTTTTTGATGAATAATATGTGACGTAAAACTCAAAGAACTCTCCCCTTGTTCAACTAAATTTTTTTTTACTTCAAGAAGTTTTTTCTTTGTGAGATACCTTTAAAACACAATTGAATATAGTAAAGTTAGCCCCAATGTCAAATGGTTACCTAGGCTTTTGATCTTAATACTTGCTAATAGTTCCTAAGAGAGATAGGCTCGCTAGATAACTCCTAGATGAAGGTACATTACCACAAAATAAAATTAATGAACGAAGCCTCATAATAACAACTTGAAGCATTCATCATGAGTATTTCTAGTTAGGTAGGTAGTGGGGCACTTCCCATTTTGTCCACTAGTTCTCTCAATGTGTGGAATTTTTTGGAGTTCCTGTGGTAATCCTCATAATGAGTTTTATGGCTTATGCTAAGATACTTCCCATAGTTTAAAGTGGACGGGTTTTAACCCTTATCCAAACATGTAAATACAATGTTTTGAATGAAATGGTGTGTTTTTAATCTTTTGATTAAAATGTGGTTTAGCACACCATTTTCCAACCTCAGACATGATGTAGTTAGTATTGTTTTGATTTGATTTCTTTGACAAGCATTAGGTCCTACGTAAAAAATATTTAGTAGTTTCCCAAATAAAGAGGACCAAGGTTACTTTTGATTCTTAATATCGTTAAAAGACGCAAGATAAGAGCATACACAATGATTGATCCAACTAAATAGAAATGAAAAAATTAAATCAAATGATCATTTAAAAATTCTTTGTAAAAGATTCATTCCCTTAAGAAAAATAAATGATGAAATTTCCAAGTTAATCTAAATGTTAGAAAAGAAGACTAAAGTTTCTTTTTATTCTCAAGATCACCAAAAGGTGTAAGAGAAGAGCATACACAAAATTTATCCTAACTTAAGAAAATCATGGAAATACAACATTCATTAAAGTATTTATACATATTAGAAAATTAATTCAAATCAAAACCTGAAAAAAAACAATAAACACAAAAATTAGATTCTACAATTTCTTGAAATCCGAGCCAAAATTTTACAATGAACACTAGCGCATGAGTTATAATAGTAGTGCATAGAAACAACACCGGTGCATGGGGATCAATGGTGACACAAGGTAGAAGTGCTAGTGCATAGGTTTTTATGCTAGCACAAGAGATTTAACAATAACGCAAATGGGGTTCTTTATGCAGACAAAGAAGAAAATGCATACAACATTAGTGCATGGGTTTTAACACTTTGAAGTAGGGATGATCAACACTAAAGCGTAAATAATCTCTGTGTATGACATAGATGAAAATTACAGAAATGGTAGCGCACAAGAAGTAACACTAGCATAGGTGATTTAATGCTAGCACACGGGAATCAATTGTAGTGCATGATATTTAATGCAGACACAATAACATTAATGTTAGTGCAAGGCACCTATGCAACTACAAGAACATGGGATTTTGAAAAAAATAATGTCAAAAAGATCAAATCTTTGTTGATAACCTTCAAATTTGACAACACTTTACCTCCTTCACACCTACAATAAAGACTCAACACATGCAAAATCAACAAAAGGAGTTAAGAAACACAAGATTTATCAATATATGTGAAATAAAGGTTAGTATGCAAAAATGAAATTTAACTACAAAAACTTGAGAAAAATGCGCATGAGACAAAGGGATGTCTCACCGGGTGTGCCAAATGTATGAATGATAAAGAAGTTAGGATAATTAATAGAAATTAACACAAATTAGTTCCAATAACAAATATAATCTAACATAAACATCATGATAAAGCTATGCATGGATAAAAGATAATTAATGCCTCCAAATTAAACTTGAAAACACTAAGCCATTCCTTGCTAATTTAGATATGTTTTCTAGATTATAGTTTCTCCTATGATTATAATGAGATCAAAGGATGGCTATCTCCAAGAAGAGGAAAGGATCTCACCAATATGGCTTAATGGCCATATATGGATCTTCCTTTACTACTCTTTGCAAAGATAGGACAAATAGACCGTGCAAGATCAATAAGATTATTCAATGGTAGAAAAATCTCTTATCATATGCTAATGTCTTTCAAGGACATGTAAAGGTGTAAGCTTGGAAGGGGGAGACTAGGTTCTATATATAGCTTTCCAATTTGGGAGAAGCTACAATCCTAGTGAATGTGGGATAAAAGATAAAGTAGAATTAGAAGGGATAAACATGATTAGAAAGAATTAATTAGAATTAGCAACTCATGGGAGTTTGGAGATGATTTAATTAATCAACAAGGATTAATTAATAGGAAAAATAAGCTTAGAAAGCTATTTGGAGGTGATTTAGGAGGAATTTGATAGGATTTAGAGGGTTTGAAAGGGATATTTAACCAATAAGAAGGTTTATTGATTAAATAGGATATTAGAAAGGATTAATTAACTAATAAGTAGTTAATTAATTAAAAGAGGATTATAACTAACGAAGTGTCATTAATTGGCATCTGGAATGGGGAAAGGCTAGTTAATTAACAAAGTGTCATTAATTGGCCAAAATGGAGGGGAATGTTAGATAATTAGCAAGAAATCACTAATTATAATGAGAATGATGGGAAAGATGATAAACAGTGTAATTTTAGTAGTAAAATTACGTAGTTAGATTTAGGTGTCTACACTAATACCAAAATGTATCTCCTTTAATTATTTCCTAAAAACTGAATATATTTTTAAATTAATTTCCTTTTCAATCACTAGGATCAAATAGATTTGATTTAGAATAAACCATTTAACCATTTTAAACAACTAGTTATTAGTAGTTTGATAGATTTGATAACTCTTCCATGTATAAACCTTGTGCAAATGAGAATGGTTTATTATTTTCTCCCTTCAGTCCACTCTACATGAGTAATCATACAATATTTAGTATGTTTAGGTTTATCTTTTCAAGGTTGAGAAAACTATGCTTTCAATCCTTAAATTTCTACCATGAAAGTTAATCTTCATATTTTGATATCTAGCATGTATAATATAAGGATACGATGAGCAATGAAAATGCAATCAACTCCTTTCATTACTTTGGCCAAAGTTTTCCACTATGCAAAAACAACATATCCCGAGACCGCACACAAGCCTAGAGATATAGTATTTTATCACCAAAAAATTATCTCGACACATTTATCTGGATCTTTTTGTTTATGAAGGTGAAAATCTTAAGAAAGAGGAAGTGTGTTATTTATAGGACCATCTCCGTAAACGAAAAAGAACCACAACTTACCATGGGTTCTTATGGAATAGGGATAGACCACATAATGAAATTACTTCCATTACGTCCTCTTCCCCTCTTCTATAACTACCCCTAGTAAGTACTATGTTAAGGTAGTTATATGATGATGTGAGAGTACATCTAATCTACATTGTACTTAATTTTTACAACCATCATATTTTGTCTTACGAATAATTATTCGAGACTTAGGCTACTTCTTGTTTACTTAAGTCATAATTGTGAAGTATTATTTATGACTTCTCAAGTCATTCAATTACGTTACCCACAACTTTGCAATTTCTTGGTGTTATGGAGTAAAGTATTAATTAAATTTATGATAAATTTATCTTATTTAATTTATATGATACCTAGTCACAATAGGTTTAGTTTACTAACCGCTATCTTATTTTAGAGATAATAATATCATTTACCAATAATGAATATTTCACAAGGTTATAATGAGTTATGAATATTTATTTTGAATTTACCAAGCCCATTTTAATTCCAACTAGTATTCTTATTATCCATGCTCATTAACACAATACCTTCATATTATGAAACTTAGATAATATCATTACCATTTGGAATCAATATAAATTTACTTTATAAACGTATTAATGATCCCTAATATTATTTTTTGATAGCCTATTGGTTTTTTTTTATTAATGATGAAAAAGGGTTAAGGGGACCCTACACCAATGCATATGGAGATAAAGATATTACACTAAAGAAAAAAGTAGATCCAGCCTCTTCCAATGGCATAACAAGGAAACAAATAACAATAAAATAGAAAAAACTTAACCAAGAGATTCCTTCCCATGGGATATGAACTTCCTTTTAAAGGCGTCGTTTACAATTTTCCCTTTCTTATTTTGACTCACTGTATTCCAACCCTTTTTGATATTCGGATCTTCATTTTCATTTCTATGAGCTGGTATTTCAAAGTCCTCTTTCTCCACAGGAACTTGGAGATCTGTTGAAACTAAAGTTGGAGAGCTTCCATCAAGTGAAGTAGAAGAAATATGAGAAGAAGGATCCTCGTTAGAGACTGAATCATCCTCACTCTCTGAATCAACCTCTGAATCACTATCCAATGGACCTTTACAACCAACCGAAAAGGGTAAAAATAATTCCACCACGAGGTTCTACTCCTAACAGTTTCCTCACAACCCGAAAATCAAGCTAAGTGTCCGAGAGAGAAACAAGTTCTACACCTGAAGAGAAACCCTTCATATTCTAAATTATGAATCCAAATCCTATCCTCCACTTTCAGCTCAATTGATGTAGGGAAATCAACATAAATATTCAAGTCCACCAATGTACGGGAATATTAGGTGTAGTTGTAGGCCGAAGTCCTTGGGTCAATAGCTAGACATTTACCCAGAGTATTCCCAATTAACAACAAACAATTCTCACTCCAAAACTGGAGGGGAAAATTTGGTAAATGGACCCAAACAGGCTTAACATAGAAATTTTCAGTCATCGGGTTAAAGAGAGGGAACCAAGGTTTCATTAGCAAAAAATGGGATTGAAAATCCCAAACTTTACCAAAAATCTCATCCTTATCAGGGTTTCAGTAAAAAAAATAATGAAGAAACCTTTGGATTGAGGTTAAATGTCCAATTTACCTGACATGAGAGGCCTCCAGTGAGTTGAGATCCAATCATGCAATGTTGAGAGCCCTAGGCAATTTTTTTAAATCTGCATATCAATCCATTTTGCTTGAAATAAGTCTTGGATTTCAGAACCTCTACACCACAAAGCATAAAGTAGGAGGATTCTTTGCAAAATCCATAGGCTTAAAAGGGTCAGATCTAGTAATAGCCACAAAATTTAGTTTTCCCCCTTTGAGACAAGGTCGATTTCCTTGTTTGCAGCTGGATTTAACAACACAGGCTCCCCAAAACTGCCAGATATAGGGAAGAAGATTTGTCATGATTCTGAGCACGGACTGCAACCAAAACCTTCCCTAGAGCAACCAATCCCCCATGTTTTGAGCCAGAAAATCCTTCCCGTCTAGCATTAACCTCCATTCTAGCACTGACTCCATCCTTTCCGGCCCTAGGGTTAGGGAAAAAATGTGAAATGCATTTCTGATTTCATTTTTGATAACCTATTTGTGAAACATGAAACACATTTGGTTCAAAACTCATTTAATGTTGTTTTTAATCATAAGACTAGTTGAGTCAAGGAATTATAATAAGTAATAACTTAATATTTCATCAAAGGTCTCGACCACTTATAACACTACTAGATCAATAGTATTTTATAACAAACATATCCATTAAATAGGAATGTAGAAAATGTATACCTATATACATATCATGATCAAATAGGCCATTCATTTCTTTATTAATACAAAATCTCATGAAGTCTCAAAACTGACTTTCGTTAACAAAATTCATAATTATGAATATACAATCAAGGTCTTATGCCCATCTTTTCATTTAGGATTTCTTCATGAAATCATTTAATACAAACAAGATACTTATTAAAAATATATTGTATATGTATGACCGCAAGGTCATAATCAACCAAAAAGTATTAAATCATTTGAAATATTTACTTCATAGCTTCTCCCATTTACTTGAACATCAATTAGAAGAGAGAAATATACATAGGCCAGTTCAAAAGAACTGACATGAGACAACTTGCTCATTTCCTAAACCATAATCATTATACAATGAAAATAACAATATAAGTTTGAACCTACATCAAATCAAATAATTTATCAAATGAAATTAATAATTTAAGTCAATAAATAGAATAACTTCATTTTTACAATAATTCCAAAATAACACATCTATTTTGAATTTTAGTTATATTAACTAATAAATCAAACTCAATCATAAAGTAATGATTTTCAACTCACAATTTATACCAGGGAAAATTTTAGTGGTTAATATTTGTAATTTGGATAAAAGTAGGAATTATGGAATATGAATTTGGCTATTTTTACAACCATGGCAAGTGACCACGTTTTGCCCAAAAATTCCACAAACAATAATTTTTCCCATGTGAATAGCCAATGGATCTCCAATCCCAACATATATTTTTTATTGAATCGTTGTGTGATAGATGGGTCGGGGTTTAAAACATTCTTGGATTGCCAAGAAATCTATGGAACCTTCCTATTCATTTGGTCTCATTTGCCAACATGTTTAGGAATTTTTTAAATTTGATTAAATTCACCAAACATGCACACACACACACACACACACACACACACACACACACACACACACACACACACACACACACACACACACACACACACACACACACACACATAGATCTAGATTGAAAGTCGTTAAACCTTTAGAAGACCCGCCAAATTAAAATACTTTACTAACTTCCTAGGAAGCCACTAAAACTTTGATAAGCCTAAGCGCATGAGGAGAAACCAAGTGCTACCCATTTCGAGCACTGAGCGTAAAGGTATACAAAAGGAGCCCCAATGCCTAGAATTAAATATCGGGTAGACATGTGGTGAAATTCCAGACATCCTCAAGGAAAAGGAATTTTATGGACTCCAAGCCCACAAAATGAACCAATTCAATAAATTTTTAGGTCCGTAGTTAGGTGAGGCATGGTGACAGTCAAGGAACATGTGGTAGACCTCCATTTAGACTTAAAATGCATTTTTGTAAGAAATATCCTTCATGCCAATGAATTATCCTTCATTTGCCACTCCATATACAATTTCCTTAAAAAAATTATATTTCACCAATGCCATGAACTCTAATTTCCAACCCATTGAATCTGGTTCTGACCATATTTTCCATTATTTCTATAAGTTTTTTTAGGTGGGTTCCTTAAAATTTTCCTTGATTTATACACATCTCACTAAATTATTCTAAAATAGATTCAAGGCTATCATTATTTTTAAAAATCCATTAATAAAGGATCTATTAAATAACAACATTACAAATTAGCAATCAAAGTTCATTTCATATTTTTAACGTTGTTTGTCATTTATACCCACAATAAAATCAGTTACACACCGAGTTTCGTCTATATCAAGAAACTAACACTATTCGACTGGATTACACTGTTAATCCATAAGGATTTGTTTTCCTTAAGGAGAGAACAAAAATTGAATTGATTGTCTTGTAAATACTCAACACCAAAGAGTAAATAACTTTGCTAATATCTTGTATATGGATACAAACATGTAAAATAATAGATAATAAACATTTTTTTTTATATATTTGCCAAATTTTTACCTACTTGGCATTGGGAAAAATCAACCTTCAATAGAAAAGAATAATAGTTGATACCTATATAGAAACATACCCACATACATCTATAACACTTATTAAACACACAAACCCGTTATGGGTAATTATTATAGATCAATCATACATATTTAAACCTAATAGAAAAAGAACCATCTTGATACTCTTCCCATAGTCTTGGAACCAAAAGTTAAGTGAATAAAAAAATAGTTACATGAAACGAATAGTTAGAATGTAGGCCCATTATGGGTGATTTTTAAGTGGCATGTTAAAAGAAAATAATTATAGTAAAACTCGAGCACAAATGTAGAACCGTATGGGTGCTAAAAAATACCATGAAATAATGAAAAATCACAGTCTCAAAATTTATTAAACTCCTAAATCTTTTCCTTCCCTCTATAACCCTTACAAAAATAATAAATTACGCTTAAATCTTGTAGCCATCTATTTCTCACAAAATCTACATACCCAGATTTCATTGAAACTTACATTCACATAAATCGGTATGCATTTTAACATGAATTCAAATATCTAGTTCCAATCAATACTAAATAAATATTATGCATATCCGTAAAAATAAAATACCCACTAAACAATCACACTCCTTTGTTTCTCACAAAATAAACATCTATCTAAGTAATACTTTAACCTTCAATACACACGCAAGACTCGTATACCAATTCAAAATGTTGTTCAATAAATGGTTAAAAAATAATACAAAATAATTTACTATAATCCTTCTTTGAAAACCTAGATTATCAAAAATACCCAAAATGGATCTCTGCTCAAAAGTAAAGTCATACAACTCATAAACTCCTCCAAATTCATAAAATAAGTCACGAATATTCGGATGAATACCTAGTAATGAAAAATAAATGTCTAAAATGCTATTATTGAATAAAATGATCAAGATTTAAGATATGAGAAAAAAGCTCATACATGTGATATGCGAGATATTTCTCAACTTAGGCCTTTTGTAGTGCCCACTTCCCTTTGACACCTTTTTGATACTAATCATGATATTGTTGATTATATTATGGACATGATTATGGACTTTATTAAAATATGATGTTAAATGTTAGATCATGGATTATTATTGACTTGATTCAGTTATGATGCATGATGATTATTAGAGACATTTTATATGTTGATGATGTTGTATTGTTGGACATGGTTATGTGATGGATGTTGTTCAAACTTGTGATATGTGGATATTGTAAGTAGACCTAGAAAATGAAAATTGGATTAAAATTGATGATGATATAGTTGTTAATGAAATTGTGAGTGATATCTGTTGATTGTCGTGATAATTGTTGTGATTCACATATATATTGATGATCTTGAAATTATAATTATATTCATTTGGATGTTCTGATATGGCCACAAGGCCGAAGGAGGTATTTTTGTTTTGTAGGTTAAAATATCACAACAAACATCGAGGGATTGGAGACCAACCACATTAGAATTCTAGATGAATTCAACAAGGTCACCATGGCAACTAGTATTTGTTGTGTGTGTTTGTATTTTGTTAGGGATTCCCATGGGGGAATCACCTTTAAATGTGACCAAGGGATTTTATGTTTTTCTTTTATTTGGTCCCTTTTGTTTAAATTTTGCATGTGTTTTATGTGGTGCACTTACCCTTTTCATTATTTATTTAATGTGGTGTTAATATTGTGAGTAATCATATTGTTTAGTTAATTAATTAAAAGATGTCATAAGAATGTAATTAATAGAGTTGTTGGCCATGTTTTAAAGTGTTGTAAGAATGTGTAAGTAATGTGTAAGTAATGTGTAAGTGACTTTGTAAGTGATGTGTAAGTTAAATTTTGAGTGTGAAACACTCCACCTTCTTAGAAATTCGAATTTGTCCTTGGAGGCTGATTTTGGAGGCTTGTGGGACAAGTTAAACTTGTCCCATGCCTCTTAAATTTACATACCAACCTTGCCTATGGTTGGAGGGTTAAATTTAGACCTTTTTATGCATTTTTACAAGTCAAGTTGAATGTTGTAATTGCACTTTTCTTACATAATTTAATTTCAGTCCTTATGGGGTATGGGCTTGTTTGAGTGTGTAAGTAAATTTGTCATATTATTCACCCACTTATTTATTATGCTTTGGAGAATGAAGTTGACTTTTGGGGGTTGGGGTTGAGGATGTGTGATGTGGCATCCTACATGGATCCACCTCATCCTCTTCTCTTCCCTCTTCTATAAAATTCAAATTGTTTGCCTTGTTTTGGGTTGCTTCACTTTTGGAGACTTCATTTTGGGTGAATTTTTCTTGTTGTTTTGGGAGCTCTTGCTTGGAGAAGTTTTGGAATATTGTTGCATGCTTGTGCTTGGCTGTTTTAGATTTCTTGCATTGTGATAAAACTTTTTGTTTTGGAACTTGGAACGACTCCATCATGGAGAGGTAGGAGCTTGGCTCTTGAAATGATCTTCTTGTATATATGTAAATGTTCTTGTGTGAATGTTTTGGTATATTTTGGGTTGTTGGGTAGATGGCCTAAGAATGGTGTAGGAGAAGACTATGGGGTTATTTTGTGGGAGGCAAAAGTGTGTTTTAGGGAGGTATAAGGGTGGAGGGAGTTGGGATTTGGGTTCCACCTTACAAAGAAATAGCTTACATTTCTTTACTCATTATGGGGTGCCATAAGAGGTTGGGAGACATAAGAAAATGTGAGGAATAAGGGGTACTTGGGGGAGGCATAAGGGCATGACAGGGTTTGAAATGATATTCATATATATATATATATATATATATATATATATATATATATATATATATATATATTGGTGGGTTGTACTCAGTGTTGATACCCGTTTTCCCACTTGGGAGGCATAAACGAATCACCCATAACTTCTTGATCCTTTGGCTTGTTTGATGAAGCCTTTGTATTATTTTCATGTTTTAATGTAGTTGTAAACTGCATTCTGTTGGGACTATGTTTCTTTGTGAAAATGTTGTTTGTATGTTGTTGAAAGCCTATTGTTGCCATGCGTTGGATCACATCTTTCATTGCATTTTAGTTGGGGCTCGGGGCCAATGAAGAAGGATGGTTTCTCCTCTTTATTGGATGTCTTGTTTGGGTGGAGAAGGTTGCATTTGCCTTACTCTTGTTGTGATAAAACTGGAAGAATGTGAAGAATGCATGTTTCTATTCTGGAGTTGAGAAAAGATAGTTTGATAGTCCCTTGTGAAATGAAATCTCATTGTAACCTTTCCCACTTGAAGTGGATGAACTTGTAAATGTTTGTAATGGAAATATGTTGTACTTGATTGCAAGTGGAAATTTGAAATGTAAAAGAGTTATACTCTGTATTCTATTTTGGAAAGAATGTGAAAGAATGATACGTGTTTTTGTATGTTGCATTTTGAAACCAAATGGAAAGGAAGTTGTAAGAGTTCATTTAAATTAATGGAAGTGGTTTTGTCTTGTCCATATGTTGTTATTCCATTGGAAATCTGTGTTTAGCATTCACTATGAAATCCCTGTTTGAAAAGTGGTAAAGTGAAACATGTGAGAAGAAAATGTATTATTTTGTTCTATATATAATATATGTTTTGGAAGGAATAAAAGAAGAAAGGATTGTAATGTTGCATTTTGGAATCAATAAAGGATTGCAATACTTTTCTCAAATTGCATTGTTGTATTGAATCTGATCATTTCAATGTATTGAAATCTCTGTTTGAAAGGAAGAAATGTGTGTGAGAAAAATACAATATTTTGTCTTTTTGGAATGTGAAAAATTTGAAACCAGAAATGCATTTTGGTCTTGAATCGTTTGATTAAACCAAATAATGTGTTAGATTGGAATTGGAACGTATTCTAAATACTTGGAAGAAGAAAGTGGCAAATAGAACCATTGAAATTTGATCCCTATTTTTTGTAATTTCAAACTGAAATTATCAAATCAAAGAAATGCACATTTTGAACCTGTAACAATAAAATACCAAATTAAATGATTAAATTTAAGTATCAAGCCCTAAAAAATTCAATTAGACAAAAACAGTTAAAGGAAATTTTTTAAAACTTAGCCAAATCGGGCTCTACCGTTTTACATTCATTTCTTTGTCAAAAATAGTAAATTTTGAATTGGAATTCAATCAAACAGATCTCCCTCACAAACTTATCATAATTCCTCCTAAGAAAAATTCTCCATGTCTATTTGACATATAGAGAGAGGAGGAAGATCAAATTGAATAAATCTCACAAGTTAAAATTACCGCCGCATTGTAAAATCTTGTAGGCCATTTATATAAACTTGACTCCTTAAACTTTATATAAATCAAAAATTAATGATCTCTATACAAAGCGGACATTGAGATATTTCCGAAATTCCTCGTTTGTCAAAACCAAGCTCTCTATCAAAATTTATGGCCCTCTGAAGTTTTTCCTTCACTTGGCGACAAAAAAAAATTGGGAAAAATTTCCTTGGCGGGCTGTGGGCCCAAATTTTTCCCTTAGAGCTTAGGAAATTTTTTTGGAAAATTTTCCTAATTTTCCCGTTGCCCCTCCGGCCCACATCCAATTAGAGGCTGCCATGTGGCACCAAGAGGTATTAGTGGTGGGATGGATCTCCTTTTTGTTTAGCGCTCCTAGAAATTTTTGGGAAAATTTTCCAAATTTTCCCCACCCCACAACCAATCAGGTGATGCCACGTGGCGTCATGAGGTGTCGGTAGTGGAGCGAGTCCCTTTTTCCTTTTTGTGCTTTGAAAAATTTTGGGAAAATTTTCCATGTTTTTCCCATCATCCCGCTGAGCCCGCAGCCAATCCGGAGTTGCCACTTGGCATCACAAGGTGTCGGAGGCATGGGTCCTTGTTATCCTCTTAGCCCTTTAGGGTGTTAAGTGAATTTTCTCCCCGCTACTCCACTTTCCTCACATTGGCTTAGGTGATGCCATGTGTCCTTTGTTACTTGTGGACTCATGGGTGCAATGTTGGCTTTTTTCCCGGCCCAGGAATTTGTCCCAAACGTCTCCCGCTGCCCCACTCTCCTTGCGCTAGCTTGGGAGGCACCACATGTCCATTGTGGACTTGCAGACCCATGGGTGCACAAGCGCAAAGTTAATTTTTTACCCTATGTGGGAAATTTTCCAAAAGTCTCCCAGCCCGCCACCCCACCCTTTGGGCAAATTTTCACCCCTGGGCCCACAGACCCACTCTTGGGGAAAATTTTCACCCCAAGGCTCGTCAACCCATAACTTGAGAAATATGAGAAGTTAGGAGGACTTCTTTATATCAATGGAATGGTGAGGAAAATTCCTATCCAATGGGAATTTTTAGGGAATTTTTGAATGCATTAAGTGTGAGAAAAATCAAGTTGAATATTTAAGCCTTTTAGAGAGTGGGTATGGTGAGGAATTACCCTCTGAACCTAGTTGAACCTTCTAACCCTAAATTTTGGACCTTATGACCTCTAATAATTGTTAATAAAAGAAAATTATATTCTAGTGGATTAGAATTGTTCTAAAACTTGTTAGTGACAACTATTTCCTTGTAACCTAGTTGTAGACTCTTTAAAAAAAAAATATTCCAGAATTTTCCTAACTACTCTTAAGTTGTTTATTAGGTCTCAAGTGGGTTGTTTTTAGCGGGCATGACACTTGGTATCAGAGCAGTGGTTCAAAATCTTGGTCCATTAGGCACACTAGAAAACTTGAGACATGAAACTTGAACTTATCACACTTTTAAATCTAGAAAACAACTTAGTTAGAAATTAAATATTTTAGTAAACATGGAAACTAAATAAAACTTAGAAAGATCAACTAACTCTTGCCTTAGTCTGTGCAGGAGGTGCAAACAAGATGAGGTGGCTTTTCACATAGACCCATACTTACCACCACTAGATCATGTTGTAGCAGCCATCCTACCCTAGATTTTGTAGACTCTTCAGGATGTTAATGTCGCTCTATGTAGAGGATCAGTAGGAGGACATGCAGTAGACATGATAGAGTCCCTTCCATTGAGGGTCAGGTATCTCCTCGACCTAGCGAGGAGCATGGAAGAGAGAACTCCCATGCAAAGTCATCCAGAGTAGAATCACCACAGAGGGGATAGGGTGACCAAGTTTCAGGACATAGAGAGAGGTCTCGAGTCCTAGGCTTAGGGATGAGCATGTAGAGAGACCTAGAGGCCATCAGACCACAACTGCAGATCACATCAAGGAGATCTTGAAGCTTCGACCATCACATTATTCTAGTGACATAGGTGGATTTCAAGTAGATTCCTGGTTAGTGAGCTTGATCGATGCTTCAAGCTCTGTCCTTGTGCTAGCAACACAAAAGCTCATGTTGCGATCCATCTACCGAGGGACGGAGCCGGTGTCTCAGTGGCGGATAAAGGAGTAGAAGCTCCATGTTGATTTTGAGACAATTACTTGGGAGCTCTTTGAGGAGTGTTTCCAGTATATGTTTTCCACAGAGATTCATATAGTAGTGGATAGACATGTTCCATGACCTCGATAAGCATCTCTTACAGTGGCTAAGTACGAGAGTAGATTTTTGTATCTACTCCAGTATGTTGATTACATGTAGGATGAGCAAGTGCGGATCCATAGGTTCATCCAAGGCTTGAATATAGACATTGGAGGTGCAGTGTAGATCCATTATCCATAGACATTAGGCGAGGCCGCCGAGAATGCCTATATAGTAGAGGAGACTCGGAAAAGACCCAACAAGCTAGAGATCAAGTCTGGAACCGCATACAGGTAGATGCAGGATAGCGAGATCGAGGGGGTTAGTACCTCTTCCTCATGGTGGATAAGGTTTAACACAGTCATCCTTTAGACCCCAGTAGTAGCAGCAGCAATCCTACCCACCTTATAGACCTCCTTAGAGGTTTGATGCATAGAGAGGACAGAGTATGGGGCCTCCTCCTAGGGGTCCCATCAGGACACGAGTGCCCAGAGAGCTCACTCAGGCAGGAGTTTTCTAGTAAAGACCTCAGAAGACTGTAGCCAAATCATTAGGATCCACACCACAGACCTCTAAAGTACCGACTGGACCTACTACATAGGGGAGAGGATCAGGAGGTTGTTTTGGTTATGGTGTTACCGAGAAATTTTGGAGAGACTTCCCATAGAACCCTAATAACAAGGGTAAGACACAGATCTTAGAGCCTACTGTTGGTGATATGGGGCATAGTCATAGGATGTATGCAATGGTTGAGAACTACCAAGAAGAGCATCAAAGTACAGTTATTGAGACCGCAGTAGCATTGGTGGTATTCCTATCTCCATCTTGTTTGATTTTGGTTCTTCTGATTCTTTCATTGCACCATCTTTAGTAGAGTAATACTGGCTGGTGGCGATTAGCGAGGGGGTCATAGTTGGGATGTTGAGATGGCTTCTGGAGCTAAGATCTCAGTAGAATCCTTAGTTAAGGAGTGTGTGGTGGATTTGGGACCTTTCACCACTACCTCAAATCTCTGTATCCTTCCTTTGGGCTCATATGGAGTCATCTTGGGTATGGATTGGTTGTCTGCACACAAGGCCAAAGTGGATTATTACCATAAGATTATATCTTGTGCAAATGATTTGGGAGTTGAGTCGGTGATTTCAGGGATCAGGAGACCCGTTTCTATTTGTACCATCTCTACTATGCAGCTTAAGTGGTGTGTACAATGAGGTTGCAGATGTATACTATTACGGTGGTGACAGATCAGAGGATGGGTATATTGGACCATCACTAGATGATCACCCCATTTTGAGAGAGTTTGCATATGTCTTTCCAGGGAGCTACCGAGGTTACCACCCCCACATGAGATTGATTTTCATATAGACTGGTTTTGGGAGAACGAGCCTATCTCATGAGCACCTTATCGGATGACCACACTAGAGCTCTGTGAGCTCAAGTTATAGCTTGAGGGCCTTTTGGAGAAAGGCCTTATCCATCCTAGTGTATCCCCTTAGGGTACACTGGTGATTTTTGTGAAGAAAAAGGATGGATCCTTGTGGTTGTGTATTGATTACCGCTAGATTGAATAAGGTAATGATTAAGAATTATTATCCCCTTCCATGTATTGATGATTTGTTTGATCAAATGAAGGGAGCCACAATTTTCTCTAAGATTGATCTTAAGTCAGGTTACCATCAGCTGAGGATTTCGAGAGGTGGACATTCATAATACCACCTTTTGTATGAGATATGGCCACTATGAGTTCACAGTGGTTCCTTTTAGTTTGAATAATGCCCCACAAAGTGTTCATGAGCTTGATGAATGGAGTATTTAGAACCTTCTTAGATTGCTTCATGCTCATCTTACTTGATGACATTTTGATTTAATCATGTACGCATGAGGAGCATGAGGGGCACCTTTGCCGTGTTCTTCAATGTCTTCGGGAGCGGTAGATTTTTGGAACTTGGAGAAGTGTGTATTCTTTCGATGGAGGTGCGTGTATTTGGGACATATCATTTATGGGGAAGGTATCATTGTCAATCCTTCCAAGATTAGAGCTATTATGGATTGGCCAGCACCCACTACCGTGATCGAGGTGTGCGGCTTCATGGGATTAGCAGATTACTTACCGAGAGATATGTTCGGAATTCTCTCGGATTGCACACTCCATCACTTCCCTATAGAGGAAAGGGAAGAAGTTTGTTTGGTTGGATAGGTACAAGAAGGCCTTTAGTAAACTGAAGGAATGTCTCACTAAAACACCTATTCTTGCAGTTCGGATCCACAGGGTGAGTTTTTCGTTTGCACGAATGCTTCTTTAGCAGTCTTGGAGGTGTGTTGATGCAGGAGGGAAGATTAGTGGCTTTTAAGTCTTGCAAACTCAAATATTATGAGCTTAATTACCCGACTTATGATCTTGATCTTGTGGCGATTGTGCATGCTTTGTTTTAATGGAGACATTTTTGCTTGGTTAGAGATTCACACTTAGGACAGATCATCTGAGTCTTCGTCACCTCTTCACATAGCCCAATCTCAATGCTTTTCAAAGAGTGCGTTGGATGGAGTTGCTTTGTGAGTATGATATGGAGATAGAGCATGTGAAGGGGAAGGAGAATGTGGTGGTAGATGCTCTCAGTAGACGGAGACACGTGGTTATGGCCACCTCAGTGAGAATAGATTTACAGAGTAAGATCCTTGACATCTTCCTCTTGACAGCTTCTACATTACAGTTCGAGCAAAGATTGAATCTTAGATACCCCTCAAGGGTAAGTTTGATGGTTTTTCTTTAGAGGCTGATGGTCTTCTTAGGCACAAAGGATGGATTTATGTTCCTAGAGATGGAGGCTTAAGGCAGGACATCTTGGCAAAGGCACATTGTGCACCCTATTTAGCCCATCCTAGGGTGAAGAAGATGCATGCCACCTTGAGACAGTTATATCATTAGAGAGGACTTCGAGAGACATGGCCCAATTCATGTCATGATGTTTAGAGTGCTATAAAGTGAAGGCCGAGCATCAACATCTAGTTGGCCTTCTCTTTCCTCATGCTATACTGAGTGGAAATGGGACACCATTTCCATGGACTTCATTGTTGGGCTACCGATGTCGAGATATCACCACGACGCCATCATGGTCACGGTTGATAAATTGATAAAAGTGGCTCACTTTTCTCTAGTGAAGACCACTTATACAGCTAGAGTAGTGGCACGGGTATATTTGGATGAGATTGTTAGGTTACATGGGATTTTGTGGAAGATCATAAGCAACCATGATCCTTTGTACACTTCCCATTTTTGTACTACCATATAGCATGCCCTCAAGATAAAGATTAATTTCAATGCAACATATCACCCTGAGATAGATGGAAAGACTGAGCGGGTGAATTAGATTTTAGATGACATGCTTAGGATGTAGGTGATGGATCAGTAGTCTAGATGGGAGGGGTACCTATACTTAGTGGAGTTTACCTACAATAATAGTTTTAGAGTTCTATAGGCATGGCTCCTTTTCGGGATTTGTATGGTAGAGAGCGCAAGACACCTCTTAGGCCGGGATAGGCTAGAGGATAGAATTTCTCTTGGACCAGCTTTGTTGCAAGACATGGAGCAATAGGTGATTTTGATCAAATAGAGACTACAGGAGGCATAAGAAAGATAGAAGAAGTACGCAGATCAACATAGGACCAAACATAATTTTGATATGGACATGAATGTGTTCCTTTGTGTCAAGCCACACAAGAGCCCTATCTATTATGGAAAAGGTTCTAAGTTAGCTCCTAGATTCGTGGGTCCTTTTGAGATCTTGGAGTGTATCGACCCTTTGGCCTACCATCTAGCATTGCCACCTAGCTTGTCTTGCATACATGATGTGTTTCATGTTTCAGTTCTTAGGAGATATGTTGTATATCCTTCTCATGTGTTAGATTGGACATCATTACAGGTGCAAGATCAGGGGTAGGTGATGGTGGAGCCCATTCGCATCCTAGATCGTAGGACCCTAGGCCTTTGAGGTAGAGAGGTTGATCAGGTTTGGGTGTAGTGGGACAAATATGATGAGACTATAGCTACATGGGAGGATGCTACTTTACTATGAGTTCATTTTCCACATTTGTTCCAGTGACTTCTAGGAGGAAGTCAAGTCTAAGGGGAGGGGGATGTAGTGCCCACTTCCCTTTGACACCTTTTGATACTAATCATGATACTACTGATTATATTATGGACATGATTATGGACTTTATTATAGTATGATGTTAAATGTTAGATCATGGATTATTGTTGACTTGATTCAGTTATGATGCATGATGATTATTAGAGACATTTTATATGTTGATGATGTTATACTATTGGACATGGTTATATGATGGATGTTGTTCGGACTTGTGATATTTGGATATTTTGATTAGACCTAGAAAATGAAAATTGGATTAAAATTGATGATGATATAGTTGTTAATGAAATTGTGAGTGATATTGTTGATTGTCATGATAATTGTTGTGATTCACATATATATTGATGATCTTGAAATTATATTTATATTCATTTGAATGTTCGATATTCTGCTACGAGGCCAAAGGAGGTATTTGTGTTTTTAGGTTAAAATATCACAACAACCATCGAGGATTAGAGACCAACCACATTGGAATTCTAGATGAATTCAACAAGGTCACCATGGCAACTAGTAATTGTTGTATGTGTTTGTATTTTGTTAGGGATTCCCATGGGGGGGATCACCTTTAAATGTGACCAAGGTATTTTATGTTTTTCTTTTATTTGGTCCCTTTTGTTTAAATTTTTCATGTGTTTTATGTGGTGCACTTACCCTTTTCATTATTTATTTAATGTGGTCTTAATATTGTGAGTAATCATATTGTTAAGTTAATTAATTAAAAGATGTCCTAAGAATGTAATTAATAGATTTGTTGGCCATGTTTTAAAGTATTGTAAGAATGTGTAAGTAATGTGTAATTGACTTTGTAAGTGATGTGTAAGTTAACTTTTGAGTGTGAAACACTCCACCTTCTTGGAAACTTGAATTTTTCCATGGACGATGAATTCGGAGACTTGTGGGACAAGTTAAACTTGTCCCATGCCTCTTAAATTTACATACCAACCTTGCCTATGGCTGAAGGGTTAAATTCGGACCTTTTTATGCATTTTTACATGTCAAGTTCAATGTTGTAATTGCACTTTTCTTACATAATTTAATTTCAGTCCTTATGGGGTATGGGCTTGTTTGAGTGTGTAAGTAAATCTGTCATATTATTTACCCACTTATTTATTATTCTTTGGAGAATGAATTTGACTTTGGGGGTTGGGGTTGAGGATGTGTGATGTGGCATCCTGCATGGATCCACCTCATTCTCTTCTCTTCCCTCTTCTATAAAATTTCAATTGTTTTCCTTGTTTTGGGTTGCTTCACATTCGGATACTTCATTTTGGGTGAATTTTTCTTGTTCTTTTGGGAGCTCTTGCTTGGAGAAGTTTTGGAAGAAGCATTGCATGCTTATGCTTGGCTGTTTTTGTTTGGATTGCTTCCATTGGGATAGAGCTTGTTGTATTGGAACTTAGAACGACTCCATCATGGAGAGGTAGGAGCTTGGATTTTGAAATGATCTTCTTGTATATATGTAAATGTTCTTGTGTGAATGTTTTGGTATATTGTGGGTTGTTGGGTATATGGCCTAGGAATGGTTTAGGAGAAGACTATGGGGTTATTTTGTGGGAGACACAAGTGTGTTTTAGTGAGGTATAAGGGTGGAGGGAGTTGGGATTTAGGTTCCACCTTACAAATAAATATCTTGCATTTATTTACTCATTATGGGGTGCCATAAGAGGTTGGGGAGAAATAAGAAAATGTGAGGAAAAAGGGTTACTTGGGGAGGCATAAGGGCATGACAGGGTTTGAAATGATATTTCATACATATATATATATATATATATATATATATATATATATATATATATGGTGGGTTGTACTCAGGTGGTGATACCCATTTTCCCCCTTGGAAGGCATAAGAAACATCCCTTGTAGCTTCTTGCTCCTTTAGCTTATTTGATGAAGCCTTTGTATTGTTTGTCATGTTTTAATGTAGTTGTAAACTACATTCTTTTTGGACCATGTTTCTTTGTGAAAATGCTGCTTGTATGTTTGTGGAATCCTGTTGTTTCCATGAGTTAGATCACATCTTTCATTGCATTATGGTTGGGGCTTGGGGGCAATGAAGAAGGATGGATTCTCCTCTTCATTGGATGTCTTAGTTGGGTGGAGAGCGTTGCCTTTCCCCTATTCTTGTTATGATAAAATTGGAAGAATGTGAAGAATGCATGTTGCTATTCTGGAGCTGAGAAAAGACAGTTTGATAGTCCCTTGTGAAATGAAATCTCATTGTAACCTTTCCAACTTGAAGTGGATGAGCTTGTAAATGTTTTTAATGGAAATATGTTGTATTGATTGCAAGTGGAAATTTGAAATGTAAAAGAGTTATACTCTGTATTTTGTTTTGGAAAGAAGGTGAAAGAATGATACATGCTTTTGTATGTTACATTTTGAAACCAAATGGAAAGGAAGTTATAAGAGTTCATTTAAATTAATGGAAGTGGTTTTGTCTTGTCCATATGTTGTTATTCCATTGGAAATCTGTGTTTAGTATTCACTATGAAATCCCTGTTTGAAAAGTGGTAAAGTGAAACACGTGAGAAGAAAATGTATTATTTTGTTCTGTATATAATATATGTTTTGGAAGGAATAAAAGAAGAAAGGATTGTAATGTTGCATTTTGGAATCAATAAAGGATTGCAATAATTTTCTCAAATTGCATTGTTGTATTGAATCTGATCATTTCAATGTATTGAAATCTTTGTTTGAAAGGAAGAAATGCGTGTGAGAAAAATATAGTATTTTGTCTTTTTGGAATGTGAAAATTTTGAAACCAGAAATGCATTTTGGTCTTGAATAGTTTGATTAAATCAAATAATGTGTTAGATTGGAATTGGAATGTATTCTAAATACTTGGAAGAAGAAAGTGGCAAATAGAACCATTAAAATTTGATCCCTATTTTTGTAATTTCAAACTGCAATTATCAAAACAAAAAAATGCATAGTTCAAACCTGCAATAATAAAATAAAAAATTAAATGATTAAATTGAAGTAGTAGGCCCTAAATGAATTCAATTAGACAAAAACACTTAAAGGAAAATTTTCAAAACTTAGCCAAATCGGGCTCAACCGTTTTACAGTCGTTTTGCTGTCAAAATGGTAAATTTTTGAATTGGAATTCAATCAAACAGATCTCCCTCACAAACTTATCCTAATTCCTCCTAAGAAAAATTCTCCATGTCTATTTGACATGTAGAGAGAGGAAGGAAGATCAAATTGAATAAATCTCACAAGTTAAAATTACCGAGTTCACACTTTGTAAAAAATCCTGCAGGCCGTTTTCTTAAAATTGACCCCTTATACTTCATCTAAATAAAAAATTAATGATCTCTGTGAAAAGAGGACATCGAGATATTTCCAGAAAGTCCTTGTTTGTCCAAAACTGAGCTCTCTATCAAAATTTATGGCCCTATGACATTTTTCCTTCACTTGGCATGCAAAAAAAAATGGGAAAAATTTCCTTGGCAGGCTTGCAGGCCCGAATTTTTCCCTTAGAGCTTAGGAAATTTTTTTGGAAAATTTTCCACATTTTCCTTGCTAGCCCACAGCCAATCAGAGGCTACCGCATGGTACTATGAGGTGTCAACGATGGGATGGATCTCCTTTTTACTTAGCACTCCCAAAAAAATTTGGGAAAAATTTCTAAATTTTCCCCGCCGGCCCGCGACCAATCAGGTGATGCCACGTGGTGTCACGAGGCATCGGCGGTGGAGCAAGTCCCTTTTTCCTCTTTTTGCTTTAGAAAATTTTGGGAAAATTTTCCATGTTTTCCCCGCCATCCCGCTGGCCCATAGCCAATCCTGGAGCTGCCACATGGCATTGCGAGGTGTCGGCGGAGGCACGGGTCCTTGTTATCCTCTTAGCCCTTCAGGGTGTTAAGTGAATTTTCTCCCCACCACTCCAATTTCCCCACATTTTCTTATGTGATGACATGTGTCCCTTATGGATTGAAAACTTGTGGGCACAATGTTGGCTTTTCACCTCGCACGGGAATTTGTCCCAAATGTCTCCCGCTACCCCGCTCTCCCCGCGCTGGCTTGGGAGGCATCATGTGTCCTTTGTAGACTTATAGACTCGTGGGTGCTCGGGCGCGAAATTATTTTTTTGCCCCACATGGGAAATTTTCCAAAAGTCTCCCTGCAGCCCACTAACCTGCCCTTTGGGCAAATTTTCACCCCAGGCCCACAGACCTGCTCTTGAGGAAAATTTTCACCCCAAGGCTGCTGCACCATAACTTGCGAAATATGAGGAGTTAGGAGGACTTCTTTATATCAATGGAAAAGTGAGAAAATTTCTTATCCAATGGGAATGATTTAGAGAAATTTTTAATACATTAAGTGTGATAAAAATCAAGTTGAATCTTTAAGCTTTGTTAGAGAGTGGGTATGGTGAGGAATTACCCTCTAAACCTAGTTGAACCTTCTAACCCTAAATTTTGGACCTTATGACCTCTAATAATTGTTAATAAAAAAATTATATTCTAGTGGATTAGAATTGTTTTGGAACTTGTTAGTGATAGTTTTTCCTTGTAACACAGTTGTAGACTCTTTTTAATATATATATATATATATATATATTCCATAATCTTCCAAACTACTCCTAGGTTGTTTCTTAGGTCTCAAGTGGGTTGTTTTTAGCGGGCTGACACCTTTTCTCTCTTAATTTATTCCAAAACTAAAAATAGCAATACTACCCCTGAATTAGATCTTTTTCAATCGATTTGCAATATATTCATGCTCAAAATCTCATTCATGGTTGCAAAAGAAAAAATGGGAAAGAAAATCCACTATCCCCATAACCCAAGAAAATATCTCATCAAACAAAAAAATGAAAATGAGCTAAGAGAGATGAAATGCACACATTTGAAGTTGGATTATCAAGGAATCTAACCATTCCTTAGGAGTCAAGATTTCCATAAATTCTCATAAACCATAAACCTTGCCTTATGAATTATCATGCCACATATTCCTCCTAAACTTTCATATTAACTAAACACAATTTGAATAATCATTGCCTACGCTTTGGCTAATCTTCACAATGTTCCATCAAATATTTCATATAAACATTAAGATATATGCTACTGTTAAAAAAACATTAATATATATGCCCCTTCAAGTTATATGCAATGTAAATCAAACAAACATTGTTATATATATGCCATATAAGCCAAGTAATTTGGTCACCATTCAAACAACCAATATAAAAATTAATTATGTATATGGTCCCAATGACCAAGCACTTCTAGCTCATTTGATCTAGTCACGTCAAACTATATTTACCACACACAAATTCAACACAATATATATCACAAGCTTATATGAAACAATTTTACATGACACCCACATTATATGTGACAATGCCTTAAATCAAAAAATAATAAATGAATGCCCAATAAATCATGACATGACTAATAATAGACATATTTTCCATAGTTAGTACCAAGTAATCTAACAAACAACTCAAAATAAGATTCTAATCAATAAAGTAATCATAGATAAAATTATTGCCTTCTAAATACTTATCATTATCCAACCTTTATGATTTAACATATAATTAGTTGTGTATGTGTGTGTGCATGTGTGTCAAAAATTATGGTGTGAGCTAAGAGTCTCGGTTAATAAATTTTCTTAAACTAGTTGACGATATATTAACCCTTTATTTTGTTATCAATTTCAGGACTAAAAATGTGGGATGTTACATTTCATGGATGTAGTAAAGGGATCATATATTAAGGTTATTAGATAGTGTACATGAGAATTTGTTAGAGGATGCTTGGAGATATCTATAGGAGGTTATCCATAGGATCCTATGATTACCAATGTAGGGAGAGAAGGTATATGTTATAAATGAGGTGGGAAGAGGTGCCACTATGTAGTGTATTTATGGTGATGATGCCTTGGATATTTTATATTTGTCTAGGGTATTGTTTATGGTCCCTTTTGTATTGATGATGAGGATGGTTGGGCCCTTGTGACTATGATGGTGATTAGTATTATTTTTATGCCCTACCAAAATCATCAGGTTGTAGGTTTTCATAGATGTTGACTAGAGTGGTGAGGGCGATATTAGAGAACAAGATAATGTTTTCTTGGGTTCCTTTCTTACTAGCGTCGACATACGGGGAGTTATGGGCTTGGAGGATAATGAAAAAATTTGGGTTTGATCTTACTTTTTTGTTGGTGTGTTGGGCATGTAAGAATATAGCATGGATTTTTCAAGAGGGTTACCATGGGCCGTATGGGTTAGTCTATTGTATAACATTGGTTTTATGAGATTAAGATCATATTTTAGGGACAAAGAGCCCATGATAAGAGAGGATAATTATAGGAATATCTTGGCGGGGGATGTAGTATGAAGGATGTACACATGTTTCCCAATGTGGGTAGTGGAAAAGGGGAGATGAGGGTGCCTTAGTATGAGATGTGGGTGTGGGTCGTTGAGTCGACCATTAGGAGTTAATTAGGTTTAGTCACGTTAGGAAATAGTTTGTTTTAGTGCAAGATGTAAATTTTGTGGTTGTTTCCTGCATGTATGATTATGGAGATGTAGATGTGGCACAACTAAAGGTTCAAGAGCCACTTTTTATGGTTTATGAAGAGGTATTGGGGGTTAGTGTGGATGCATAGGTGGCTGAGGTGGGTGTGGATTATGTCAAATTTATAGTGGCATATGTTATATGGTGGTAGGGTTATGTGGATGTTTTTGAGAGGAAAATGTGAGAATGTGTGGAGGCTCCACAAGAGGGTGGTATTAAGGGGGTGAGGAGGATGATAGGGTGATTTTTCTAAAAGAAACATTGGAGATTTTAGAGGCGAAGAGGGCCACATAGATAGTCCAAAGTAGGCCACTTTGATTTCCAAGTGAGATAGTGTTATAGCTTCTTGAGATGTCATGACTCAAGAGAAAGACACCATTACTAGAGAGAGTATGGGCTGATCCAAAATCTTATGACCATACATGGGGATCTCACCCAGGCTAGAGAAGATAGGGATAGATATCATCATTGTGAGAGAGAGAGAGAGAGAGAGAGAGACCTTGTGGATGAATTTTGGGGTAATAAAAAGTTGGTATTTGGGGCCGATCTCGAGGAGGCTAGGGGCACATGTCAATGGAAAAATGTGTCCACCTACTAGTGTGAACATGGATTAGTACTAAGCACTAAGAGACGAGTTGCACTATTATGAGAGTTTTAATAGATGGAGGCTTCTAGATGTGCCTATATATTGTGATTATATGGCTCGAAGGTGACTAAATATATTAGGGAGAATTGCAGAGTGTGGGCCAACCATCGAGAGGTTCAGATGAGGGACCCACTAGGGACAATAATGGGGATCATGGGAGTAGTGTTGGAAGGAAAGTTCACTTATCGTTAATTCACTACATAGTTTGTAGGATTTTTGGAGATTTTGATCTATGAGACTTTTTCTGTAAGAGGATTTTGAAGCCCTTTATGATGTACATGCATTTGATTAATGTATGTGTGTGTGTGTGTGTATTATTTCAGATTTGTGTTATGTTTGAGTTTTATTATGATTTGATGTGATGTGTTATGGATATATTTGAAATGTATGTTTTAGATTAGAGATGTATGTGTTATGAGTTGATGATTTTAGATATGGTTGTGAAAAATGATGATCTTGTTTTATTGTTATGCATTTTATGATGGTTAAGAACATGTTGTGGGATGTTTTCTTCCATATTATTCTTAGCATATATAGTGTATGATGGTAAGTTTTTTATGTATATGAAATTACATGTGCAATCTTATAATTAATGTTAACATCACAATGGTTATCCATAATATGATTGTGGATGCATATAGGATATTTCTATTTAACCTTTTCAGACATGGGAAAGGTTTTTGTGTAGTGTGTATGGGGAAAAGGGTCCTTCTTGATGGATCATTGGTTTTTCCCATCTTTATTGTATATTGTGTAAGCTTATTGATGTGGGAAGCTTACATTATTATGGGAAAGTTGATCGATGCAGGAATCTTGGGATGGTTGCTTTTTGATTTTGAATATGATGGTTGATCAATGTGGGAAGCCCTTTTTGTTTGCATGTGTGTATAATTTAATTAGGTAGTCATCCTTTGAGGGAGTGGTCTACACATTGACTAATATAAATATTTTAATTAATATCCATACTTTGAGAGACTGGTCTATATTTGATCATATCCATCCCATGGATATTTTGATTGTTTGAGCTTAGGAGAGCCTAGGTGACCATTTTAAAAGGGAAAATTAAATGTACAAGCTACACATATATCCATTAGATTTATAGGGATACATAGTGGATAATATTGATTGTGGGGTTACCTAATTATGAGTGGACAATGTGCTCATATTTAAGGTTACAATTAGTATGCCGATGGGAATCTAAATGATTCCAAATCATTATAGGTGTAAAAGATAAGTAGGTGGATGGATGGATATTTTGATTTGACTAAGGTCATGTGAGTCGATATTTTAACAATAAAATGACCACAAGTGAAAGGCATTAAGAGGTTCCTTTTTAGGTTTACCATCAAGGGAAGCTAAATGATAAGATCTAGACCCATATTTATGAGTGATGATATATGGTCCAAGCCAATTTGGAAAAAACTTCCCACATTTTCTCTTCTCCATGCTAGTGACACGTTGATTTTATTTGAGTATAAGATCACCAAAATTGAATTCACACTCTTTGAGGTGTTCATTATATGATCATTTGATTAATTTTTGATATATGTTGATACTAGTTAGTCGACATTCATCTAACAATTCTAGTTGTGATAGAAACTCTTGATGATATTATTCTTTGGAGATGAAATATTTAAGGGAAATGAGTAGGGATTGAATCGGACTTCAAAAGGAAGAAAAAAATTCAATGTCATATACTAAGGAGAAAGATGTAGCACCCGTAGGGTTTTGAATGCTAGTTTGATAGGTCCATAATGTAAATGGGATTGTAAGGTACCAATCTTTACCAACTTGATCAATAATATTGATAAAGATCTTGTTGAGGATTTTTTTGGATGCTTGGGCTTGGCCATTAGCTTGTGGGTTGTAGGTCATGTAAAATCTAAGTTTGATGTTGTACATGTCATAATTTTTTTCATAATTTCTTATTCTTGAATGATTTACCATTATCTGTCATTTTTTATGAGGGATGCCAAAAAGATAGATAATGTGATGATGGATGAAATCAATGATTTTATCTAATTTAATGGAGATAAGAGGGATAACTTCCACCCATTTTATAAAGTAATCAACTTCTATGATAATGGAATTATGGCTTTCTAAATATTCAAGATTGATAAGGCCAATGAGGTCGAGTCCCCATTGTGAAAAATGCCATAGGTCTTGAGTTGGTTGGAGAGTGTGACTAGGAATGTGTGTAAGGTTGGAGTGTTGTTGACATTTGATGCATTTATTGACATAGTAATAACAATCTTGGTTACATGTAGGCCAATAGTATCCCATGTGCAAGATCTATTTAGAAACAACTAAAGTGTTAAAATTCCCACCACATATCCTTTAGTGGACTTCTTGGATAATGATATGAGCTTCTCTAGATTTAAGACACTAAAGGAGAAGCCCATCAAACCCTATTTTATAGAGTATACCCCCTAGTATGAGATAGTGGGATGCATGTTTTTGAAAATATATTTTTCCATTTTTGGATAGATTTGAAGAAATTTTTCATAAGGAAAGATAGTCATATATCTAAGTGTAAAAGTGTCAAATTGGATATCTTCTATATGATTGATAGTTAGAAGATCAATGTTGGTATAATATGTCTAATCAAGTTTATGTACAATGATGAATATTTTGTAATCATCTAGTGATAAAGGTATAAGATATTCCAAGAAAACCATGGTATTTATAAATTTATTAGATGAGTGTAGGGAAATTTGGATTTCGTAATGATCAAAGAGTTTCCAGAGGTCTTCAACAATGGATTTATATTTTCTAAGACCTCATTTTTACATTGATAGATACATTTGATTTGATTTATGATGAGATGAGAATCCTCATAGATGTCATGGATTTGTATGCCCGAGAACGTGCCAATATGAAATCCCATGATGAAAGCTTCATATTCTGTCATGTTTTTTTGCAATAAAATTTTAGTTTGAAGGATAGTGGAATAAGGGTGTCCCTAGGGGCTATATGACTATTCTGGAACCCCTTGTCAATATTTAGATCCGTTGAAAACTAAAGTAATTTTGAGAGGGGTGTAATTGTGATTGAGGGTGTTGATAGATTCGTCACGAAATTTTTAAAAAATTAAATGACTGGTGAAGAGGGGGAGCTTTAGTGAGCTACTAAACTATGACCTACCCCTTGATGAAATTTTGAGAGAGAAATTTAAGGTCGAGACTCTATCATGAGCATGAGCCATCTAAAATTATGATTGTTGTGATATGGTTTAGATTGCATGGATTTCAGTGGATTAAAATGTGAGACTATATATATTTTGTGATTAAGGAGACAATGACGGAGTTTGAAAGTTACAAAGTATAAGGCACAACACAAATTTTCTACTTTAGAATAATGGGTTTTGTACTCGTAAAGGGTGCGATTTATATAATAAATGGCATGCTATTTTCCCTATTTATCTTGACATGTTAGCATGTTTCCCAAGGCATGGTTGGTAGTGTAAATCTATAGATATAATGGATATCCCTCACGTGGAAGAGTAAGCACTTCCATTAATAATATATATATATATATATATATATATATATATATATATATATATATATATAGGAATCGAAGGCCCATTGTCATTCATCGTCCCACTTAAAGTGGATGTATTTTCTTATAAGGTGATGAAAAGGTTAACAACGGTATAATAGTTTACAAATAAAGTGACAAATAGATTGAATTTTCCCCAAAGGCTACAAAGTTATTTAAGATAATATGGAGGTATTTCAATAATAGCCTTGACCTTGGAAGGGTCAACTTCAATTCCCCTAATAGATACTATGAATCCTAGGATTTTTCCTATGATAACTCCAAATACACATTTAGTTGGATTGAGATGGAGAAATAACTATAGTATATGTGCAAAGATCACATTGAGGATAACAAGATGGTATTTTTGGTGTTTGTATTTTCCTAAGAGATCATCTATGTAGTCTTCTATGGTTTTGTGGAAGATGTATGTCATAGTTTGTTGATAAGTAGATCCTACATTTTTCGGGTAAAAGGCATTAATCTATAGCAAAATGTTCCTTATGGGGTGAAAAAGGAAGCTTATGTTGATCCTCTAGTATGATGAGGATTTGATTATAACTAGAGAAACCATCCATAAGAGACAACATTTCATGTCCTGTTGTTAGATAGACGAGGCTAATTGATGCTAGGTAGGGAAAATCATCTTTTAGACAAGTGAGGTTAAGGTCCTAAAAGTATGTGTAAATGCATAATTTCCTAGTGGATTTAGTGATGGGTATGATATTGGAAACCCATTGGGGATAATTGATAGGTAGTATGAAATTGGATGAAAGAAGATGTTGGATTTCTTCTTTAACTAATAATTTGATATGAGGATGCATCCTACAATTTTTTTGCTTCACCAACTTATCATTTGGGATGGTGACGATATTGTGGATAATGATGTTAGGGTCTATACTAGGAATATCACTATAAGACCATGTGAAATATTGAATATGTTTGGATAAGAATGTGGTGAATTCCTCAAGATGATGTAGTTCTAAAGCTTGAATGACTTGAAAATGTGTGGTTCTTATGATGTACAAATATTTATATCGATGGTAGATTTTTTTAGAAGCATAGATGTATCAGAGGGTAAGGTTTTATGAAGATAGTGATCCTCAACACCCATATAGGTTAAGATAACATCATCATCATGAAAATGGAGAATGTCGATAGTGGGGGAATCTTCCTCTATCATGTGAGGTAGTGTTAAAGAAAGAGGTTATTTATTTCCATTAACTTAGTAAGTTAGTGGTCTTAATGTGATAGTATTGATTAAAAATTCAGATGAAACAGATCCAATATCAAATTTTTTAGAGGACATGTCTAATGATGGTAATGGGTGTGGTTGAATTTATAATGTTAAATATGATGGATTTGAAGATGATGGTTTGAAACCAAGGCCATGTATTTTGTGAGGCTTTCTCAAGTCTTCAAAGGGTAAATTGTGTGAAACTTTATCATACCTACCAAGACCAAACCCTTTCCACATGAAATGATGAAGGCATGTTTGAAAAAACTAAGGTTTGTATAGGAATGAAAATCTAATTGAACCCGGGTCATTAGTGTTTTCATTGATGTCAAGTGGAATTGATTGAAAAGGTGTGAATGGTGAAGTGAATTTTGATTGGTAGTGCCTTCTCAATGATAGTGATAGATGATGGTAAGATTGACACATGTGTATGTGTCTCAAATTAAGCTTGTAATGATTTAGATGAATGAAAAATGTGTCCAAAGTATCCATAAAGGTGTTTCAAAGGTGTGAGGAGTGTTTCTTAGTGCTCTCCAAGTCATATCCATGTGTTTAAAGTGGAAAATAAGATGACATGATATGGTGTATGATTCCTACGCAATTATGAGATGGTGTTCCAAGCCTGTGAAGGATGTAGGAACCTTGTAAAGGAGACCTAGTGTAAATGTAGAGTGAGAACATGCCTAGTAATCACAAGAAAATGAGATGGGTCAAGGAGATGTAGAGGGATTCATGAAAAACAACAATGGGAGATGATAAAGGAGTGAAATGTCATGAAAATAGGTGTTTGACAGTGATGTGTAGTGGTCTCAGACTGGTTCTTTGATCTTTCAAGATGGTTTCAAGGTGGCCTCGAGTGTGATACAAGATTGAATAGTGATTTTGATGTCCACTTTGAAGGTATGGAGAAGGTTGGTACACATGTGCAAGAGCTTTTGGTAAGTGGAGTTCTCGTTTCTATTGCATGAGGGTTGTGCATACTATAACTAGTATTGATCATTGGTATAAGTGCTTGCATAAAAACATGTTTTGAAGCTTAAAATGGTTAACCACATCTACTATAAGCCTAGAAAGAATTTATGAAGTCCAATATATGATCCTATGAAGTAATTTGAAGAGTCAGGTTTCTTATTAGTCGAGGACCACACACTTAGGAATATTTTTGTAGATAAAGATTCAAGAACTTGGAAAAATTTGGAGAAAATTGAAAAAAAAGGTTTTCTAGTGTATTATGGGCTTTTAGTGTCAAGATGGAATCAATTCCACAGGAACCAAAGGTTCCTCCCGCATGGGTCTTGGAGTTTCAGTCAAAGGGTACAATGTATTGTGGTACAATAGTGTGATGTAGGCAAAAAGAGTGTGGGAAGAATGATTTCCCCAATAACAAAGGTTCCTGAAGATCTTAGTCCAAAATGTGAAGGAGTGTGGAGTCGGTTGTGTTTTGTAGATGGGAGATAAGTTGAGAGAACCAAAGATAGATAAAACTAGTTCCCTTGGGGTTTCGTTTCCCATGAGATTGTTTGATTTGCAATTTTAAGGAGTGGTGAGTCCATAGTGTTTTACGGATGGAAGACAAGTCAAAGGAACTAGGTTTGGGTAGAATGGTTCCTTGTGGGCTAGATTTATCCACAGGTTTAGTTAGAGCCACAATACAAGAGAGTTAAGTGAGTGGAATATTTGAGTGCATTATAGATATGTAAGGTGTCGGGAGTACCTCGGGACGTGGAACTAGTTCCATGGGAATGATAGTTCCCAACAAGTCACTACGGGTCGTAACACAAAACAAAAAGGAGTATAGTGCGGGAGGTAAGGGGTATGGAAGAACCAAGAAGAAATGGCCCCAGTTCCCCGAAAATCTTATTTATATGATTGTCAAAAAGGATATAAAAGGTTATAAAGGGAAATATAAACATTATTTTGGAATGTGCATGTAGATTTGGAACCCGATTTCCCCATGTCACCTTCAAGCCCACATGGGCATTTCTTTCACCCAAGTTGTCCAAATTTGTAAATATTGGACTTTTGGAAAGGTCGTTTCATTCTATTTACCATGAAATATGAAAATACAAAGAACTATCAATAGCTAAAGAGAAAATATTGAATAAAAATAATCTCCTTTATACGTATGAATAGTGAGCTAGTTAAAAATTCTCTATAAGTGAAAGGTCAAGGGTCATCTCAAGGAGTCATGTATTTTTATTTAAGCTCATATTTGAGCATGTAAATTGTTTTTGAAAGAGTGCAGAGCTGAGGGCATGTTTTTGAGAAAATAAGAAGGTTTTTAGTGTATTAAAGCCATGAAAAATTAAGAAGAGGAGAGAAGAAAGAAGAGTGATTTAATGTATTTTTCACTATCAGGTTGTATGAGACAATAGTTTCAGATGTAACAAAATCTGAAAATTTCTAAGGTACATCTTAGCATTTAGGGAGTTGTTTCTTCCTTGTAAGTTGAATCTTACTAAAGGTTAGTTGTTGTTGTTGTACCAAATCAGGTATTTGAAGCTTCTTTATAATTAGTATCTTATAGAAGATCAATTGTTGGTAAAAATTGTAGGAGTTAAAGCTTCCTTCTAAGTATTAGCTTACATAAGATTAGTTTTTAATGGTTAAATTTTTGGGAGTTAAAGCTTCCATGTAAGTTGAAGCTTGTTAAAGGTCAAGTAGCAACTTGACTAAATTTTGGAGTTGCAGCTCCAAGTTGAGTTGATGCTCAACGTGAAATCATTGTAACTTTATAGGACAATTTTCCAAGCTAGTTCTCTAGTTTTAGTGGGTTTTTGTCCCAATATGGGTTTCCCACATTAAATATTATCTCCTCATATGTTCATGTGTGTTTAATTATCTCTCTCTCTCTCATGGTTGAATGGTTATACTTCATCACAGTTAATATAGTTTAATTGTAACAAATTGAAGAAGTGTAAGTTGATTGTAAAAGTTTGATAAAACACTTTGATTCACCCCCTCTTAGTGCCTAGAATTTCTAACAATTGGTATCAAACCAAGGTCCTCCTAATCCTAACATCTTGGAGGTGATCCTGAAGGCACAAACATGGGTACATTAGCATAATCAATCTTGAAGAGGAAGTATGGGATTTCTCAATCCACACTGAGTGATGGTCTGAAGAATCAAATAAAACACATGGAAGATAACCATGGTCAAGAACTCAAGGATATGGAGTATTTTGTTGAAAATGTGTCAAAAGATATGAATGATAAGAAGGATGATTTCTGAATGAAAGCTAAAATTGAAGAGGTAAATGACAAGTTGAAAATGTATAGAAAATTTGAAAAGAGTTATGAATCTCTTGGTGGGATCTTGGAAAATCAAAGGTCACACAATGATAAAATAGGTGTAGGATTTAGACCAGAACTGCGCAGAAAATAAAGAGGATGAAAAGGATGGCCCCAACATGCAAGCAAGCATGAATTTGATCAAGGAGACAAACACAGGAAGGCATAAGTCAATTAGGCAATTAAATACATCAAGGTATGAAATATATTTTTGGGTTAGGTTACCTAGGGAGAGGGCCTAACCCATTATGGAATCACCATCCCACACCGTCCATGGATCCATCTAAGAATGGAAGTTTTAAAATCTCTGCTAGCCCATGGATTAAACCATGTTATCATGGAGCCCTATTAATCGGGTATCTTAACGATGGTAATAGGCTGCCTTAACACGAAGCTGAGATTTGAACCTTGGACATCCTAATTACTAGGAGACCCAAGAAAGGTTACACCACTACCCTTTAGATAAGGTATGAAAACAATTTAGTGAATATTTTTTTCCTATAATAGTTATGGAGATATGACTAAGGAGTGCAAAAAACAAATCATAGATGAGTACCCATGGAGAGACAATAGAAGTGAGAAGGAAATAACATAGTTTGTTTCAATTGTCAAGAAAAAGGGCATATTTCCAGGTATTGTTTAGAAGAACCCTCAAGTCATTTTTGGGAAAAAGAATACTCAAGAGGCATGAATATGGTAGAGTGCTACAACTACAAAAAATTTGGACACTATGCTAAAATATGTCATGATTTCAAGACTACAAATCATAGTAGGAATGACAGTTCACACCAAGCCAGAGGAAAGAGTAATGTCATATGTTATTCTTGTCACAATTTTGGGCATTTTGCAAAGCATTTCTATCACAATGAACAATCTAACTACAACACCAGGTATCATACTTTTAGAGGGAAAGTTAAGAAGGATTCAAATATGAAGATAAATCCTAGAAATGAGACCAAGTCATCCATGCTTAAACTATCTCTTGAAAAGAAGAAAGTTAAATGGATATACAAAGTCAAGGAAGAAAAGGAGGATGAGAAAATAGTATGGGAATATGATGTATAAATGCAAAACCTATGATAAATTCTAGTACAAAAAGGTAGCAGGAACTAATGATAAAACAAAGCAAAAGGAAGGTAATTCTAGTACAAGAGATGAAGAACTTATTCCCAAGCAATATTATAACAGGTGTATGAAATGGAGCAATTATGTTTATCTCGCACTCAATCAAAAAGTTAATGTTTAGGAGATGAGTTTGTCACACCAAGGAAAACTTCTAAAAATAATGACAAGATCTCAAGGAAAAGAAGGGAAAGGATTAATTCATCATGTTGTGTTGATGACTATCTCTTATTTTGAAGTGATCTCACAAGGTGGTGTTTCTTCTCTAGGATTCTAGAAGGCATGAATCTCTTGAAGGAATAATTATAATGTTTGGAAGTACATTATCCTCATGCAATTGTCAAACATTTCCTCTCCGTGATGATGTTGATTGAACAACCCCCATTAGGCTATTTCCATTATTATATGTTGATTGGTGTCTCCATCATGTTGTCAATGTATGTAAGAATCAAGGAATGTGTGTTTTATCCTATGTTCAAGTTCTAGTGCTCATTCAAGTTATTGAGTGTTCATGTCAAGAATGTGTAGTCAAGAAGTCTCAAAATCTAGGTAGTCCTTCTCCATGTTGTCAAGAATAAATCATTTTTGTGTCATACTTCTTAGGCTATGTTCATATAAATGAAGTCTTCAAGAGAATCTAAACAATTTGAAATATGTATATTATCTTGGTCTAACGTGCTTGTACAATTTGATCCAACCTAGTCCCCAAATTATGTCATTATGGTTTATAATAACCCTTAGTAGGTCTGATAAGTATTGAGAAAATGTTCTTGGCTAAAAGAGAGTCCAAGTATGATTCATGTATTTTAAAGGAGGCATAAGTGTGTGATTTCTTGATTGCCATTTTGTTTAGGATCTATTCTCATGTTTCGAGTCTTGAAAGAAGATATTTTTCTCTGTCAAAGTCTGACATTTAGACAATAGAAAATTAAAGTTGAGTAAGATGTAGCTATTAATCTTGAAAATGTTCAAAATTTTCATGTGTCTATGATGCCTGCTAATGAAGTAAAAAATAAGGATTTCAAAGGTCTATGAAGCATATGCTAGTGAGTTAGTAATAAATATCAACTAAATATGATGAATAAATTGCAAAAGGAAGTTTTCTATAGTTCAAAGCTGATAAGAGTTTAGATGCCCTACTTCATTCAGTTCTTCTCATTAGATGTGAAGTATGCAGACCTAAAGGTCTATTCTCGAGTTGGACACAATAGTACAAAGTATATATTCTCGGGAAAAAAATTCTTAATGAAAAATGACAAAAAGAAGCTTGTGAGAAAAGATGATCAAGGAGAGTATCATGAAGGCAAGTTAAGTGGGAAAATGCTATAAGACTATGGAAGTAGCTTACAACAGTTAAAAGAAAAGGATGCTGAGATAACTTACATTGTAAGAATTATATATTTCCCAGTGAAGGAGTAAAATTATTAAAAACAAAAGCTTTTGCAGTCATTTGTTTAGAGGTACATAGTCAAAGAGGAGGCTAAGGTATAAAGGTATAGTCAATGATACTATTATACAAAGTGTTTCATGATGTTTTTAAAGACAACAAGAAATTTATATTCTCACAAACTTGCAAAGAGGAGGAAAATTATGTGTGGTAAATAAAAATAATTCCCTCAAGTACTCTTGAGTATGCTACAAGTTGTAAAAGGATTTTTGGATCAAGAGAAATAGCAGAGACTGTGAAACAATGAATTAGAGGTGGCCTAGAAGTATAGAAAGTCTAGTAATTCTCAAGGTAATGAATTCAAGATGATAATTCATTGTGGGAAGATTTAAAATTTTATAGCCTCTGTGTGGGAAAGGTGTGTTCTTAAGAGCATGAAAGGGTAGGTTAAGGAAGATGGTAAGAGCTAGAGTTTGGAGCCTCTTTTGATGCATTGTATTGATGCTTCTAACAATGAATTGAGTGCAAAATAGGGTGCTAAGTAGTGGAGAGGTTTTAGGAAGCTAAAGGCCAAAGAGTTGGTAGTGGAGCCAAGAACTAGTGATGTGAAATTGCAAGAAAAAAGAAAGGGAAGAGTACACTTTGAATAAATGCATCGGTTTGCAATGAAATTTTTGAGTCATTCTTATGGGTGAGTGTAAGGTAAATGATTGATGTCATGTAGCCTTAGACAAAGGAGGATAGATTGATCCCAGGGGGAGTTGTATGAGCTTTTTTTTGGGCATGGTGAAGTGAGGTACCTGAATATGGAGAGATTGGACTTAGGGGAGAATTGAAGCTAATTGGAAGACATTCATGCATTTAGTCAAGACCCAATATTGTGATGCTAATCCAAGGGGAAATTTCTTGAGGTAAGTTTGTGATTTGTAAATGTTTATCTGCATATTGATCATGTTGTTGAATATGTGGCCCTTTGTCATAGATGTCAAAGGGGGAGAGAGTACTATCAGAAACTAGGTATGAATGCTTTGAAGATGGTGGTGAAGGTGTTTTCCATCAAAGTTTTTGAGTTTGTTGCCATCAATGACAAAGGGGGAGATTGTTGAACCTTGGTCATTAGTTTTGTCATTGATGTCAAGTGGCATTGATGGAAAAGGTGTGAATGGTGAAGTGAAGGTTGATTGGTAGTGCCTTCTCAGTGATAGTGATAGATGGTTGGTAAGCTTGACACAAGTGTCTGTGTCTCAAAGTGAGATTGTAATGATTGGTATGAATGCAAAATGTGTCCAAAGTATCCATAAAGGTGTTTTAGAGGTGTGAGGAGTGTTTCTTAGTTCTCTCCAAGTAATATCCTAGTTTTCAAAGTGGAAAACAAGTTGGTAGACCATGGTGTATGATTCCTGCAGGGTATGAGATGGTGTTCCAAGCCTGTGAAGGATATAGGAACCTTGTAAAGGAGACCTAGTGTAAATGCAGAGTGAGAACATGCCTAGTAATCAAAAGAAAATGAGATGGGTCAAGGATATGTAGAGGGATTCATGATAAAAAAACAATGGAAAATGGTAGAGGAGTGAAATGTCATGTAGATAGGTGTATGAAAATGATGTGCGGTTGTCTCGGGATGGTTCTTTGAGCTTTAGGATGGTTTCACGGTGGCCTCGGAGTGCTACAATATTGAATAGTGAGGTTGATGTCCATAGAATGTGTGGAGAAGGTTACTACACATGTGCAAGAAATTTTGGTGATGGTGGAGTTCTCTTGTCTACCACATGAAGGCATCTGCATAATACAACTAGTCTTAATGTTTGGTACAAGTGCTTGCATAAAAACATGTTTTGAAGTTTAAAATATTTAACCACATTTTCTAAAAGCCTAGAAATACTTGATGAAGTCCAAGACATGATCCTAAGAAGCAATTTTAAGACTTAGTTTTATTTTAGTTAGAGGACCACACACTCAAGATAATTATGTAGCTAAGGATTAAAGAACTTAGAAACAATTGGAGTTAATTGAGAAAACAAAGTTTTCTTGTGTATTATGGACTTTTGGTGTGTAGATGGAACCAATGATCCCCACATAGGTCTTATATCCGCAGAGTCAAATGGCCAAGTGTTTTATGAGTCGGGAGTTTGATGTGGGCATAAATAGCATAGGAGTAACGAGTTCCCTAGGAAAAAAGGTTCCCTGCAGAAGTGTTTGGTCTGAAATGTGAAGGAGTGTAGAGTCGGCGGTGTTTTGTGGATGGGAGACAATTTGGGAGAACCAAGTCTAGATAGAACTACTTCCCTTGAGATTCGGTTCCCATGGGATTGTTTGATCCACAATTGAAGGAGTGGCGAGTTTGTATTATTTTGAGGATGGAAGACAAGTCATAGGAACTAGGTTTGGGTGGAACGGTTCCTCACGGGAATGATTTCTCCGCACTTTGGTTCAATCCTTAATACAAAAGAGTTGGGTGAGTATAAGAGTTGAGTGAATTGTGGATAGGTAAAGCATCAAGAGAACCTCATGGATGTGGAATTAGTTCCATAGGAATGATAGTTCATTGAAATTCATTACGAGCCATGTCATCACCAATCCGGCACTATGATAATTCTTCACCGGGAACTCCGTCTTTATGATTATTTACTAATGCACACCTTTAGTTTGGTGGGTGTAATCTAGAAACAAACAACAACGGAACACAAGAATACCATCGACTATGATAAGACGTAATGATGACAAATCTGAAATATCAAAGTAAATTATAATATTAACATGAAATTGTTACAATCTCACCCATGAGGTACTTCAACAAGACTATGGGAGAAACTTTACAATTACACCTCTTGATGGCTTCTTCAAAGACACCTTTAACTCGATGGCTTCCTTTGCACACTTCCTACAATATTTCTCACTACTTCTTTCTATGCTAAATGAGGGGGTAGCCTCTCTATTTATAGAACTTCCAGGGCTTATCCATCTTATCTCTAAGATAGGATAAGAAATCCACTCTGACGAATCATATTCCATACCTTAACTCTTATGTGTACATGTAAGCTTATCTTAAGATAAGATAAACCTTATCATTTTACATGGGTTCCACATTTTTAGACTTTTTACAAATAAAATACACAAAATATTTATGACCTCACTCCTTGTCTTTATTACCAATATAATATTTCTAATTCCTAATCATGTAGACCCTACTTCTCTAATTACCCAAACTTTGACATTTTAACATTACCGGACCACTTACGACAAATATTTACTTTTTACAACATTCCTATTGTACTTTAACTGTTACCGTACTCCACATTATTGGTGACACCGTATTGTCGGCGCCGTTATCTTCTATCAGACGCTACTACTAATTATACTTAACAACATCCTATTCCTAATACATACATTAATGAAATAGAAATTATGGAGGAAAATTTTAGTGTCGACATCTTCCCCTTCCTAGCTTCTACTCCATCCTCGGAGTAGACTATTCTGGTGCTTGGAAAATATTCAACTTGTCATGGTTGACCCATTTCGTAATGGGAGTGCCATCCAATTCCTCCAGTCGATACGTACCATTTTCATGCACAACTGCTATTTTGTAGGGCCCCATCCATTTTGGAAGAAATTTTCTCTGTCTTCTTTTTTTGTATCTGGAATCATATACTAGGACCAAGTCATTCACATGAAATGGAGACCATCAGATCTTTTGATCAAAGTATTCCTTCTGCTTCATTTTCTTCTTATGGCTTGTATCCTTTGCTATTTCCCTCATTTCCTCTAGCAAATGAAGATGTACCAACCTTTCTTTTACTGAATCACTTTCATCCATCCTTTCATTTTTCATAACTCTCATAGTGGGAATATCAAACTCAATAGGAAGAACTGGATCAATGCCATAGGCCAACTGAAATGGGGAGTATCCTATTGCTGACTTTGATGTTGCCCTATATGCCCACAATGCTTTGCATGAATCCTTTTATCCCATTTATGTACCGCAAGGCTGCATCTTTTGCTAGAATTTGACACAAAGACAAAAATTTGTTCATTCCACTGTCCATTTGTGCTTGGCTTGTATGTTGTTGCCTTCCGTGCTTAATAGAAAACTTATTGACTAGGGCTTCTACCACCTCATTAATGAATTGGCTTCCTTGATCCATTACAATTTCTAATGGACAACCAAATCTGGTGACAATGCGTTCATATATGAACCTTGCCACTTCATCCATGGAAGCTATTTTCAATGGCCTAGCTTCAACCCACTTGGTTAAATAATCTATGGCAACTACAATATACTTATTTTGGCGTGATGTAGTTGGAAGTGGACCTACAATGTCTATTCCCCACTTTTCAAAGGGACCAAGTGGAAGAATAGGACATAATGGAGCTGATGAAGTCTTACGGTTACCATGTGTTTGACAAATATCACATGTCTTACAATAATTATAACAATCTTTAAAAAGAGTGGGCCAGTGATAACCTACATCCAAGATCCTTCTTGCTATAAGTTGTCCAGAGAAGTTCCCTCCACATGTACCATTGTGGAATTCTTCTAGCAGCTCCTTTCCTTGATCACGTCCAACTGCCCTCTTGTACTGTCCATCAGGTCCTATTCGAAATAATGCTCCATGCAGAATAGAATATGGACGACTGGCTTGAGTAATATTTCTCTTAGTCTTTGCATTGACACCATCGAAACTTGAATTCATTCGGATAATTCCAAATATCTATGTATTCACTAGGGATTGTGTCGAGGAGAACAATGTTGCATCGGAAAATCATCATCATCACAAGATGATCCTAAACCATCATAGGCTCGAGAGAGTGCATCTGCATTGACATGCTTCTTTCTGGCCTATCTATAATTTCAAATTCAAATTCTTGTAGCAAAATTATCCATCTTACTATCCTCCCCGATGGGTTAGGCTTATTGATAATATATTTGAGCTCGATGATCTTCAACTATAAATTTCTGCCCTAGCAAGTAATTTCTAAACTTCTTTACAGGAAAAATGATATCCGAGCCTCTTTTTGATTCTACATGATAGTTTACCTCAAGACTGCTCATTTGCTCATTTATGCTCCCAAAGTAAATTGGATGTTCATTCCCATTTTCATCCTTTTGGCTCAAATCTTGTCTAGTGCTGCATCTGAGGCATCAGTGTACACAATGAATGGCTTGCTCCAATCTAGATTCTTCAAAATAGGTGAAGACACCAGGGCTTCCTTCAGTTGTCCAAAAGCTTCATGCGCCTTATTTTCTTGGTTCATAAGTAACATCCTTCTTCAAGAACTGGGTTAGTGGCTATGCAATCTTTGAGAAATTCTTGATGAACCTTCTATAGTAACCCACATGGCCTAAAAATGATCTCAACTTACTTCTATTCATAGGAAATGGTAAATCTTTGATTTTTGAAACTTTATCAGGATCAGTACCAATACCATCTCTGGATACAACATGCCCTAACAAAACGCCTTTAGAACATCCAAAGACACACTTTGTAGGGTTTAGTAGGCTTGTGCTTCATCTAACCTTTGAAATGCTGTCTCCATCACAGTGCGGGCGGTCCAACTTGCTCCCATAGATGCAAAAATCATCCGAAATACTCGATGAAGGTCCCAATGTAGGGTTGAAACACCCTATTCATCAAACGCTGGAATGTTGCTGGAGCATTACACAACCCAAAAGGCATAACTCTATAAGAAAATGTTCCCCAAGGAGTGGTGAATGTGGTCTTCAGCTGATCTTTCTCTACTATATGAACTTGGTTGTAGCCGCTATATCCATCAGCAAAACTATAGCACTCCTGGCCAACTACTTCGTCCAAGATCTGATCTGAAAATGGAAGAGGGTAATGATCCTTCTTTGTTGCCTTATTGAGCTTCCTGTAATCAACACAAATGCGTAGCTTCCCATTCTTTTTTATTAAGATCACAATGGGAGAAACCCATTCTGAATTCTCCACAACAAATATGAATCTTGCATCAAGCAACTTATCTATTTCTTCTTTTATAGTCTTGGAAAAATTAGGATTCATTCTATATGGCATTTGCTTTATGGGCTTAGCACCATCTACCAGCTCAATACAATGTTCTACCCAACTTACTTGTGAGTTCCTTGTAATCAAAAGTGAATAGGTGTATGTACCTTCGAAAGAGCTGGAGGTAGGATTCCTTCTCACTCTCCATCACAGCATCACCAATCTTTATTTGTTGGAGACGATCATCAACTTCTTCTTCAGATAATTTTATGGGGTCATGAGTTGGTGTGGTGGAAGGATATCCATGACTAAAACATCCACCTCACTTTCTTGATCTTCGGTGTCCACTTCACCGGTACTAGAGTAATCGAGAGGATGTCCAATCATCGCTTTCATCACTTGAATCCACGGGTTCTTCTTTATGATGTCGAGGATCACGTTTATCTTCACCCTCTCTCTACCACGTCCAAGTGTCATGAAACCTTCATTCCAGTAGTTTCTTGCATGAACTCTCCTTAGCCATGGTCTTCCCAGCCCCGAACATTGGGTACGCAATGTGGTACCATTTTTCATCACCTGAAAGTCTACCACACATACAACACCCATAACAGATATTACCGCATTTGAAACTACACCTTCTCGGTTTAGTTTTTCCTTATTTAATGACCTTAACATTAGTGTTGAAGGGCGATCAATTTTAAACCCAACATATTCATTACAGACTTGGTCATTACATTAACTGCAGCACCTCCATCAACTAAGACATCATGAATTGAAATACCATTACATAATACCTCAGCTTGTGGAGCATAGGGATCTGCCTCTGCCTCCAAAACAGGGACCTCAACCTCCTTCCTTCTTCAAGCATTGAGTCCACCTCGCAACTCCCGCCTCTTCTCAGAAGACATAGCCAAGAGTTGACCATATGTAATATTTGCAGGCCTTTTGGACAGATCTTCCAAGATGGAGTATGGTCCTTGCCCCTGTGAAATCAGAAAATCCTGCACACCCAACTTTCTTCTCCTATGTTTCTTACTAGTTTCTCCTTTCATCTTCTTAGGATCAGTTCCATCTTGATTATCTTTTTCTTTCTTTCTTTTTGTTACAAACACATCTACTTCATCATTTCTACTCTTATCTACTACATCAAGAGAATTCACAGGTGCTTTTCCTTTATCATTATCTCTTGTACCAGATGTAGAAGCTCTATCTGGACAATTATACTTATAATGACCCTTTTTATAACAACCATAACAAACAACTTCAGAAATATTTATTTTTGGACCTCTATCTCCTCCCTGAGAACTAAATTCCTTTCCTTGAAGAATATTAATAGTTAACTGGCCCATCTTCCTAAGCAGATCTTCATACTCAGTAGATGTACTAGGAGAAATATTTGTGCTCACTAGGAGTGGTTGTGGATTCTGGACCAAAGGTGCTGGTGTAGGCTCTACTTTAACAACAATTTCTTTGGGCTCCTCTTCCATGCTTTCTTCTTGCCTTCTTGCAATCTCCTTTTCTTGTTCAATGGTAGCTGGGTGGTCATACTTCACTCGTTTTCTGATCTCTGGCTTCATCCCAAGAATGAAGTGCTTATAGAGGAGATTATCCATGCCATTCATCAACCCATCCGCTAATCCTTCCTTCCGGATCTGGGCATCGAGCTTCCTCCTTAGCTCTAGAACATGAGCATGATAATCCCTTATCTTCTCCTTCTCTCCTTGGGATAGCTTTGTGATCTCGATCATGAGGTCTGCATATCTCTGTTGTTCACCAAATTCTTCAAGAAAACTTTCAGTTAATAAATCCCATGAGTTTTTCACATTATCACCTAGTGTTTCAAACCACCTAAGTGCGGAACCATCCAAAAAGGTAGGAAAAAATTCAGTCCATTGTTCCCTTCTTATAAGGCCATTACAAATACAAGATCGCTTAAACTCTTGAATGAAAGAAGAAGCATCTTCATTAGATTGAGCTGAAAAAACAGGAATCTTTCCCATTTTCAAAAGTAACCACCGTGAAATACCAACCCACAAGTACAATCAACAAGACTTATGTGCACAAATAATTGGAATTACTATAGAAATGACCACGGTAAACTATGGTAAAACTTGACTTACTGCAAAGAAAAACTGATTTTACTGTGGTAAACACTATTCACGGTAAAAAGTGAAGTTACTGCAGTAAATACTATTCACGGTAAAAAGTGACTTTACTGTGATAAATACTATTCACAGCAAAAATGACTTTATCATGGTAACTACTATTCACGGTAAAAATGACTTTACCACGGTAACTACTATGCACAGTAAAAACAAGGTTACCCTCCAATTGATTTTTGACTTAGTGGGAATATCTCTCCAGAAAATCCACCAACGAGGAATGTTCCCGGCAATGGAACCAAAATGTCATCACCAATCCGGCACTATGATAATTCTTCACCGGGAACTCCTCATGCTATGATTATTTACTAATGCACAGCCTTTAGTTTGGTGGATGTAATCTGAAACAAACAACAACGGAACACAAGAATACCATCGACTATGATAAGACGTAATGATGACAAATCTGAAATATCAAAGTAAATTATAATATTAACACGAAATTGTTACAATCTCACCCATGAGGTACTTCAACAGACTATGGGAGAAACTTTACAATTACACCTCTTGATGGCTTCTTCAACACACCTTTAACTGATGGCTTCCTTTGCACACTTCCTACAATATTTCTCACTACTTCTTTCTATGCTAAATGAGGGGGGTAGCCTCTCTATTTATAGAACTTCCAGGCTTATCCATCTTATCTCTAAGATAGAATAAGAAATCCACTCTGACGAATCATATTCCGTACCTTAACTCTTATGTGTACATGTAAGCTTATCTGTTAAGATAAGATAAACCTTATCATTTTACATGGGTTCCACATTTTTAGACTTTTTACAAATAAAATACACAAAATATTTATGACCTCACTCCTTGTCTTTATTACCAATATAATATTTCTAATTCCTAATCATATAGACCCTACTTCTCTAATTACCAAAACTTTGACATTTTAACATTACCAGACCACTTACGACAAATATTTACTTTTTACAACATTCCTATTGTACTTTAACTGTTACCGTACTCCACATTATTGGTGACACCGTCTTGTGGGCCCGTTATCTTCTATCAGACGCTACTACTAATTATACTTAACAACATCCTATTCCTAATACATACATTAATGAAATAGAAATTATGAAGGAAAATTTTAGTGTCGACAGCCACAACCAAAGTAAAAAGGAGTATAGTGTGGGATGTAAAGGGTGTGCAAGAACCAAGAGGAAATGACCCAGCCCACAAAGACACCTCTGGTTCCTTGAAAATATTATTTGTATGATTATCAAAGGATATTAAAGGCTATAAAGGGAAATATAAGCATTATTATGAACCGTGTGTGCATATTTGGAACCCAATTTCCCCACGTCACCTCCGAGATCCACATGGGCATGTATTTCACCGAAGTTGTCAAAATTTGACAATCATGGACTATTTGCAAAGGTCATTTCATTATATTTACCATGAAATATGAAAAACTAGAGAACTATCAACATCTCGAAGAGTAGTCTAGAAGACAAATTATCTCCTTTGTATGTATGAATAGTGAGTTAGTTGAAAAGTATCTGTAAGTGAAAGGTCAAGGGTCATCTCAAGGAGTCATGTTTTTTTATTTAATCTCATCTTTGAGAATGTAAATTTTTGTTGAAAGAGTGCAAATCGAGGACATGTTTTTGAGAAAATAAGAAGGGTGTTAGTGTATTAAAGCTATGAAAAATTAAGAAGAGGAGAGAAGAAAGAAGAGTGAGTTAATCTAGTTGTCACTATCAGTTATATGAGACAACAGTTTCAGTGTGAAAAAATCTAAAAATTCTAAGTTTCATCTTATCATGTGGGAGTTTTGCTTCCCCGTATGTTGAATCTTACTAAAAGTCGGTGTTGTTGTACAAAATTATGGAGTTGAAGCTTCCTTGTAAGTAGTATCTTACATAAGATCAGTTATTGGTGGTTAAATTGTAGGGAGTTGAAGCTTCCTTGTAAGTAGTATCTTCCGGAAGATCTGTTGTTTTTGGTTAAATTATTAGGAGTTGAAGCTTCCATGCAAGTTGAAGCTTGTTAAAGGTCAAGTAACAACTTGACTAAATTTTGGATTTGCAGCTCCAAGTTGATTTGATGCTCAACGTGAAATCATTGTAACCTAATAGGACAATTGTTCAAGTTCATTCTCTGGTTTTAGTGGGTTTTTTCCCAAGATGGGTTTACCACATTAAATCATGTCTCCTCATTTCTTCATGTGTGTTTAATTATCTCTCTCTCTCTCATGGTTGAATGGTTATACTTCATCACAGTTAAGATAGTTTAATTATAAAAATTAAAGAAGTGTAAGTTGATTATACAAGTTTGATAAGACAATGATTCGCCCCCCTCTCAGTGCCTATAATTTCTAACAAATCCTAATGAGAAATATTTATCATGTGGTTGATTGTAAAGATTAGAGGAAGGGTGATTGATGCCTTTGTAAAAATTTGTGTTTGAAGGAACGAGAGACCAAAGGGAATGATATTTATAATGTTAGGTTCATAGAGAGGTTATTTTTCATGTGTCCCATACATTTTAGGTGTAGGGAGTGCATTGATATTTAGGAGTTAATATTCCACCAATGATATATATTGCATGATATCCTCAAAGGATCGATCATCTAATAATTTGGATGCAAGGATAAAGACATTCGTAGATGCTTAGTTTGAAGATGTAGAGTTTTGTAAGGGAAGAAACGCATCATTGGGCATGTAGGTCATATGATAGGCTTTAAATGGATTAGAATCGGTAGGAAACATAAAGGTTTTACCTTCATGTTTGTTCTTCAGACACCAATGTAGGGTAGACAGGACACAATGCATAACATGGATCTATAGATGTCCTAATAATATATTGTATTGGAGGTATCCTACAATATAAAAGAGTTCATTGAGGCTTTTGAAACCTATTATGATAGGTAAGATGATTTTTCCCAAGGTTGATGAAACAATATCATTAAATGAATGTAAGAAAACTAGTGATGGAAAACAATGGTATCAGGTAATTGGAGTTGTTTGAAGGCATGAGATGAGATTATATTGATACTAGTGCCATTTTCAATCATAACTATTTTAACAAGAGTATCATTGATATGGGAAGTGAAGAATAGGGGATTTCTAATCTTTAGGTTATAGTGATGGAATATCTGAATCGTTGAATGTGATGGCTAAAAAAATTAGGGAACCAATGAGGTTGAAAAATGGATAAGGCTCATCTCATGGTATTGAGATAGATTACGGGTTTCACATATCTTGTTAATGTTGTGGGGTTTTTGCATAAGTTTGTAAAGGGACATCTTGACGGGTTCTTGATTCAACTATTTAAGAACAATATTTTGTATAGATGTCATAAATTAGGTGTGGGGTGCTACAAGGATGAAGACCTTGGATTTAGGGGATGAAGGATTGATGACTCAAGGGGAGCAACTGAGATAGATATTTTAGTAATGTTTTGATTCTAGGATTTCAAATTTTGGCTGCGGGATCTTGTGGCTATACACATGGCATCAATTTGGAAGAGAGGGGACTTACTTTAAGAATCCATGTCACTATTGGTTGAATTATTAGAGGATGCTTTAATGTAGTCAGTTTATTGATATGTTTGATTCAGATATTTGGTCTTGTTGTTTTAAATTTGATAGGTGGACAAGGATGATTCTTGGTTTCCTAAAGGATCCATTTGTTAAAAAGGTTTTGGATCATGGCATGGAGTTCTTTATAGTCCTTAGTATAATGTCTTGGTATTTTATGATAAGCATACACTACCTCATAGTTGTACCAATATGGCTTCCACCACCGGGATTAGAGGGGTTGATTGTTGGTAATACTATGGTTGAAAATTATATGAGTTGTTTAATGATTTTGGTGAATTATCCCTACGAATTTGGTTGAGATGATAATGAGGTCATGGGGATTTGGATGTTTTTGATGGTTTAAAAGGGTGGGATGCTTGAAGCATGCCTTGTGTGACACATTTAGGTGCAAATATGAGGTAAGTTTCAAATTCTAAGATGGAGACTACAAGTTTTGATGAGGGATGTGGTCCTAGAATAGAGGGTAGGGACGTTATACCCTGTGATATGTTTTTTGGGATTTGTGAGAGTTCTATTATTTTTGTGTGGGTAATTTATCAATTCTTGTGTACAACCGCCAAGGTTTTTGATTTGATACTACGAGATCTTGTCTTGGAAGGGTCATTGGTGATTTCGATAATGGATTGATTATATTACAACGTCAACTTGGGATAATGTCAGGAATGTTTATGTGAGTAGATGTGGTCATGTTGTGGAGTTGTGATGTAGGTAGGTTGAGGTCTTCATGGAAAGGATATACAAAGAGTTTGATCACATATATGTTGTCTCAGTCGTATAAACACATGGTATGGTAGGTATAGGTGGGCGTTGGATGATGATGTTAATGGTATGAAAAGTAGAATTTTGAGATCATGCAACATTAGTTTTATTATTAGCTTGATGATTATTTAGAAAAGGTGTTTTGAACACATATATGCTTTGATTGATAAGTACATCTAGATTATCAAGATGTAGCTTATCTTGATCAATGAGATCTTAGAGGAAATTTCTAAAAGAGTTACATTTATCAATGTCATGTCACCAAACTTGGTGATATTTTTAATAGGCATCACCCCTATACCATGAAAATTTAGGTTCAAATTCTTTGATGGTTCGAACATGAGGGAGTTTTATCATGCAAGATTTTATGAGTTTGTCAAAAATAGAGTTGTAAGACTCCCCTAGAGGTGTGTATTTATGTGGAGGTTGGGACCATTCATAATCTAACTACAATTTAGATGTGGTTTTCAAGATGACCACATTTTATAAACCTTTTGATTTATCAATGATGGAATATATTTTAAAGGGAGACTCATGTTTAGGTTTTTTAGATCATAATTTAACCTTACCATCCTCAAGGGCTCGAATTTCTAACTTATAGGCCATAGTAAAGGCCTCATTGAACATTTCAAAGGACTAGATCTGAAGGGTGGGTGATATATGTTTTGTGAAAGATCAAGAAAATACCTCAGCCAACTCTATCTAGGGTAGAGAAAAGGATAATTGATTAATAATTCCTTGCCATCTGGTGATGAAATCAACAACATATTCATACTCGAATCATTTAATAGTGTACAAGTCAGTGATAGATATTTTACACACGATATTGATAAATAATTGTTCTAAGAATAATTGTTCTTGTTTTGCAAATGAATAAAGTAAATTTTGAGGAACATTGTTATACTAATTGAGAGCGGGCCCAACTAATGACATCAAGAATTTCCTTAGCATAAGATCCTAGTCATGAGCTATAAGATAGAAAGCATGAAAAAAGGATTAAATGTGTTGTTGTGGATATTCCTTACTATATAAATCAATCAAATTTGAAATTTCCTAGTGATGAGGATAGGGTTTAAAAGGTACAAATGGGTTGATAGGATCACTAAAGATCTACTCATAAGAAAATGTATTTTAGGTCCTGTGGTAGCATCTTCGAGACTCGCGATTATACTTTGTTGTGCTTACATGGGATCATTTTAAGGAGGTTGGATGTTTGAGGTGTTATCTTGATTATAGATGAGGGGGTTTGATTGTTGATATGGGTGATACAATGGGGAGAGGATTTTGCAAAGGAGGAAGGATCCTTGGTATGTTGTAAGTTTGGTGAGAGACTAATGGTTGTAAGGAATATTGAATATAATAATAGGGTTGAGGGATAGAAATGTAGACAAGAGGATGTGAAAGTGGTGGATTATGTTTAGACAAAATTTATCCATACTATGGGAGACTCATCAAGGATATAGGTTGTGAAAGGGGATGAGCGATAGTGATTACACTTGTATTGATTGGTGGTAAGTACATAGGAATAAATACTACTAAGTTCTAGATTGCAGATGTAGATTATTGTGAGATGATGGGTTGTGATGTGGCCAAGCACCGATAGAGCTTGTTAGGGGTAGAAGAGAAGTAGAAGGTGTGTGACTAAATGTAGATGATGAAGTAATAGTGGGGTTTTAGACACCCTACAGGTTATTTGAGGATGTAGAGGGTATGGACCCTTGTTGAATAACCATGGGTGATGTAGTAATAGTGGGGTTTTTGACACCTTCTAGGTTAGGTGAGGATGTAGATGACAAGGGCTCTTATTGAGTAGCCATATTTTTTAATGAGATTGCATTGATTTCAAAGCTAATTATGATAGTGGATGAGACATGTGTTGATGTCCCTATATTACTAGTGGTAGGATACGGATAAATTTTCTTGATAACTAGAACTAATAAGAGGGATCTATAATCTAGGAGTAATTGAACGTGATAGTGGTGATAGGTGGTGGAGGCTCTGGACTATAATAGGGAAGGAAGATATCCTGAGAAGCAAGATAACTACTAAGGGAAATCGAATTGGTGTCCAGAAGTTCTTCAAAAATGGATCTCCATTGTGAAAGTGTTGTGCAAGGGATTCATAAGGAATTTCATATGTATTTGATTTTACGTTGTGGAAGCATGGAGGTTCCTACTTTGATTCGAGGGGATTGTCACGATCGGTTTGACATGTCTGTGGTATTATGAATATGATATTTTTGTCTAGTCAAAACCATGAAATAATAAATAAATAATGACAGAAGGATGTTTTTAATTAAGAAAAAGTCACACAATCAACAAGATATTTTAATTATCTTGATTAAGTTAAAATATGTGAAAAGAAAAAGATGGTTGATAAAGGGTACTAAGAATCGGTTAGTTATTTCTAGTTTAGGTGTGTTTAAGGATGGATTCCTCAATATACCTGAAATTAAGAGAGGATAAAATCATTTTTGTGTCGGTGTGAGGAAAATATTGGGTCCTACCCCTCACTTCACGATCCCACAATGATAAGGGTGTCAGTGCTTAACCAATATACCACCCACCAATTATTTATACTTGGCCATAACACCGAGTTGGCTTCCCCTTGGTGATGAAATCCAAGTAGGTAGACTTGGAAGGGAGTGTTTAGAATGCAAATTTGATTTGAATTTGAGTTGACTGCTTGTGAAGGGAAGTAGTGAATGTATGATTTTTACCCCATTTTAAACTAGATGATTATGTAAGAATGAAGATTATTTTTAAGACCTAAAAATGTTTGGATGAGGAACATTATATTAAACCAATAAAATAAATATTACTACGAAACATTATAAACCATGTGAGAATTAAACTAATGCATAACACAAAAATTGCATGGAAAACCCCACGGGGTAAAAGCCACGATGAAACCGAGATTTTTCATTAACCAAGAAAATATACATAGTCTAGTACGAATAATATCCCTCCTCACTTATCTCCACTAATCCATACGAAGTGAATAAAACAATATGACCTATATCCATATTTATTTGACCTCATGGGTCATAAACCATATTAAGTGATAGTGTGTGATTAAATGGCGCCCGATTTAATATATATTGATTAATTAATAACCAATTAAACATAAACTACTAAGTTTATATTAAATAATTAATAATATAACTATTCTTAATTATTTAATTATAAACTAAGGTTTATAGGCACTTAATATTACATTTTAACAAGAAACTCTTAAATGATTCTCCTCATCACAACTAAAGAAACAAATACTCTTCTAGATTATATTCCTAATAATATTCTCAAGCCCAAAGATTTTAGCATCCTCAACAAACTAGATATTGTGGAAGAGCTTCAAAAGGCGGTATTTTCTATGGAGGGAGACAAATCCCCAGGCCTAATGGTTTTTCTACTTTTTTCTATAAATTTTTTGGGATATTTGTGTTGATAATATCCTCAAAGTAGCTAATGAATTATTTAGGACAGGTAGACTCCTAAAATAAATTAATAATAATTTTATTGTTTTTGTTCCTAAAAATATTAGGTCCAAATACTTCAAATAGTTTAGGCCTATAAGTCTTACTAATGTCCTATATAAGATCTTTACTAAAATTCTTACTTCTAGAATTCAACCACTACTCCCTCGCATCATTTACACCAATAGGGTGGATTTGTGAAAGGGGGATTTTTCAAGATGGAGTGGTTATGGTTCATGAAACTATACATTCAATGGAAAAAAGTAAGAAAGTGGGCATGATATTAAATTTGGATATGAACAAAGCCTTTGATAGGGTGTCATGGATCTTCCTTGATAAAGTAATGGAGAAATTTGGTTTTGATGTCCACTTGAGAAAAATCATTTGCACTTGTATCTCTTCCTCCAGATTCTCTATAATTTTTAATGGTACTCCAAAGGGGTTTCTTTCCAAGCAGTCGAGGCATCCACCAACATGATCCAATTTCTCCCATTCTTTTCATTATCATGGCAGATTGTCTTAGCCGCACCATAACAAGAGTTATTTCCACAGGTTTTTTACATGGATTTAAGCCTACATCTCTGGAGATTATGGTCTCTCATCATAGTTTACAGATGACACTATTCTCCTTCTTCTTTATTCTATTCTTGAATCCAAAATGATGAAGCATATCCTTCAACTCTATGAAGAGGCCTCAGGACAATAGATTAATTTTGATAAAATATTTCTTTACTTCTTTAACACTCCACCTGCAAGACAAAGAAAATTGCTCAAATTTTGGGGTGTGATATCAAATCTCTGCCTACTACTTACCTTGGTCTTCCTCTTGGTACTAACAAGGTACCCTTGAGTGTTTGGAATTATTTTCTTGACAGGTTTCAAAGAAATATTGTTGGTTGGAAGGGAGCTACTCTCTCTAGTGTGGGAAAATGTCTGCTTATCAAAAGCACACTTCAAAACCTTCCAATTTATATCATGTCTCTCTTCTTCATTCTTGTGGCCATTGCAGAGAAAATTGAGAGAATTCAAAAAAAAAAATCTTTAGATAGGTACAAAAGAGATTTTTTTCACCCGTAAAGCATGTGATAAGGATTGTAACAACAAAAAAGTAGGAGGTATTAGAATAAAAAAAATCAGGACTATGAATGCAGCTCTTATTTCAAAAATGGGATGGAGATTAATCAAGGAGGAACATCCATGGGCATACCTTATTAAAGCCAAATATCTAAATCAAGGTAATGTTCAGATTTCTTCAATAATGTTACTCATCCCAATGGCTCAAAATTTTGGAACAATCTGTTAAGATAAGAAAATACCTTGAATCAGGTTGTAAATGGATTCTTGGTAATGGTGAAAACATAAATTTTTGGAATGATAGATGGGCTGATTTTAGTAATTTGAACAACAATGGGAAATGGGATCAACTAAAAGCATCCTTATAACAACCTTTGGACAATAGGGAAATAGATATATTTAGAAAACGTAAGGCAAATTATGTTGGAGAGATCTTGAATCTATTCTTCTAGATCAAAAGGATCTTCTTTTGGACCTACAAAACATTATCAAGAATATCCCTATCAGTAAAATATAGGCCAAGGATGATTTTATATGGTCTCATTCTTTTGATGGAAACTACACGGTGAGATCAGGTTATCAATTATATGTTAATGAACCCACTTGTAACTTTCCTTGGAGCAAGATCTGGTTCAAAGAACTCACCCCAAAATTAAAACAATTCCTGTGGATGGTTCTAAATAAGGGAATCCTAACCATTGATAACCTTATCAAAAGGGATCCACCATGCCAAATAGATGTTACCACTGTAAAAAAGATAATGAAACCATCCATCATCTCCTTTTGCACTGCCCAGTAGTTGGTGCTCTTTGGAAGCTTATTTTCAATAGGTTTGGTATTGTTTGGTCTTTCCTGGATGACATCATATAGGCTAGGATTCAGTGGTAGCCTCCTTTCAAACATGCTTTTCTTGAAGGATTTGGAGTCTCATCTTCCCTCATACTATTTGGAGAATTTGGAAGGCTCACAACTCCCTTATCTTTAGAGATACCAAAAACTATCAAAATCATTCTAAATGAAATTACAGTTATAGCAAAAGAAAACATCCTAAAGTTTAAACCCCCAAAAAATTACAAATTACCTAAAGAAGAGGAGAGATACTTAAAGGCATGGAATATTAATGTTCAACAGATTTCAATTTCCTTACCCAACATTGATATATCTCTTGTTCAGTGGATTCCCCAAAATATGGTTGGTATAAGTTAAAATTTGATGGTGCCTCTAAAGGAAACCCAGGGGACAGAAGGTGGAGGAGGTCTCATCAGAAACCAATAGGGTCAACTAATTGTTGCTTATGCAGGCCCCATGGGTAAGCAATCCAATCACTTTGTTGAGGCCCTAGCTGCTCTTTGGGGAATCAAAATGGCTAGGATTCTCAAGGTAAACAATATCATTATGGAGGGGGATTCTATGAATATCATTAACAACCTCTCTAGAATCTAAACACCCAATAGGACCATTAGTGATTTCATTAATGAAGCTAATAAGCTTTGCAATGGTCTTAATATTATGATTCAACATGTGTATAGGAAGGGAAATAATGCCACATATGCACTTGCTAATGTAGGTGTTCACATGAATAACTATAGTGAGTGGCATGATAACAAGGACCTCCCTGCGTAGCTCACTCCATCATCATTAATGAAGCTACCGCCCAACCCATCATTACTTCTTAAGTGACGGATTTTACACGTGTGGAATTCCCCTCCTTGGTACTTGAAACAAATCGAATTTATTCATTTTTATTTACTCCACACCTCAAACACTAAGGGTACTTGTAATAAGAAACATGCTTTGAGTAAGGCATTGGGTTTTGTGAGGGAAGCAATGTAGTATCTAGGATACTAGATTGCTGTCAAAAGGCTTACTTATTGCTTCCATCAGTATGAAATTGCTCTACCACTAGCTTCATCCACAAGGGGAGGGGCACCTTGCATATTTGAACCCTTTTTCACCCCTTATGGCAATACCATGTTGAAATTTGAGAAACCATCACCATTAGAGGTTTCACAAACTTCATACAATGAATCAGGGGCTATGATCAACATATCTCTCTACAATTTGTAGAAAATTGGAAGGATAAAAACATCAAGTTCAAGGGCAGAGACTTCAACATTTCAGAGAAATTTATCTCCTTCATCATGGGCTTGAGTATGGAGGGAAACAAGTTCTTTCGCAATAAGTTTGACAAGGAGGTAGAGGAAAGGCTTTTCTTGGATGATGGGGAAAAAATTGAAATAAAACAGAAGGCATCATTTGCTCCTCTATTCTACAACCTTTTGATGAATTTTCCTACATGATGGTTTGTTACATAACGCTTGAAGGAAGGTTCTCCACTCTTCCTCTCGCACCATTTGGTTCTTCTTAATCACTTCAAGCATGAAGAAAAGGTCAGTTTTCCTATTACATTTTGCACTCTTTGGAAAAATATATTTTAGAGGTTCAAGGTCATAAGAGAGTTCTACCACTCCATCAGGGAGTCATCTTCCTTATCCATCAATTTATCCTTGATGTAGTGGAAAATGACCCAGGCCCTCCTTTAGCTCCTCCACCTCCCTAGCAACCTCGTATTAGATCTAAGAATCCACTCTTTCGTGACCCTATTTTTGAACCTCCACCTAAGTAGATTCTTAGAAGCAATAAGAAATATAAGGAGATAATTGGTGAAGAAATCCTTCTAGAGATCAGCCATGTTAGTCCTAGTTATCAGGTCACTCTGTTCTTGAAAAATTAAACACTAAGGTTGATGCTTTGAAATCTATTGAAGATAATGTAGACTTTCTCCTTAAGACTGGTAGCAAGACCACAAACCCTGCCTCCATTACTAGCCTTCAAGAGGAATTAAACTCACTCTCTAGTCAAGTCAAAGTACTTGAAGAAAATATAACAATCAATTTGCCATTCACAGAGCAGTTCTTGATCTCCTCCAAGTTCATATTAACTAGATTTGTGATGTTAGTGGGATTCTTGCATCAACTTGGAAGAATGGGAGGATCACTAAGAAGTTCTTCAAAGAGACCAATGGACCCTAATATCGGGGCAGCCATGAATCTTTATAAGGAACTTAGGGTAGCACTTAAGGTGTATAGAAAATATGTGAATTAGTGCCTTTTTTTCCTCTGTGTTCTCTGTGCAACTGTTTTTGTGTTGTTTCCGAGTTTTTGTTTTGTTGTTACCAAATCTGTTGTTGGTATTCTTGTAGGCATTTGGCATCTGCCTTAGTACTCTTATAGTTTTATCTAGCTTTTTGGCTTTTGGTTGAGGTGTGGCCCCACGTTACAAAAACCACTTTGTTCTCTCATGTTTATCTTATATGTTAAACATTTTTGTTGTACTTCAGGGTATGGTCCCTTAGAAACCATTTACCTTTAATAAAAAATTATTACATTTTAACAAAAGATATCGATTTTGATAAGGAAAAAGCAAACAAGATGTGATGCTGAAATGAGACTGAAAGAAAAAGGAAATGCGTACCTCAGTAACCTAGATACTCATTTTTAAATATTTTACGTGTTTTTAAGAAATCCACAAAAGAAATTCATATTGAAAATTTAGTTGTTGTGACAAGAAATTAAAGAAGAGATATTTTACTATCAAAATATAAAATTTTATCAAAAGGGGACTAAGGTCCCACCGGGCATGCCAAAATGTTTGTGGTAGATTTTGATTCACTTTATTACATGGAATAAATCACCAAAAATTATAAAATAGTAGGTTTTTACGATATTTGTATTGAAAATGACGAGATTTATAGTTACAAACAGTATGAGAGACTCCTTCAAAATAATACGTAAACCTACACACAAACATATAACTTAACAAGAGAGAGATTAGATGATATGATGACGAGTTACATGGAAAAGGAAAATCCCAGGAACCAAATGGCTTCCTTTGATGGGTGTCAACTTGTTTTTAGACAATTAAGTGATAAATAATGATAAATAATGGAAATACAAATAATGTCAAATAATATCGATAGAGGAACTCGGTTGACATCCTCAATGATAAGCTTGGGAGAGTTGAATTTTTTTCCCAATAGTGGTTGGATTCATCACTCAACTTGAGGAGGACATCTAATTTCTCAATGATATCATCTAAATTGGGTGTGAATGTAATGTAACAAAGACTTGATTCATAGTCAATACATGAATGCTCCCACACAAAGGGCCGTAGTATGTTGGATAAGCTAATGCTTCTCATCCCAAGATCACTTCAATAGAATAAACATTACCACAACCATGAAGAGTGCACATAAAATCAACTCAAAATATTCATAATAAAATGATGCAAGTGATGTACATATAGGAGGAGGAAATTGCAACTACCACCTAGATCAGTGGTGAATAACTCTCACTAACTGATACTAGAAGTAGAGATGACTCCACATAACTAGTAAGTTAACTCAACACAACTGGTAAGCTAACTCAACATAACTGGTACATCTAAGAAATATAACACAAAGAGTGTAGAGCCAACACAAGTGTAATAATTATCCTAATAAGTAGATAAAAGGATAAATAATAACCTACACTAACACCCACGTAAGTGTAGCTTAGTGGGTGGAAAATAATGTAGGTCCCCAAACAAGGCCTGATGAGGTACCCACATACAATAACTAGGAAAAAGGGACACCAAAAGGTACCCTAAAACTAGTAACAACAAAGTAGAGAGAGAAAAAAATCATTGCAAGGAATCCCAAGAAGCTCATCTTAAAAAACTCGTACAATATTGAAGAATTTTAGTGTGCCATATGGTATAAATCCAATGCTCAATCACAAAACTCAAAAACAACTAACAGTGGGATTTACTAGATTAGCTCCATATAAGGAGACCACCAATGGAGTGATGTAAAAAGTAAAAAAAACACAAAACATAATTAGATCACCTGCTAAAAATAGGTGTGCCACAATCCAAGAACAATAACCAAGAAAATAAGGCAAGGATATAAGACCTAAGTAAATAGGAGTGCCATAATCCAAGATACCTAGCCAGGGGACACAAAACCTAAAGAAGTGGGATCAACACCACACCCTCTGATATTGTTGAATGTGTTGAGTGACACTACAAATCTGTATGAGTTATTAAAACCACTACTTGAACACTGAAAAACTAACACTAGGATTCACAAGAATAGATCCCCCATAAGATAAACTATCAACATGCTAAAAGTGTAGAAAATATAGATACAAATCTATCAACAAACAAGAGAGATATACCACATATGCCAAATAAAAATTCTAAAAACAAGGATCATTACAATTCGGATGGTATAAAAAGTAGAGAAAGAGGCCAAATGGTGGAGGAGCCACGCCTATAGAGTCCTCTCAATTAATGCCTGTCTCACCACGAGTGATCAAAATCCACCCCAAATCAACATAGATGAATGAAGTAGATGTATACATATGATTTGGTGGTGAATTCAAAATGGGGTCATGCAAAGGAACATCATAATATGAGTCAAGTCAATCATGTGTAATAGCTGGAATCTTAGGTTTCTCAAGACTGAGTGAAGATGTAGAACTCATGTGTAGCTCACAATCCTTGGAAAGATTCAAGAAAAAAAATGAGCTCTATCAAGGTGTGATCCCAATGAAAAACCTTCATGAAAACCAATTCCATTAGAATAATTCAACTTAACAGAAGAATAGGAGAAGAAATACACCGTCAATGACTACCAATACCTTCGCGGTGAAACCCATAGAACGGAGCATACGAGAAGTGAATGCAAAGGGTATGTTTCTCAAAACATCCATGTAGGTGATTAGAAGGAGATAATGTGGGATACACAGAGTGTTTAATTGTAAATGGAACAGATGTGGAATAACATGCGTGGACAATCCTAATAGTATTAGGAGCATTAGATACAAAGACATGCTCGAAATTTATAAAACAAGGTCGGTGTGAGTGGGAGTAGCAACCGCAAGTGGACTAGGAACATGGATACGAATGTACACAATATGAGTTTGATGTTGCAGGATAGCAAACATTTTTTCCAAGTAGTGTATGAGGTCACCCTTGTCGTGAATGAGGAATTGTATAAGAGAATTTTTCTTTTGAGTGATCTATTTTCTTGTAACATTCCCATTTTAATAATTTAGAACAAGGAAATTGTTTTACATAATGTTCTCTCTCCAAATCAACATAATTTAGAACACACATTCCAATGCCAAACTATCTCAAAATAGAAAACCATATGCAACTGTAATGACTTGGTGAAACACCAATCTCTCATTTCATGAATCAGTATTAAACCGATCTCTCATGTTAACTCAATAATGTGTATACCATGTATACTTGGTTACTTTACCCTAAAAAGGGTACCCAAGTGTTTTGTACAAGAGGCCTATTTGAATATCTGATTACCGATATTCATCTAAAATCCCACTTCTTAAACTAGGTGACATAGGACAACACAACCAATAGCTTACGATACTTTGGCCAAAGATTTTAAACATGTTTATCATGTTTACATTCCTAGATGACATACTCATCAAATGGAATAATTCCCTCACCACACTTTTTCTATTATCTAGAGTGGTCTTTACTTGACTTCTGTCAGTCCCACTTAATTCAAAGTTTCACCCTAGACAAGGTTAAAAACATTCCCTAGTGTGGAAGACTACTCATGGTGACTAAGGGTACATAGACATACTCAATTGAATTACGTCGATTGGGTGTGTCTAGTTATCCTAAGTCAATGTGAGTTGACCTCAACACTAGATCATGTTCCTATCCCTACATAGAGAAGAACCATGATCCATCATGCACTTATGTCATTCAAGTTGAAAAAACTATGCGGGGTGTTGAGACATATCAACTGCATCATAGTATCCTCGTAATGACTCCTATCATTACAAAGGTACTACGCTGCAGTTGATGTGTGTCAACATCCAATTGAGTTTCCTCAACTGGATAGACATACCTTAGATTATAATTTTATTAACCCATTAATCATTGTCTTTAAGATTAATTACAACAACGCTTAAAGATTCAACTAGGTCATTTACCCTATAAGGTTACAAGTTGAAACTACATGTGAGGTAGGTATGCAAATAAAATCTGCTTCCTAACCAATTAATTACATGCTTAAGTTTTCTTAAATGAAACAACTTGCATTAAATCATGACAAGATTGATCTTGAAGTTATGAAAGTGTGTTAATTGATTCCTTACTTATTTCAGCCCTAGCTTAAATAAGTTCCTTATAAACCTTTATTTTAGACTTCATGGAGATGAAGTCTAAATTCCATTTAATTCCTTTCCAAGCATTCCTAATTTTGATTAAGGAAAATTTCCTAAGGAAGAACACTTTCAATTATTTACTTACAACATTCATGACACTTTAACAAGATCTTAAGTTATGTCTCTATGATTCATTTCATGGGAAGTATCTTTTCCCTATATTATGGACTAATGTCCATTTATGAAACATATTACATATGTTTAAATACATCAAGAATTCATACACATACATCTATATAATTCAAACATAGTCCTTTTATATTGTTTAAGGATCTACTTATGAGTGTCAACTTATAAGTTACATCTCTAATTGAGAAAATAAACCAAACAACATTTCAGACCCTCCCAACCATTCCGTAACAAACTGCCCTCCTTCATTAAGATAATACTTAATAATACATATCAATTCATGACAAGAAGATATTACAATAAGGCATTATTTAGCAATCATCATATATTTTATTCTTCAAGAAGGAGTGATACATTCACTGAATCCAAAAATATTTCAGAGATTACAAAGTGTCAAAACAATAGTATAAAACTAATTTTATTACAACCTTCTTTTCCGACAAGTACATATCAAGTAACGAAGCCACATATAATCATAATAAAGATACATTTTTCTTAGTAAAACATATGCAAATTTCTATATGTCTTTCTCTGTCATATTTTATGAAATCCATCTTCACAATTGTTAGCATGAGTCAATTCATTTGAACTGAGCATGATAAGCACTATAGCATTAAAATGTTGTGCTTTTATCTAATCAAGTTTCATAAAAATAACCACATGTTTTTTATAAAATAGTTCTGAAAACACAACAATAAAACTAAAAGACTTATCCATAAAAGAATATAATCTAAGAAGAAGAGAGAGAACTTTTTAAGTTTCTAATGATAAATTAAGGTTTAGTTAATCAGCCTAACAACCCTACTTTCTTCGTAAAATGATTTTCAACATGCTTTGGAAATTAAAAAGTGAAATTAAAGGAAGGAAAATTCATATTTAATCCTAGATTAACCTTATCATTCAATTTCCAAAAATAAGATCCTTATAACATCCATCTATATCCTTTCAAAAATTAATACTAGATACAAAAATCTGCCCATTTGAGTAGGTTTACTATTTGCTATTTTAAGAGAGCATCAAAATCAATACATGAAGGAATTGACAGACCAAAAAAATTATAATCCCTTAGAAAATCATGAATATTTCATGCTCAACATAGAGGTTACATTTGGATTGATTAAGATTATATCTCTATGTTCCAGAGAAAGAAGACTTAATCAATTAGAAACAAACAAGTTAGCTCTCAGAATATATACTCTAAAATACCTTAGTGAGTTCATTTCAAGTTCCACTCACGGAATAGTCATAACTAACACTCTATAGTCCTTAGAACTACATTTCTATAGCAATCAAAAGCCAAAGGAAGACGATCTAGTCATTCATATCCACATACAAGTTTCAACCAACTACTATTAATCCAGAAAAGGAAGAGTGGTTATAGATCATAACCAAACTAGACTATATCATTCTCTTTTATCTTATGCAATACTTCATCTAAATGAATGATTACAAAGGTAATGAGTAAATGACATTCTATATTTGAAGAAAAATACTTCAGCCACGTCCTTAAGAGACTCATTAACACCATAGTCTCAACAATAACAAAGTATCTTAAATATTCTAACCATTATAATAGTTATAGATAAAAGAAAACAATTATACATTAAGTAGTTTCGGTTTCCAAAACCCCAATGTTGGAACATCCCATGAAGAGAAAAAACCAAAGTAATCAAACTTCCCTCAATACAAGGCTACTAACACATTTTTGAGAAAGATACATCCATATCTCCTTTCACAAGCTAAGTATCCATTCTAAGTAAAGACAAATGAAATAAATCGAACCGACTTCCCTAAGAGTAATGCACATAAAGTGCTAAATAAAATGAGGAAACACACTTAAGATAAACAAGATCTTAGCTGAGGTAATAACAAGGCTCGAGTTGGGAATCAATAAATGACCCCGAAATAGAATAGAAACAAAATCATATAACAAGTAAATCATTTTCTCCTTTCTTTACAAAAGTAAAAATCACCATTCACGTTTCCACCGAATAACAACGAATAGATCCAAATACTTAGAATCTTAAAGAAAGATGAGTAACTCAGACTTTGTTCCAGCTAGTTCTTCAAGAAACTATCTATTAAATAAATAGAAGAATAAAAAGATCATTCGAACAACTTTCTTTCACTAAAGTTCAGCATCGCCTAATGATTCGGAGAAAACTCCCCATATCTTGAAGATCTACCAAAGTAACCAAAATCATAGAATGGGTATATGATCATAAGAAGTAAATACAACAAAACGTTACCTTAAAACCTTCGAATTCATTTCCTTCTGAGAAAGTTAACCTGAAAAGGCTCATCGAATGAGTAAAGACAACAACAAATACCCCAAAATAAATTGACTTCAAATCCAACACGAGATGGGTATTCCACAAGGAAATATAGATATAAGCTAGTTTGCTCAATAGAAAAATGGTATCTACTTCCATTACGAAGAAAACTACCCAAAGGTCTGAAGAACCCACTTTAACTTAATCAATGTCATAATGCTAAAATGGAGACTCCTTCAAGCTAAATTTCAACAACATAATAATGTAAGCATGAAAGTTAAAACCACATATTTATATAAACCCTGTAATTGTTTAAATCTTTAAAAACTATCAATTTGACATTCATTCAAACATAGATCCTTCATAGATCCTTCCTAATGTCCATAAGATCCGAATAAAATAAATTTAGCATAATAACAATTGTAGTCATTTTTATTCCCTTCTCAAAGAACAAGGAAATCCCATGCGCACCAGCCTATCACCCAGTGGGCGTTGGGCACTCACCCGAGGCGCGCGTGGGTGTTGAGTCCCTCCTTTATGTGAGTTATGTGAGAATGCATTATTTACTTACAGAAAAATTAAGTGAATAAATTGGAAAGGAACCTTACATTCATCTTAGATCTCGAATGGCTTCTAGACCAATGTGTTCATTCATATAAGAAAAACATTATAGAATATAGATCTAAATCATAATAGAAAAGAATGTACTTGGGTTTTACACCCACTCTTATAAAATATATATATAACTGATCCATACATATGTAATTCTAACTAGAACCTCCCATATATTCATATTAAGCATGTGATAACCACATTACATTAACTCGGAAATAAAACACTCATATGATAATGCAAAACAATGTCATGCATCGAAACTGGACTTAGGCCCTTCATAGTACAAAGAAAAATGTTCAAACCCATCCCCTTAGTACAACATACTCCTATAGATCATCTAAAACCAACCTATGGAGATCTTATGGTATTCTGCATGGCTTCACCTCTTTCTCTTTCTATATCTTTTTCTCTGTCGAGTGCTTGTATTTATAGCCTTAGCAAGCACCGCCATTCCTTTCTAAAGGTGTAGAGTGGGTGCCAAGTGTTCAAGTTTTCCTCCATGAGAGCATGCTTCTTCATATGTGAGTTCTCCATCTTTTCCATGATAACTTTCTAGAATCTTCTATCGTAAGGTATATTCCTTCTGTGGGCACCAAGTTGTCAGGCTGGCACCTTATCCACTCTGCATGCACAGTCGGGTCATACTTACCTCGTATTCTAACCGATATGCCAAATATGGATAAGTCCCATGATATTTTCTCTGCCTTTCATGCGCTACTAGTTCTACTAAAACCCTCATAAAACCTTGTCCTACGTGCTTTCTCCTTGCGCGCCCTTCTTCAAATAGGCATTGCACAGCCACGCGCCTTCTTGTACTTAGACAATATTTTATGGGCCCAACAACAACAATCAAAACTCCTAGATTTATTTTCCCTTTCTTAAACAAAGAACCATTTTGCATTCAGATAAATAAACAAACACCAATGAGACAAGAATAAACAATCATAAAAACCAGAAGATTTCAAAAAGAGCAGAGTTGTTTTTATGAAGCACTTAAGTAAAATCAAAGGACTTAATGGATAGGGCCTATCATGCTTGATAGAGATCCTGTCTTCACTTTTTCATAGAAAATATCCAAGTAGAGTTTTGATTCCCTCCTAAAAATGCCAACGATCTCCTCAAAACCTTCTCTACTTCATCTTATAGCTCCACAGTGGTATTTTCTTCACTTTCATTTCCATGCAAGGAAAAACATAAGCAATGATTCGAACTATGGGTTCAAAGAGAAAAACCCACATGCAGAGCCAAAGCTCAAAATGACCAAATGACCAAAAAGAAACCCAAAACCCCTCTTCTTTCCCTCTTTCTCCTTTCTAGGTGGTTTTCGCCATTTCCAAAAATATTAAATGCAAAATAGGATAATATTTCCACTTCTCCCACCACCGCCAACTTGTATATGGCTATATCCAAATTCAAAAATGCATGCAACTAAAACTTTGGCGGAGGTGTCAACTCACCCTCCTTTTCATATTTCATGCATTCGCCAATTTTAGCAAGACAAAAGTTTTTAATGTCCACTAATGCCTCATAAACACCTAGAAGATGGTGCCATTGACTTTCCCCTTGCATGTCATCCCATAGGTCCCTTTTAGGTTAGCCAACATTAGGTTAGGTTCAACATTAGTTTAGGAACTAACATAGGTCCTAAGGTCCTTTAATTATTAACATCACACCTTAATAAAAGAACATAGTAACTTAGGATAGGTTACAACTTTAGGATAGGGTTACCAATTTAGGGAACATAGTTAATTAGGTTACTTAGTCTATAGAAATAATTACATCCCAAACTTACCAAAGAAGAACTAGATTACCATCCCACCACTTGTGAAGCGAGGGCGGTAGAGATCATTCATAACTTACGTACATTAAGAGTTCAGGATCCTTCGATCTATCCAGCTTGGTCAATATGACCAAAAATTCATGAATTAGAAGCATACCTTGGATCAATGAAATTGATCCAAGGTATTGTTGTTCTGCATCCAAAAATTATGAAAAATGAAGCACAAATTTGAGTGCAACAAAGACTCAAGAATTAGTTTATCTGAATCAATTTCTTATTTCCCAAGTAGTGAATTTTTCAGCATAAGAAGAGATGAATTACTTCATTTTCTATTTAGCACAAATATGGTAGAATTGTATCAGATAACATATTATCTACAATAAACATGATTTCTTGATTCACAAGAGTACATCCTCTTCAACAAGAATCACATGTCAACATTCGCAACTTCAAAAACAAAAGCCATCATAGATATTAGTCATGTTAGAGGCATTATATACCTCCCTCCTAAAAATCATCATCGTCCCGATGATTAACTTAGTCCATATTATTAATAAAAAAAATAATCATAATTGTTGTTCATTCATCCATAAATTCACAAACGAAACAAGATTTGAGAATTTCCAATTTTCATAATTTATTACAGCATTAAATATTTGTTTCAGTACTAATGAATATAGTACACGCCAAAATTGGTAGAATTATTGATAAGTTAAAAACAAAGTCTTTAATTGTTATCAATCAACAGAACTAATTCTATTCAAATAAATGAGGAAAAATAATTTTCATGTCTTCAAGGTTTCCCATGTTGCACTTTCTTCATTAAACTGGTCCCACTAAACCTTACATTGACTAATTTCCTGATTTCTCAAGTGCAACTAGTGAGTTTCTAACACTCTAATGGGTTCAACCACAATTATTCCTAGGTCTTAGACCTACAAGGAATCCCAATTTAACACATGTGATAAATCTGAAAATATATTTCTTAAGTAAAGAAATATGGAAAACATCATGCGTTCATGACAAAGCAGAGGGTAATGCTAAATGATAAGCTACAAGATTGATTACTTTAACAATCTCAAAAGGTCTCACATAATGAGGTGATAGTTTGGCTTCCTTTCCAAAGGTTATAGAACTCTTTTTGGCTTAACCCATAAAAATACCTTTTCACTAAGTTTAAATTTATTATCAACCCTTTTCAGATCTGCATAATTTTTTTTCCTATATGTTTCTGCTTTTAAACGTTCATGAATCATTTTAACTTGTTCCATTTCAGTAAATATTTCAGATCCAATTACCTCCTTGTCTTCAATGCTATCCCATCTAAGTGGAGTTCTGTATTTCCTTTTGTACAATGCTTCGAAAGGTTCCACTTTCAAAGAGGCATGATATGAATTATTGCAAGAAAATTCAACTAATGGAATTTACTCTTCCCATTTGTACTTCTGATCCATGTAGTACATTCATAACATATCTTCCAAAACTTGATTAACTCTCTCAGTTTGACCATCTGTTTCTGAGTGGTATGTGGAACTAAAATTCAGTTTTCTTCCTAAGGTTGCATTGAGCATTTTCCGTTCATGAATCATTTTAACTTTTTGTTCCATTTTAGTAAGGATTTCAAGTCCAATTACCTCTTTGTCTTCAATACTATCCCAACTAATTGGAGTTATGTATTTCCTTCTATACAATTCTTCTAAAGGTTCCATTTTCAAAGAGGCATGATATGTATTAATGTGAGTACCTTAAATAAGAGTCTTTTTCTTCACGAGCTAGAGCCTTGGTTTCCTCCAGTGTTTCCTCTGTTGTTCCCTCCACCAAATCCACTTTGGTCCACCAGGTCTTGTTCCTCCTAACCCACTAGATCCACCGGATCCACCAGGTCATGTTCCTCCTAACCCACTAGAACCACCGGATCCACCAGGTCCTGTAGTGGTCCTACCAAGGGTCCCCAAAGTCCAGCTAAACTATGTACCAATCATCTGCATGAGATAGTCCCACTACCGATAGTATACCTCGTACCACTCTCAGATGTGAGACCGAAGGATTATTTATCTACACTTTTCCCAAATATTCCTTCAAACATTGGAATGGTATGTGTAGCCATAGAAGTCCCAAATGAGAAATTGTATCTCCTAGGCATAGATCTGTCACTTCCATCGATACCAATGGGGTTAACGATACTTCTCCTTGATCTGGAAAACCAAGCACCAAGGTTTGGTCACTATGTGGGTTCAGATGCACGCCAACGACTCTTCTCTCTCCACATGACGAACTCTCATCAGAAGTCAAAGGGGTCTCTCTTACGCACTTGCTAATATGTGGTAGCACGATTGCTCGCTCAGTTCCACTTCCTCTGCATGAACCTAAAATCCTTCCCACAACATCTACCTCCATATATCCATCACACTTACAACCTCACATTGTCTAGCAATATCCCTTTCACGTGCTTCACTATACTTGAGTCGTCTCTCCTCCCTTTCTTTCTCAGTCGCAATATCTGCCATCTTCCTCCACCCTAGCTTCCTCACCCAATGCTCAAGAAGGTTTAGCCGGCCATCAAAAATGCCTCTAAACTCAAGGTAACAATCAATATCTTCATTTCTAGAGGAATAGCACATAGAAATGACCCTCTGAGCTCCCTCAAAATTCAAACTCGGGACTTCGGACAAGAATATGTAGAAATAGTGTACTCCAAAGTGTATCTAGCTAGTACTCCTTTCCACCAATGATCCACAACACGAGTCCATGTCATATCTACATCTTGTAGCCTCTAGTACTCTTATTGGGTCCACGTGTGTGATCTATAATACTAGCTTGATCTAGATGCATATACTGAGAGCCATTCATATAGCTCTACTAGGAAGCAATAGAAAAAAATTCATACAACTCATGGTAGAGGTTCTCTTCTACCCATCAACATGCATGAAACTCAAGTCTAGTTCTCGAATCTCTTAGCAAATTCTTCCTCTGTGCTTTGGAACCATTATTCAAAACTTTCCAGAGTTAGATGTTATGTCATCACTCATTACACAAATCATGATGTATGCCATTTCCCACTACAACTTTGAAAAGAGGTTGTGGTAATGGAACCAAGATGTAGTCATTTTTACACCCACCAAAGAACAAGGTAATCCCATGCATGCCAACCTATCACCTTGCATGTGTTGAGTGCTTATACAAGGCACGTGTGGGTGTTGAGTCTCTCCTTTATGTGAGTTTAGTGGAAAACATCATCTATGATAGGAAATTAAGGAGAGTGAGCAGAAACAAGACATGTAATCATCATAGAGATCAGAACAACTTCTAGACTAATGCAGTCATTCTAGATAGAAAGATACTTAACAGATTATAGGACTGAACCAAAACAAAAAGGAAAATGCATAAGGATTCCTACTCATTTCATAAAAATACATGAAACAGAACTATGAAGATATGTGAATGGACCAGAATCATTAATGATCATATTTAAATAAGTTGGTAACCTCATTACATCCATTAAATCCATTACATAACATCATAGTATGGCAAACCAAAGTCATACATCATAACTGGATTTACATCCCTTAGCTCTCAAAAAGAAAATTTACAATCCCAAGCCCCTTGATGCATCCTTATCCTATATTTCATCTACCTATCCTAGTAAAACTCCTCACAACATTTCTACAAAGCTCTTGCTCTCTATTGATATCCTCTTCTCAATTCCTTTTGCCTCTTGAACTACCAACTCACCTTTTTGAGGCTTCAGATCCATGACCAAGTGTCCCAATGTTGTCCTCTATGGGAGCATGCTCCTTCAGGCTTGAGCTCTCCACTCCTTGCCATGATGGTCTTCTAGAATCTTCCAACGTAGGGTATATTCCTTCTTAGGCCAACCTGTCACCAAGATGGCACCTTATCCATTCTGCATGCACATTTGGGTCATGTTTTACATGTGTCTTTCCTAATATGCTAAATATGGCTAAGTCCCAAAATCCTACTTTTCCTTGCGCGCATGCTACTTGTTCTATTAAACCCTTCTAGAACCATGTCCTACGCGCTTTCACCTTGTGCATCCTTCTTTAACAAGGCCTTGTGCACCCACGTACCTTCTTGTACTTAGCCAATAAATCAAGGTCCCAACATCACTTATCATATCTCAAGATTGATTCATTATTGAAGTGAAAACCTTTATATCTTATGTCATTTGGATCTACAAAGCAAGTGTTGTTCTTATGTACTTGAAAGTATAAATTAAATTCCATGATCCTGTTTACCTCATCTTTAAACTGAGTTCTCAAAGTTATAAGTGCAGAAATATGTTTCCTATGACTTAGTGCATCTTCCACTCTGTTTTCTTTGTCTTTTATGTAACTTATGTCAAAATCATATTGTGACAAAAACTCTAACCATCTTCGTTGTTTTGCATTCAAATTTGGCTGAGTGAAAATATATTTCATCCCAAAATGATCAATTTTTAATTAAAAAGGTCTTCCTTGAAGATAATGTCTCCATACTTGAAGTGCATGTACTATGGTAGCAAGGTATAGGTCATGGGGAGCATAATTCAACTCATGTAACTTGAGTTTTATGCTCTCATATGTTATAACATGTTCATTTTGTAACAAAATACCTCTAATTCCTTCTCTGGAAGCATATGTAATTACCGTAAAAATTCTATTTGGATCAGATACAACTAGAATAGGTGTAGATGTTAATTGATCATTAAGAGTTTTAAATATTGATTCACATTTATCACTCCAAACAAATTTCTCATATTTATTTTGTAATGAATTTATAGGTGGAGTGACCTTTGAAAATTCTTTAACAAATTTTATATTATAACCAACAAGACCCATGAAGCTTCCGACTTCATGTACATTCTTAGGTGCAGGCCAGTCAATTATGGAAACAATCTTTGATGGATCAAATGTTATTCCATCCTTACTTATGACATGTTATAAATAGTGCACCTTTGTCTCATATAAAGAGCATTTGGACAACTTACCCTATAATCTTATTTTCCTTAAGATTGCCAATAATATTTTCAAACGATCATGATGCTCATCAATGCTTTTAGAATAGATAAGAATATCATCCAAGAATACAAGTACAAACTTGTCTAGGTATTCTTGAAAGATATTATTCATTAAATTCATAAAATTTGTAGGTGTGTTTGTAAATCTGAAAGGTAAAACTGTAAATTCATAATTCCCATACCTTTTCCTAAAAGTTGTTTTATGAATATCTTCATCTTTGATTCTTAATAGCTCGGTGATACCTGTAATGAAGGTCTATCTTAAAATATACTTGATGCACCATGCATATGATCAAACAGATCATCAATTCTTGGAAGTGGATATCTATTTTTGATTGTTTATTTTTTTACATCCTATAATCAATACACATGACCTAAGTGTCCCATCTTTCTTTTTCCCAAAATTACTTGTGCTCCCCAAGGAAAGACATTGAGGTGTATAAAACCCTTAGACAACAATTCTTGTAATTGTGCCCTAAGCTCGATCAATTCAAGGGTAGTAATTTGATACGGTGCCTTGAAATAGGCTCGAGTTCCCGATTTGATCTCTATTGTGAAATCAAATTCCCATTTTGGTGGAACACTGGTAGTTCTTCCATAAAAACATTATTGAAATTTATTAACAATGGATATTTTTCCAAGAAATAATCTGTCCCCTTTAGTTGTTTCAGAAATTTTTACCGCATACAAGGTGCAATCAGACACCGGAAAAGCGACAGGCGAGCGTGAGAATCTACAAGTAACTCTTCCGCGTGCACTGACCTATCAAAGTCGTCTTGAGACAGCCGGTGGGGGTAGAATATGCGTGGGATGCAGACAAACTAGTTAGGTAGTCTAATGTCTTCGACACACACTAGTGGAATTTGCGAATCTAAGGCAAAGAAGGCCCTTCTAACTTAGACTGGTGTGATAGATCGATTAGCAAGGATGATCGCTCAAGGCTCCAATCAATATTGAGCTCTGGCGTGATTCGATCTATGGGTTGTGGAATACGTGGAAAATGACCTGGGATAGTTTCGTGTATGTCTCCTGATAAGGTCATATAGTGGATGGTGAATATAATTGACTCTACGGATGATTCTCTGGCCTAGTCCAGAATTCTCTAGCTTCGTTAGCCGCTATATCTAATAAGGACAATTGTTCGATGATGATGGGTGGAAGTGGAGTGGATCTAAATACCAAGGTGCATAGGGTAGTGTCTATATTTGATTGACTTGTGGACTCGTTGGGCTGTGGGATCTGTGGATCACAACCATAGACTCTTGGTTGTTGTGGTCCTGTTATGGTCATACGCGAAATCAAGTTCTAATCCCTAGTATCCAGTAATCGTATGCTTTCTCAGCTTCTATGTTTAGGACCAATAACTGTGTGATTTTCTCAGAATATCTCACAGGCGTTCGCGCAACTTGGATCCTCAAACCGGTGTCTATGTCTGTGAGAGTGTCTCCTGCACCCGGCTATGGGACCAAGGGATCACAACCAAAGGTTTATTTTCTTTCAAACCCTTCTACAGTCATGTGAGTGCTTTACCTAGGTCAATCTGTAGTTTGGTTGGTTTGACCAAAACGTGTGTGCTTGGTCGTCTTCTATGTTTAACCCTCTTAATTGAAAGCTGATCGATTGTAAATGCAGTGGTTGTTTGGAATACTTGTATTCGAGATTTTGGTCTATGTCAACTATTGTTGTGACGAGGTTTGGTTGAGGCACGATTGGCTCAAATATATATTCCACTGGCTCCCGAGGTCCCGTGATTGTCATACGAAACGAAATGTAAATCTAACTATAATGAAGCAAATTTTAACTATGTGGACTAAATCTAACATATATATAACTTTTATTCTTCTAAGAAGTCTTTTAACAATTTTAAGAAAAGAAAACTATTTTTAAGCGTATATAGGAATAATAACCAAACAATATTTTAAAACAGACAAGATAACTTAGTGTAGTTATTTGCACATGCGATTTGTAGAATTATTCTAAATAAATAAAATAGCTTGTCTAATTTATCTGCAAGATTCTCAATCCTACCTCGAAGTGAGGAGTGAATCGTAGTTTCTCGAAACTATCAATCCTCACAGACTTCCTGGCAATATCGAGAATAGAATTTACTGAAATGAAGCAATTTATATACTTTATTTGATATGATTCTAACTAGAACTTTGAAAGTTAAAACCGGATTCCGCAGAACAGTGGCGAATCCGATGGTGTGTGTGATCTTATCCCCTCGGTGATCTCCTCGTTCTTTTGTATTCACGTGGATCCAAAAAGTGTGTAATGTTAGCATCGACGGGGAGTAGATATTGGGACAAGGACAGCTCGAATGCGGACTCTAAATGTGAGTAGGAGAGGGACAGCGCAAGAGTACAGAGCTTGGCTTATGCGATTCCTAGCGGGATTTTACTGCGAGTCATGCAACATGAAGCGACCAGAACCTGTAACTATCTTATTCGAAGAGAAAAACCTGTAACTTTAATGGCTTCCTAAGCTATTATGTTCTAATGAATTGGATAAAATAATCACACTATTTGCACAAGCTGGATATGTGGCTTACCAACAGCTGAATAAAGCTAACCAGGCATATAATGAACTGAACTAATAACTCTAAGAAATAATGAAAATTAAATCTACGGCAAAGAGAAAATTCGAGAGGTAAGCTTGAGACTCGGATTAGATGAAATGACAACATAGACTTGCACGCCTGCACAAGATGGGTATGTGGCTTACCAACAGCTGAGTAATCTAACTAAAGATGCAAGTGAAAGGAAACTATGGCTTCTTAAACAAGATAACAAACTAAAATACTAAAATGAGGAGATGAGAGCAAAGATCAGTCTTCAAAATCCAGCAAACATTTTGACCATTTGCTTGTGCACAAACCATGCATTTATAGGAATTCAATCACCCAAAAATCAAAACCAAATTGAACTCCTAAACAATAAACAAAGGAAAAACACTATTCCAGGGGACCAAAAACATAAATGCATGCTCAAGTCAGCAAAGAAAGCTGGTGAATCGTGATATTTCACACGAGTCGCGTCAAAAGAACGTTCTGGAAAATGCGTGCAGGACCGCCACTCTGAGTAGGGCAGCGGTTACAGGACCGCCGCCCTGATCAGGGCGGCGGTCACGAGACCGCCGCCCTGCGAGAGCAGCGATTTCGTCACTGAAGATCAAGAGGCCAAGGAAAGAGGGAAAAAGGGGAAAACAAAGGGTGCGGGGGCTAAGCGGGGCATGCGGGATGTTAACGCATACTCCGAGGGATTTTTCGGATCCCGAACACCTTGCGAGGAGACCTGTATCATCATTGGGGAACTTGTTACATGTTTCAAGCTCGCAGATACATACCTTACAATTTTGGGTACGTACATATTGCCCCCTCGGAGAATCATTTTAGCCATGAAGAGGCATAAAACGGTGGGTCCGAGTATGGCGAGTCTTGAAATGGGGAGTTATAAGCTATACCTTACTCGTCCGTGTGTTGAAATGACGCCTTCCAAAATTCCCGCTACTGCAAAATTAAAAGAGAACTCAAGTGCAGATAGATACAATAACTTGGAAAATAAACGCTAAAATGATAGGGAATGAGAACGTACCATTCGTGCGGGGATAGGAACTTACCTCCATCAGCGCTCCAAACCTGCGAAAAAGTCTTTTAAAACGAAATAGGGTGCTATATATATGAAAGTGGGCCCATTTTCCTATTCATTTGTGCGAGTTGATTTGATTGATTTTGAGCTCTGGGACCCACGGTGATGGTTTTGTTCGTGAGTAGAGTCAAAACATCCACAGCGAGATCGTGATCATGCCTCCATGTGCGGAACACCGCCCTGCTAGATCACAGGTTGGTTTTCTTTAATTTTGCGTTTTTCCCCCTTTAAATTTGAAATGTTAAATTTGTCATAATGGGGGGGTAATTTTTGAAAATGTTAGGTTCAAAAGGTCCACCTAGGGGGCGCTTACTGGGTAGGCTCCATTTTTAGGTCAAATGGTCACTTTTTGTTAGTTTTAGGCTTTTTAGGATTAAAAACCCGCGTGGGTTTTCGGACCACGACCGCCGCCCTATTCAGGGCGGCGGTTACACGACCGCCGCCCTTAAGGCGGTAATTCAAAACCGCCTCCTGCTCGGGGTGGCGGTTCGACTGAATGCAAAAAGAACTTAATTTTTGAGATTGCACTTGTATTTTCTTGCACTTCTATACGTTTTTATGACCTTCTTGGTATTGTTCAGATATTAACTTGCTCTGTTTTGTGTGTTTTTGGGTGTATGCAGGCGAGAGCGGAGTACATTAGATGGAGCAGGGAGAGAGAGTGTGATTGGCTCTCAGGGGTACTGGATGCCCTTTCACAGGACGAGGAGGACACACTACAAAGGGCCACCATACTGCGTATATCACGCGTGCCCCATGTTGCACCATCAAGTCACATCCTTTGTGACTTATTTTCTTATTGGGATGCAGATCGGAACACCTTCCAACTGCCAGGGGTCTGTGGTGAGTGGACCATTACACTCGAGGATGTCTACCGCATTCTAGGAGTCCCGATCATTGGGCGGAGACTTACATTGGAGACAAAGAGGCTCACAGGCACAGTTTCACAAAGCAACATATATGGGAGATGCAGTTATCTCCACGGGGTTGAAGAAGGGAGTGAGAGTTCGATCCATTCCTTCTTTGCCTATCCCCGTACTTCAACAGGCCGTCATGGGGATCCTTTCCTTGAGACTGATCGAGGACAAGGGAGGGGATACATTGTTATACTGTTGGTCCCCCATCATTGCGCAGATAGAGGGGCACAGACGGATATACACCTAGGGTGTAGATATTCTGGGGACCACCTACCATGATTTATACAGGGTGGTCCATTTATAGGGATAGTCATTGAGCCACCCGACTTTAGTTATGAGTTGGGTGTATGAGCGCTTCATCCCTTATGGCAGAGGCGTGGAGGTAGCAGATCCTGGGGCTGTGAGGGCAGCTAGATGGACATATATTTCGGTGCTCAGAGCACCTCACCGGCCCGTTGCCTCCCTCACTACTACGACATGGAGGCAATACTGTACCAGCTTATGGCCGGCATATGGGGCGAGGAGACTCTTACCCTGATCTCCTGCTCCACCACAGGGCAGCTCATTGATCGAGTGGGGCAAGTAGAGGTACATCCTTTCGGCCGGGTTCCTCAGCAGTTCGGCCTACCGTATTTGGGCATGCTTCCCCCAGTGGCGCCAGTTTACAGATCAGTCCGCGAGGCTAGAGGGGGGCCTAGAGGCCGTGGTTGGACAACGATCACTCCTGGCATTCCTATTGCAGCCAGGGGGATAGTTCGCGCTAGAGGGAGAGCCGGTGCGCCTCGGGCACCTTTGCTTCAGATTGCTGCGGGTCCTGCTCATAGCAGCGATGACCCTATAGATATTGATTCTGACTCTGAGGAGCTCACAGAGGGAGGGACAGAGGAGGAGACCGAGGACAGCGATCCTGAGTGGCATGACACTCATGATATTATGTAGGCAAAGAGGGCTGAGCAGAGTGCAGAGAAGGAAAGTCTAGCTTCGAGAGGAGTCACTCTCGTGGTGAGACCGCGGCTGCCCCTCGGGGCCCCGAGCCTTCCGTACATTCAGAGCGCCGGCGCAGCCGGAGTCCTAGGCGTGGGCGTGCACCTTCGGAGGGGTCACGTAGGGATTGAGAGGCCTCTTGGCCCTCGTGTACCTTGTATTATATATTTTTTGTATATCACGGGCTCTTTGAGCATTTTGACCATGCGTAGAGCATGATGGCATTGTATATAAACATTGATTATTTATATACATTCGTCTTTGGATCAAACGCTTGTCACTCATGTTTTCCTTTCTATTTCCAGTTTCCTTGTGTATACTACGATGTATGGTTTATATGCTTTCTAGAATGTATGCAATGGAAAACAGATGATGCAAATGTTTGCTTTCTTTTTGTGTTTCATGATGCTGATACATGATATTGTAGATATATTGTGATCTTGAATTTTAGCTTCTGTGAGCAATTTGGATACCTCATGTTTGTTTTGGCAAAGTGATGAAAATAACCAGTATGATGAACAGATTAACTTGCCCCACTCCTAACTCCACGCAACTAGTAAGATGTGAGGGCTCATCACCGAGAGTTAAGAAGGGCGCAAGTTATGAAATGTGGTGAAATGATAGTGATGAAAGACAGACGAAGCTTTGGCGGAACCAAATTGAAAACTACAAGCTTACTCTACCCGAATGACTTCATAGTTTTGGATGCAACTTGCTTTGCGGTTTATCTAGACTTAGACCCGTAGATGGCCACATAGTAGACAAAATCTGGGTTTTTAGGATTTTAACTCTCTTGGGATTTTGAACATCTGATTCATTCGTTTTTGACTCAAAGTTTGAATTGTTTGTTTATGACTTTTTAACATTTGCTTTGTCAAGAGGACCCCCTACACCTTGCCCCATGCTACTAGTAAGAAGCGTGGGTTTATCACCGTGGGAAAGGCATAGGCGAGTAAGGGCATTTCCATCCTTTCCCAACCCTACGTCACTAGTAAGAGACGCAAGCTCATCACCGAAGGTTGGTGGGGCAAGGAAATGTGTAAAAATAAAATTTTCTGTTTAATCACTTTTTGACTTGCTTATTTGAGTAAAATGTCAGTATATGCTTATTTCCAAAGAGATGTATATATGGGATAGATGTGACACCATGAAGCTTCTAGAACAGACCATAGGAAAGACACCTATCCTAAGAAGAAATCAAAGTGAGAACAAACTTGCAGATCTTGGTATGGTTACCGTTAAGACTTTGTCATGTCTGATTTTATTTGATAAAAGATTCTGAGATGATTTGATGATATCACGAAAATGGAGAGGTATGATTAAAGAGCTTTATGCCAAAAACATCATGAGTTTGTAATGAATTACTTTGAGAATAGATTCCTTGATCACAATTTATGTAAGAAACAAGTGGACAAAATGATCTAAGTTTATATGAGGATGCAATGTAGATAATTATACAAGCAGTGCTAGTTACTTATGCGTAGAATCACTTGAGGTGTAGGGAATTGATTGTTTCGCCAAATTCCTCACCTTCTAGCGTACATAAGAGGTAAGCACCATTTCCATAGTCCTTCATGACTTGGTATGGGACCAACCATTTGGGCTGGAATTTCCTTCCTTCGCCGATCTTCTTGTCGATCTGGCTGTCTAGTCTTAGAACTAGATCACCTTCGTATATATCACGTACATAGACTTTTTTGTTGTACTGCCGGCACATTTGGTCAGCATAAACTCTATGCCACTGCTCAGCATCTAACCTAGTTTCATCTAGGCTTTCTAGTTGGGAAAGAAGTGCTTCTCTGTAAGCATCTTCATCCAGAATCCCTTGTAGTGAAATGCGGAGACTGGGTATTTTGACCTCAAACGGGAGAACTGCTTCTGCCCCAAATACTAGCGAGAAAGGAGTTGCTCCTGTTGGTGTTCTTATTGAGGTTTGGTGGGCCCACAAGGCCGGATATAACTTCAAATTCCAATCTCACTTATTTTCTTTCACCATTTTAAGGAGAATGGCTTTCAGTGTTTTGTTTGTTGCTTCAGCCTATCCGTTGGCTTGGGGATAATACAAGGAAGCCATATGATGGCTTATCTTAAATTTACTACATAGTTCGCGAACTTATTCATTTTTAAAAGAAGTTCCATTATCGGAGATAATGATTTGCGGGATACCGTACCTACAAATGATTTGGTTCAAAATGAACTTGGCAATCACGAACCAGTGCAGGTGAGTAAGAGGCATAGCCTCCACCCATTTGGTAAAATATTCAGTGGCCGTGATTATAAAATTATGGCCGTCTATGGATGAGGGAGAGAATTTCCCTATTAAGTCTAGACCCCATGTAGAAAAGGGCCATGGAGTTGTGATTGGTTGTAGAGCTTGTGCTGGCATGTGGATCTCGTGGGAGAATTCTTGGCACTTATGACACCTGCGTGCAAACTCTATCGCGTCATGTTCTAGAGTGGGCCAGAAATAGCCCATTCAATGTATTTTTCGAGCGGTGGCATGGCCACCGAAGTGGCCTCCACATATACCGCTGTGGGATTCATGGAGAATCCTCTTGGACTCTTCTGTGTCGACACACCTTAGGAGCATTCCATCGAATGCTTTTCGATAGAGCACCTGCTCTATAATGACATATTTAGCTACGATTATGCGTAACCGCCTTCTTTGTTGTGGTGTAACTGCCTCCGGGTACGTATGGTCTATGATATAATTAATGATATCAGTGTACCAAGGACACTCAGAGATAGTGGGTTGAGTTTCGATGTAGTATACGCATTCATCTGGAAAGTCTAAATCTACTAAATCACCTCCATCTAATGGGTTGTCAGCTAACCAATCCGCGATGATTTGTCCTTTAACCGACTTCTGATTTACAAATGTTAATTCGAACTCTCCCATTAAGGTTATAAAATGTCCAGCCTTTTTAGATAATGACCCTTGTGTGAGAAAAGTCCGTAAATGGTCCGTTTTTACCATGACCTTCGTTTCTTGATTCAACATATAATGTCTTAGGCGTTTAGTAGCAAAGACTATGGCAAGGCATTCTCGTTCTACCTGTGTATAGCGTGTTTCATAGTCAAGCAGCATTCGGCTAATGAAATAAATCGCACGTTCTCTCTTGTTATCGTCTTCTTGGGCCAACATACAGGCCAGCGAGACATTGGTAGCTCGTGAATATAGAATTAACGGGTGATCTAGCTTAGGTGGCATTAGCGTAGGTGGTGATAAAAGGAAATGCTTAACTGCATCAAAAGCTTCATTGCAATCTTCAGTCTAATCAAGGCTATAGTCTTTCTTGAGTAAATTGTTGATTGGATGAACGGCGAAGCTTAAGTCAGGATAAATCTCCGGATTGCACCCAGCTTTCCGAGAAATGATCTGATTCTAGATTCACTCAAAGGTGGGACCATTTCGAGGACAACCCAAATTTTGGTTGGATCAACATCAATTCCTCGTGACGATATGATGTAACCTAGGAGCTTTCCTCCTGTTACACCAAAGACGCATTTCTCTGGATTTAGCGTGACTCCGTATTCTATTAGACGTGAAAGAATGACGCGGAGTACTTCGGGATGGTCACAACGCTTCTTGGCTTTAGCCAATAAGTCATCTACGTAAGATTCCACGATTTTATGAATTAGATCATGAAATATGTATGTCATGGCCCGCTGGTACATAGCACCGGCATTCTTGAGACCGAATGGCATAACAGTGTAGCAATAGGTTCCCCAAGGAGTTATAAACGTGGTTTTAGCTTGATCTTGCTCGGATATTCTGATTTGATTGTATCCCGAGAATCCATCCATGAGAGACAAGAGTTCAAAACCAGCTATTGCATCAACAATAACATCTATGGATGGTAATGGGAAGTCGTCCTTAGGACACGCTTTGTTGATATCTCGAAAATCTATGCAGATGCATATCTTTCCATTCTTCTTGAGAACGGGAACGATGTTAGATACCCATTGGGAGTAGTCAACTGGCTTGATGAATCCTACCTGAAGGAGTTTTATTACCTCCTCTTTTACCATGAGAGCTACTTTGGGCTTCATGGGTCTTGATTTTTGTTTAATTGGCTTTGCATCTGATCTAGTGACGAGGTTGTGCACCGCAATGTGGGGTGCGACTCCTGTCATCTCCTTGTAATTAAATGCAAACGCCTTTTGATGTTCTTTGAGAATCTGAGTATGTATTTCCACTTCTTCTGGGGTTAACGAAGAACCTAGTTTCAATATTCTTGGTTCATCTTCTGTCCCGATGTTGACATCGATTGTTTCTTTGATCAAAGAGGCGTTACCCTCTTCGAACTCAGGTGGTGCTGGAGGTAAATCTAAATCATCCCCATTTTCTACTGCGTATATGCTAGGTTCCATTTGTGAGGGAAGATCCGTTACGGGATTTCCGAAGTAGGAAGACGAATGTGGAATCAAGGATAAATCTAGCATGTGATAGGAGAGATGTAGTGCTGCATAGGCATTTAAGTAATCCAAAGTAGCAGCATCACTATCAACATGGTCTAGGATGGTAGATTCACTTCCACCGAAAGAGGATTTGTCATTATTTTTATCAATGGTTCATCACGAATGGACACCATGAACTCGGGTATCTTCTAACTCATTGCTTGGAGTAAAACGTGATGCTGAGGTTGCTATTGAATCGGCGAGAAGATTTTTCTCTCGTGGGATTGCTTCAATGGATATGAAGTTGAATGCCTTGCTTAAATCTAATACAGCATTTTTGTAGAGTTGCAAATGTTCGGCTTTAGTTTCATATACTTCAGAAACTTGATTTGTCACTAATTGCGAGTCTCCCAGGACTCTGATGTTATCAATACCAATTCTTTTGGCTAAGGTAAGGCCAAGGAGGAGGGCTTCGTACTCAGCGCCGTTGTTTGTGCATTCAAAGTTTAATTTAAAAGTGAATGGGAGGACTTTCTCCTCGGGTGAAGTAAGAATTATACCTGCCCCCGCTCCATAACGACATTTAGCTCCATCGAAATGGAGAGTCCAATACTTAGCCGGGAGTATAGATGTTGGGGCATCTGCTGCATTTGCGCACTCTACTTCTACCATACAGAGGTCCTCTGCTGGAAAGGAACCAACACCTAGGGAAAATCCTATGCCTACTAAATCAAATGGTAAGAACATTGGTGAATCTTGTTCTATCAACTCAACGATTTTCACAAAGAGTTCCCAATGATCTTGTTTCTTTAATTTTATCTTTAGGGGTTGGAATTGTTTTGGCTATCTTTGGTAGTTTCAAGATCCATCGTAGGTACCAACTTTTCCTCTGGTTTTGGTCGGTGGGTTTATTAAGTTGGTTTGTTTCGAGTTCAAATTCGAAAGTGCACCCCTGGTCTTTTCTTTAAATCAGCTAGGTGCAAATCGAAAGGTTTTGGATCGCCTTTGGCTACAAATACCTTTCCTAGATGCAAGAATCTTACTTCTTGAAATAATGTAGAAGGGATTGCCTTCATTCGGTGTATCCATGGTCAGCCGAGTATCATATTATAATTAGTTTCCCGATCTATAATATAAAACTCAGTCAGGATTGTTTTGGGCCCTAAGGTGACCGGCAGTATTATAGTTCCTATCGAAGTGGCTTTAAGGCTATCATAGCCTCTCAATGTATTTCGAGTAGTGGAACAGTTTGTTTCCCCATATCCAAGTTTTTGGAGAAAATAGAAAGGGACTATGTTAACTGCGGCCCCATCGTCAACCATTGCCCGTTTTACATAGTTATTATAAACCCATACTTGTAAGTGTAAGGCTAGATCACCTCGGCATGTGATCTCAGCATCTGTGGGCATTTTACTTATTTTGAATATGAATTCGACATCCTTGTCCGGCTGCCTCGGAGGGTGGATATCAAAATCTACATGATTTACTTGTGTTTCAGGAGGTGGAGTGATATTAATTAGATGGCCTAAACCTAATGCTTCTAAAAGAGCAGCTCTATGAAGGGGAGAGTTCTTTAGTAAGTCCAAAAATGAAATGTGTGAGAAGGTCTTTGTTAGGTCGCTAATTAAATCATAGGCACCTACGGTTTTCCTACTATTTGCTGACTCTTTTCTGTTTCTGGTAGAGGACTTGGGCTCGGTTGAGAGGAATACTCTCGTGTTCTTGTTATAGCTTCGATAGGTAGTTCAGCGTCTAATTCTACCAAAATGACTATCTTGGGTCTCGGTTGAGCTCCTAACTGTGGCGCAACTGATGGATTTAATGAAGTCAAGGCTTCATGATCATTGTTTCCCATCATTACACCTTTGTTTGTTCCAGTTGGATTCAGCCTATTGCTATCATGATTTGGGAGCGGATCGTTAAAGATCTTGAGGGGAGCATTCTGAGGGGAAACTGCCCCTGCGAGCGTATTTGGTGATGATGAGACGGGATCTGCCAAAAAGAAATCATGAAGAATTGTGTCTTTGTTCTTCCGCAAGCGTTGCATAAATTTATTGTAGTGATGACATGTTCTAGTATTGTGACCCCAATTTTGTGGAAACCACAATAAGAATTGGGATTGTAATTCTATTTTGTTGGTTAGGTGTGTATTGTGGCCTAAAATTCTAATCAAACTGTTGCTATTAGGATTAAAGTTTTGGAATTGTTGTTTCTAGTTTTGACTTTGGTTTTGATAACCAAATGAGTTTTAGCTTGGCCTTGTATGGGATTTCGCCATTGTTGTTGTTGTTGTGGATGGTTAAAATCCACTGTATTGATCGTCGGGGTAAAGTTGTTGTTTCGTTGGTTGTTTGTTTGTGACGGAGTATTAACAACATTTACCCTCTTGGGCTGGTCGGTTACCCCATCCATTGTTACCCCATGATTTTTGTTAAGGATTTTGGGTCCTTGATTGACATTTGTGATAGTTGTAGTGTTTTGAGTGGAGGTGATTAACCTCCCGTTTGTTCCATATGTCTTACGACCACTATCTATCGCTGCTTGGTCTATTCGAAGAGCGCTCTCAAGTACTTCATCGTAAGTTCTTAGCGGGAACTTCTGGACTTCTTCCTTCACCTCCTTGCTGAGAGAATGAAGGAATAAATTGCATAGTTCCATCTGATCCATGTTTGGAGCACTTGCTGAAGAATAAAGAACTGTACGCCACCTCTGGATGAAATGGGCGACAGATTCGTTGTGTTCTTGTTTGATGTGCAAGAATTCCCTGATTCCTGTTCTCAACAGTTTGTTCATGTCGAAGGCTTTGATGAACTCTGACACGAGTTGTTTAAATGAATGGATGGAGGCTTCAGGTATCCTGTAATACCAGTCGAGAGCAATGCCTTCCAAGGTTTTGGGAAATATTTTAGCAATAACCCCATCCCAAGGGAGTAATTCTCATATGGCTATAGTGTAAGCTTTGATATGTGCGTTTGGATCTCCCTCACCCTTGAACTTGGGTAAATTAGGAAGAGGTCTTGGAAGCATGACACTTCGTATGGTGAAGTCTAAGGGTTCCTTTAGATATTCTGAATAAGTCCCTATCGCATAGCTTTCGACCATTGATGGTGGTTGCTGAGGGAGTGATGGTGGGATAGGTTGTTGATACGGTGCAGCGTATGCATTGGCAGGGGCATAAGGAGGTCCCTGCGTTTGAACAAACATGTCGGGAGAGGAGAAGATATCTCCTTGTGGTGATTTGGAGTACATGTTTAAGTATGACGGGGTATTGTCAAGGAATGGATTGTTTGACACTAGACCGGGAGGAATAGTGTTAGAGATGATGGGCCTTGTTGGCGTTTGTTGTGGATAGTGAGGCGGCATGCCTAACGTGCCTACTCCTGTGAGGAGATCTACTTGACCAGAGTGGTATGGAGGATTGGAACTTCCTGTTTGTATGAACGGAGAATTTTGACTTGCTTGAGCAAGTTCTAACCCTCTCACTTTTTCTACTAACGTTGAAATGACTTCATTTGGTGAAGTCACGGTGTTTTGTCTGAGCGGCATTTGTTGTATACCCTGGTGTTGTATAGGTACGTGATATCCTGTCATAAACTGATCGCTATCTTGCCAAGTTTCTCTAAGAGTATTTCCTATATGCAGTGGTATAGAGGTATTTTCTTGAAAAGAGACCTCGGGTTGTATTTGTAAACCTCCTATAGGTGGGTACATACCTCGAGAATGTTGTTCACTCCTAGGATAATGTATTGACTGTCCATCATCTAAGACTAGGTATGGGTCTGATTGTCTACTAATTTGTGGTCTAAGTAGCATTTGAGGAGACGAACTAGATTCTCCGGTAAACGTCATATTGTTCGAGCCTGAAGGCTCTGTTTGTTGCATTCGAGGGGGTTGATCTAACTCCTCAGTTTGAAAAGACGAACTATATCTGATTCTTGGGGTTTGTGTTGACAACTGATTAGTTGAATAGTTGTCACCCCATACTGAGAGCGAGGGTGATGATTACCTATTATGTTGGGCGTAGTATGCCTCAAGACCCAAGAGGGGTCTGCCATATGCATCGAATCCCGACATATTTAGGGGGTATATGAATACCCGCAGAATAATGGGAAGGAGCGAAGGTGATTTGTGAAAGAACACGTGATACTATGACTCCGAATGAGAAAGTAGGAAGTTTTACGTCAGCTTCACTAATTTTGTTTGTTTCACGTTGGGTTCACCAATTTTGTATGTCGGAAAAGCGACAGGCGAGTGTGAGAATCTACAAGTAACTCTTCCGCGTACCCGACCTCTCGAGGTCATGCCGAGACAGCCGGTGGGGGTAGAATATGCATGGGATGTAGACAAACTAGTTAGGCAGTCTAATGTCTTTGACACGCACTAGTGGAATTTGTGAATCTAAGGCAAAGAAGGCCCTTCTAACTTGGACTGGTGTGATAGATCGATCGGCAAGGATGACTGCTCGAAGGCTCCAATCAATATCGAGCTCTGGTGTGATTCAATCTATGGGTTGTGGAATACGTGGAAAATGACCTGGGATAGTTTTGTGTATGTCTCCTGATAAGGTCATATAGTGGATGGTGAATATAATTGACTCTACGGACGATTCTCGGCCTAGTCCGAATTCTCTAGCTTCGTTAGCTTCTTTATATCTAATAAGGAAAATTGTTTGATGATGATGGGTGGAAGTGGAGTGGATCTAAATACCAAGGTGCATAGGGTAGTGTCTATATCTGATTGACTTGTGGACTCGTTGGGCTGTGGGATCTGTGGATCACAACCATAGACTCTTGGTTGTTGCGGTCCTGTTATGGTCATACGCGAAATCAAGTTCTAATCCCTAGTATCCAGTAATCGTATGCTTTCTCAGCTTCTATGTTTAGGACCAATAACTGTGTGATTTTCTCAGAATATCTCACAGGCATTCGCGCAACTTGGATCCTCAAACCGGTGTCTATGTCTGTGAGAGTGTCTCCTGCACCCGGCTGTGGGACCAAGGGATCACAACCAAAGGTTTGTTCTCTTTCGAACCCTTCTACAGTCATGTGAGTGCTTTACCTAGGTCAATCTGTAGTTTGGTTGGTTCGACCAAAACGTGTGTGCTTGGTCGTCTTCTATGTTTAACCCTCTTAATTGAGAACTGATCAGTTGTAAATCTGTGGTTGTTCGAATACTTGTATTCTGAGATTTTGGTCTATGTCAACTATTGCTGTGACGAGGTTTGGTTGAGGCACGATTGGCTCAAATATATATTCCCTGGGCTCCTGAGGTCCCGTGATTGTCATACGAAATGAAATGTAAATCTAACTGTAATGAAGCAAATTTTAACTACGTGGACTAAATCTAACATATATATAACTTTTATTCTTCTAAGAAATCTTTTAACAATTTTAAGGAAAGCAAACTATTTTAAGCGTATCTAGGAATAATAACCAAACAATATTTTAAAACAGACAAGATAACCGAGTGTAGTTATTTGCCTGTGCGATTTGTAGAATTATTCTAAATAAATAAAATAGCTCGTCTAATTTATCTGCAAGATTCTCGATCCTACCTCAGAAGTGAGGAGTGAATCATAGTTTCTCAGAAACTATCAATCCTCACAGCTTCCCTGGCAATATCGAGAATAGAATTTACTGAAATGAAGCAATTTATCTACTTTATTTGATATGATTCTAACTAGAACTTTGAAAGTTAAAACCTGGATTCCGTAGAACAGTGGCGAATCCGATGGTGTGTGTGATCTTGTCCCCTCAGTGTGATCTCCTCATTCTTTCGTGTTCACGTGGATCCAGAAAAGCGTGTAATGCTAGCATCGACAGGAGTAGATATTGGGACAAGGACAACTCAGAATGCAGACCGAAAATGTGAGTAGGAGAGGGACAACGCAAGAGTACAGAGCTTGGCTTATGCGATTCCTAGCGGGATTTTACTACGAGTCATGCAACATGAAGCGACCAGAACCTGTAACTATCTTATTCGAAGAGCAAAACCTGCAACTTTAATGGCTTCCTAAGCTATTTTGTTCCAATGGATTGGATAAAATAACGACACTGTTTGCACAAGCTGGATATGTGGCTTACCAACAGCTGAATAAAGCTAACCAGGCATATAATGAACTGAACTAAGAACTCTAAGCAACAATGAAAATTAAATCTACAGCAAAGAGAAAATTCAGAGGCAAGCTTCAGACCGGATTGGATGAAATGACAGCACTGCCTGCACAAGATGGGTATGTGGCTTACCAACAGCTGAGTAATCTAACTAAAGATGCAAGTGAAAGGAAACTATGGCTTCTTAAACAAGATAACAAACTAAAATACTAAAATGAGGAGATGAGAGCAAAGATCAGTCTTCCAAATCTAGGCTAAACTTTTTGACCATTTTCTTGTGCACAAACCATGCATTTATAGGAATTCAATCACCCAAAAATTAAAACCAAATTGAACTCCTAAACAATAAACAAAGGAAAAACACTATTCCAGGGGACCAAAAACATAAATGCATGCTCAAGTCGACAAAGAAAGCTGGTGAATCATGATATTTCACACGAGTCGCATCAAAAGAACGTTACGAAACGCACGCGAGACCGGCCGCTTCGAGTAGGCGGCGGTTACAGGACTCGCCGCCCGATCGGGCGGTGGTTTCGTCCTTTGAAGATCAAGAGGCCACAAAAAGAGGGAAAAAGGGGAAAACAAAGGGCGTGGGGCTAAGCGGGGCATGCGGGATGTTAACACATACTCGAGGGCTTTTCCGAATCCCGAACACCTTGCGAGAGACTCAGATCATCATTGGGGAATTTGTTACACTGTTCATTAGCAAGATAAGATACTTAAAATTTTGGGTACGTACAGCAACCTTTGTTTTTGGCCTTTTTAAGTTACATAGCTGACAATTTTCTAACTGAAATCTCTCGTTTTAGCCCTTGGATGTTTGTTGTTTTCTACAGATCATTAAGACAACTAATGTGTTTTTCACAACAATCAACTTTTTATTTATGTTTAGAAATCCAATTAACACCTATTATGACATCATAAGACCCCAAAGGAGCAACATAAATATCAACTTCAATGGAAAAACTAGGTAATTCTAGGACTGCTCCAAAAATACATTTACTAATAGTATGGACAACATTATTTCCATAATGAACAATCCAAGATTTTTCCATTAATCTATCTTTTATTTTTATTTTTGAAGCTAATTTACTAGAAATAAAGCATTCAGTAGCTCTAGTATCAAAAATTATAGTAACAGGCATACCAAATAACTTACCTGACACTTCTATAGGCGTAACTTACTTTTCATCTTGTTTATCAGCTACTACAGCATGTATCTTATGTTGTTGATTGTTGTCATCCTTCCTTAGAGGGAACTGATTTGCATAATGATCTTTTCCATAGTTGTAACAACCCCTACAGTCCTCTTTTAGGTTCAAATTTATTTCCAGCCCTAAAATTGTTGTTTTTTCCTCCATAGGACTTTTGTCCATTATTATTGTTCTTTACGAAATTATTTCATACATTTGTAGCAAGTTTATTTGCTATTGTTTTCTTACTGTTATCAACAAAAATTTATTTTTGGTACCAAACTTCTTCCATGCCCCCTTTTTGGGTGCAAGAGATGAAGAAGAAGTAGGAATTTTCTTTCTGTTTTCTTCCTTATGGGTAGAAATTGCTTTTAATTTATGTTCTGTCGAATGGATTTTTCTACAACCCCTTCCATGGTGGTTGGGCTATGAACATCTACTTCACCCCCTATAATAGGGTTTAATCCCATAATGAATTTTTGTATCCTAAACTTCTCGTCATTTTGATATTGAGGCACATACTTAAGAAGCTTAGTGAACCTCTCCCAATACTCTATTACAATTAACTTTACTTGAGTTAAGTTCTGAAATTTAGTCATCTTTTGATCATAATAAAGTTGTGGCAGCCAGTGTTGCCTAAAATAATTCTTAAATTGATCCAAAGTGATGTTTGATTCATCAATATTCGGTTCACCTTACAATTTGTCCCACCAGAAGATGCCTCATCGAAAAGTTGATAAGATCCCCACACTACTTTTGTTTCCTCCAAGAAGTTTCTTATTGCAAATTACTTCTCCATTTTGCTGAGCTAGTTCTCAGCTCCAACCCCAAGTGTTGTGCCATCAAACATTGGTGGACTTATCCTTTTTATATCATTTGTCACCGAAGACTAATCTTTCCTTTTTATTTTTCAGGCTGATTGGTTATATTTGCATTAGCATTTGCAACATTATTATTATCAACACCTAAATTTCCAATATTGGCATTATCCATAGGAGGTGGCTGATTGTTATTACTAGCATTTTCTTCCTCCTCATTACCCATAACTTGATGTTCAAGTACAGCTAGATGATCTCTTGTGTCTAACAGGGCAACAAGGATCTTGTCAAGTTTTTGGGCGGTAGCTACCTCTCCACTTGGAGGTGGGTTGTTTGCAACATCTCCCCTTGTTCTAACCATTTTCTATTAACAAGAAAATTAAGTTTTTATCAGATTTATGGACTCAATAGGTCCAAGAGCTACAACCTTCAACTCTGATACCAAGATGTAACATTCCCATTTTAAGACTTTAGAACAAGTAATTTTTTTACATAGTGTTCTATGTTCTAAATCAACATAGTTTAGAACATGTATTCCAATGCCAAACTATCTCAAAATAGAAAACCATATGCAGCTGCATGAATGACTTGGTGAAACATTGATATCTCATTTAATGACTCGATACTAAACCGATTTCTCATGTTAGCTTAATAATTTTTTTACAAGGTATACTTGGTTCCTTTACCCTAAAAAGGGTACCCAAGTGTTATTTTTAAGAGGCGTATCGAATATCTTTACTAACATTCCTCTGAAATCCTGCCTCTAAACTAGCTGACATAGGACAACAAAACCAACAACTTGCGATACTTTGGCCAAAGATTTTAAACATGTTTATCATGTTTACATTCCTAGATGACATACTCATCAAACATAATAAGTCCCTCACCACACTTGTTTTGTTATCTAGAGTGGTCTTTACTTGACTTTTTTCAGTCCCACTTGATTCAAAGTTTCACCCTAGATAAGGTTAGAAACATGCCCTAGTGTGGAAGACTACTCGCGGTGACCAAGGGTACATACACATACTCAATCTACTTACATTGATTAGGTGTGTCTAGCCATCCTTGGTCAATGTGATTTTACCTCGACACTATATCATGTTCCTATCCTTGCATAGGATAGAACCGTGATCCAGTCATGCACTTATGCCATTCAATTTGAAAAAAATATGTGGGGTGTTGGGACATGTCAACTACATCATAATATCCTCGTAATGAATCCTATCATTATGAAGGTACTATGCTGCAGTTGATGTGTGTCAACATCCAATTGAGTTTCCTCAACTTGATGAACATAACATAGATTATAATTTTATTAACCCATTAATCATTATCTTTAAGATTAATTACAACAACGCTTAAGGATTCAACTAGGTCATCTACTCTATAAGGTTACAAGTTAAAACTGCATGTGAGGTAAGTATGCAGATAAAATCTACTTCTTAACCAATTAATTTCATGCTTAAGTTTGTCTTAAACGAAACAACTTGCATTAAATCATGATAAAATTGATCTTGAAGTTATGAAAGTGTGTTAATTGATTTCTCATTTATTTCAGCTCTAGCTTAAATAAGTTCCTTATAACCTTTTATTTTAGACTTCATGGAGATGAAGTCTAAATTCCATTTAATTCCTTTCTAAGCATTCCAAATTTTGATTAAGGAAATCTACCTAAGGAAGAACACATTCAATCATTTACTTACAACATTCATAACACTTTAACAAGATCTTAAGTTATGTCTATATGATTCATTTCATGGGAAGTATTATTTCCCCTATATTATGGACTAATGTCCATTTATGAAATAGATTACATATGTTTAAATACATCAAGAATTCAAACACATACATCTATGTAATTCAAACATAATCCTTTTTATATCGATTGAGGGTCTTCTTATGAGTGTCAAATTTATAAGTTGCATCTCTAATTAAGAAAATAAACCAGCCAACATTTCAGATCCCCCCAACCATTCTGTAACATTTAATTATACAAACTGCCCTGCTTCATTAAGATAATACTTAATAATACATATCAATTCATGACAAGAAGATATTACAATAAGGCATTATTTAGCAATCATCACATATTTTATTCTTCAAGAAGGAGTGATACATTCACTAAATCCAAAAATATTTCAGAGATTACAAAGTGTTAAAACATCAATCGAAAAATAATTTTATTACAACTTTCTTTTCTCGACAAGTACATCTCAATTAATGAAGCCACATATAATCATAATAAAGATACATTTTCTTAGTAAAATAGATGCAACTTTCTATATGTCTTTCTCCTTTCATCTTTTACGAAATCCATTTACACAATTGTTAGCATGAGTCATTTCATTTGAGTTGAGCGTGATAAGCACTATAGCATTAAAACAATGTGCTTTTATCTAACTATTTCATAAAAAGAACCTGTTGATTATGAAACGGTTCAAAACACCACAATAAAACAAAAAGACTTATCGATAAAAGAATACAATCGAAGAAGAATAGAGATATGTTTTTAATTTTCTAATGCTAAAGTAAGGTTTAGTTAATTAGCCTAACAACCCTACTTTCATCATAAAATTATTTTCAACATCTTTGGAAATTAAATAGTGAAATTGAAGGGAAGGAAAAATAATATTTCAGCCTAGCTTAACCTTATCATTCAATTTCTAAAAATAAGATCCTTCTAACATCTAGCTCTATCCTTTCAAAAGTTAATACTAGATACAAAAATCTGCCCATCCGAATAGGTGTACTTTTTCTATTTTAAGAGAGCATCAGAATCAATACACAAGGAATTGAGAGTCCAAACTGAATTATAATCCCTCGTAAAATCATGAATATTTCATGCTCAATATAGAGATTTCATTTAGATTGATAAATAGTATATCTCTATGTTCCAAAGAAAGAAGACTTAATCAATTAGAAAAAATAGGTTAGCTCTCGATTTTATACTCTAAAAGACTTGAGTGAGTTTATTTCAAGTTCGATTCATTGAAGTCATAACTAACACTTTGTAGTCCTAACAACTACATTTCTATAGCAATCAAAATCCAAAGGAAGAAGAGATAGTCATTCATATCCACACACAAGTTTCAACCAACTACTATCAATCTAGAAAAGGCATAGTGTTTATAGATCATAACCAAACTAGACTACATCATTCCCTTATATCTTATGCAAGACTTCATCTAAATGAATTATTACAAAGGTAATGCGTAAATGACATTCCATATTTGAAGAAAAATAATTCAACCACGTCCTTAAGAGACTCATTAACACTACATTCTCAATGATAACAAGGTATCTTAAAGATTCTAGTCATTATAACGATTCTGAGATAAAAGAAAATAGTTATACATCAAGAAGGTTTGGTTTCCAAAACCCCAATGTTGGAACATGCCATGAAGAGCAACAACTAAAGTAATCAAAATTCCCTCAATATAAGGCTACTAATACATTAATTAGAAATCTACATCCATATCTCCTTTCAAAAGCTAAGCATCCATTCTAAGTAAACACGAATGAAATGACGCATAACCAACTTCCCTAAGAGTAACACACATAAAGTGCTAAATCAAATGAGGAAACCCACTTAAGATTAACAAGATCTTAGCTAAGGTAACAACAAGGCTAAGAGTTGGGAATCAATAAATGATCCCAGAAATAGAACAAAAACAAAATCATATAACAAGTAAATCAATCTATCCTTTCTTCACAAAAATAAAAATCACCATTCACATTTCCACCGAATAACAAAAATCGATCCAAATAATTATAATCTCAAATAAATGTGAGTATCTCGACTTTGTTCTAGCTAGTTCCTCAAGGAACTATCAATTAACAAAAGAGAAGAAGGAAAATATCATTCGAACAAATTTCTTTCACTAAATTTCAACATCAGCCAATGATTCAGAGAGATAATTTCCCATATCTATGAAGATCTACCAAGGTAACCAAAAGCCCAGAATGGGTATATGATAATAAGAAGTAAATACAACATAATTTTACCTTAAAACCTTCGAATTCATTTCCTTCTAAGAAACTTAACCACATAAGGCTCATCGAATGAGCAAAGACAACAACAAATACCCAAAAATAAATGTACTTCAAATCCAACACGAGATGGGTATTCCACTCGAAAGGAGATACATATACAATCCAAATTTGAGCAGAACAATGGTCTCTACTTCCATTACCAAGAAAACTATCCAAAGCAAAGAACCCACTTTAACCTGAACAATGACATAATGCTAAAATGGAGACTCCTTCAAGTTGGATTCCAACAACATAATAATAGAAGCATGTAAGTTAAAACCACATATTTCTATAAACCATGTAACTCTTTAAAGCTTAAACAACTATCAATTTGATATTCATTCAAATAGAGATCCTTCATAGATCCTTCCCAATGTCTAGAAGATCCGAATAAAATCAAGTTAGCATAACAACAACAATCAACACATCTAGATTTTTTTACCATTCTTCAACAAAGAACTAGTTTGCATTCAGATAAACAAACAAACACCAATGAAGTAAGAATAAACAATCATAAAAACTAGAAGGTTTCAAAAAGAGCAGAGTTGTTTTTATGAATCACTTAAGTAAAAGTAAAGGACTTAATGGATAGGGCCTATCATGCATGATAGAGCTCATGTCTTCACTTTTTCATAGAAAATCTCCAAGAAGAGCTTTGATTCCCTCCCACGAATGCAAATAATCTCCTTAAAACCTTCTCTACTTCATCTTAAAGCTCCGTAGTCATATTTTCTTCACTTTCACCGTCATGCAAGGAAAAACATAAGCAAGGATTTGAACTGTGGGTTCAAAGATCAAAACCCACATGCAAAGCTAAAGCTCGTAAATGATCAAATGACCAAAAAAACCAAAACCCCTCTTCTTTCCCTCTTTCTCCTTCCGAGGTGGTTTTCACCATTTCTAAAAATATTAAATGCAAAACAAGACTGACAGTCCTTCCACTTCTCCCACCACCGCCAACTTGTATGTGGCTATATCCAAATTCAAAATGAATGCAACTAAAACTTTGGTATAAGTGTCACTCACCCCGCTATTCATATTTCAAGCATTCACCAATTTTATCAAGATTTTTTTTTAATGTCCACTAATGCCTCATAAACACCTAGAAGATGGTGCCACCAACTTTCCCCTTTGCATGTCATCCCATAGGTACCTTTTAGGTTAGCCAACATTAGGTTAGGTTCAACATTAGTTTAGGATCTAACATAGGTCCTAAGGTCCTTTAATTATTATCATTTCACGTTTATAAAAGAACATAGTAACATACAATAGGTTATAATTTTAGGACATGTTTATCAATTTAGGGAACATAGTTAATTAGGTTACTTATTATATAGAAATAATTACATGCCAAACTTACCAGAGAATAACTAGATTACCATCCTAGACCACTTGCGAACCATGGGCAACAAAGATCATTCGTGACTTCAAGTATAGTCGAGTTCAAGGATCCTTCGATCTATCCAACTTGGTCAATATGACCATAAATTCATGAATTAGGAGAATACCTTGGATCAATTTCATTGATCCAAGGTATTTTTGTTCTACATCCAAAAATTATGAAAAATGAAGCACAAATTTGAGTGCAACTAGGACTCAAGAATTATTTTATCTCAATCAATTTCTTATTTCCTAAGAAGTGAATTTTTAGCATAAGAAGAATGAATTAATTCATTTTTATTCAACACAAATATGGCAGAATTGTATTAGATAACATATTATCTACAGAAAACATGATTTTTTTGATTCACAAGAGTACACCCTCTTGAACAAGAATCACATGTTAACATTCACAAATATAAAAACAGAAGCCATCATAGATATCGGTCATGTTAGAGGTGTTACATTTCTTCCAAAAATTTTACTTAGTCAAATTGAATGGAACAAACTTCAATGAACAACATCTCATTCTCATAATGTAAAGCAAATATGTCAGAGCAAAAATCCATGATAAATGCAAAAAACACACTCAAAAATATAGGACATTGTCCTCTTCCGAAAATGCATCCAAAAACATAGTGGAGTCCTTAATTTTTCTTATATCCTAGCTCCAAATCAATATTATGTGAGAAATAATGAAACAAAATGTTTTCTTGTGAGGGGGTTTGAACACCTGAAAAACCATTTTTCACCCTTCATTCTTTGACACTCGAGAAAAAAAGAGCACTTGGAATATACTGTGTAGTGGACAAGACAACATGGGTCTGGGGGTGGAAACCCCCAGCTGGGTCAGGGTAGCACCCCTTATGTTCATCCGGACAAGATACGGGATGTGGTCAAGGGTCACCACCCCCAAAGGCAAATACAAAATATCCTTTTAAATGACTATGGAAATGGCCAGAAAATTAAATTTTCACCACAAAATGAACCCCCTAACTTCTTATAATTATGTAGTTTTATTACAATATTTTCCCACTTTTATAAAAAAATATTTCTCCATAAAATGTCCCTTTACAATAAATTATATCCTTTTAAAATGATTTACAAGCTCCAATCATAAGTATTTTATAAACAATTTCTTTAAGAAAACGTTCACCTCTAAAAGCCTTACATTTACTAGCTTGGCCAACTAGGAAAATGAGTTAGGTGCGGGCTCGGTTGGGCAAGTTTGGATGAGAGCTCGATTGAGATAAATAACAAGATGGTCACCCTCAAAATCCCCCTCATTTTTAATTCAAATTCAAAAATTTTGAGCTCGTGCCCTCCGTAGTGTTCAAGTAAAGTTGGAAGTCTGAAAAGATAGAGAAATTCATGCTTTAAAGTTGTTTAAACTCTCCAGTCTGCATGTTTTGATAAATTTTCTGTTTTCCTATCTAGATGCATGAAAATTTTATTTTTGTCCTCATTTGAATGAAATTTTCAATATTTCTATGGCCATGGATCTTTGAACCTTGTATTATTTTCAATTCCTTAGTTCACAAAAGAAATTTTAAAATCGGGCGCGAATGGTGAAGTTTTCTTCTTCTCTCGAATTTTCCACAGTCGTGAATGATGGGTGTTTTCTTTCCCATCAATTTTTGGCCACATTATCCATGGGTATGTGGACATAGCTAATTGGAGACGGGTCGGTGGAGCAATTTGTGTTTTGAGCCTTTATGTAAAAAGGGTGAAAGTCATAAAGTGACCCGCACCAATCTGCTATGAGGAAAAATTCAAATGTTGAGCCCGCATCAAAAGAGTCAAAGTGGGGAAGCGGGCCATCGGGGAGATTTGAGAATTTGAGCCTTTTTCATTAAAGGGGCTTAAAGTTAAAAAGTGACCCAGAACCGCCAAACACAAAGGAAAAAGTCAAATCTTGGGCCCACCATTGGAAAGTCAAAGTGGGGAAGCAGTCGGCGGAGAACTTTGAGGTTTTGAGCCTTTTTGTAAAAAGGGCTAAAATTCATAAAGTGACCCACAACCCCAATCATGCTATAAAAAGTCAAATATTAAGCCCGCATCAAAGGTCAAAGTGGGAGGCAGTGGCGGAGCAATTTGTGTTTTTGAGCCCGCATTAAAAAATGTTAAAATTATAAAAGTGACCCACAACTCTGTCTCCACTCAAGTGAAGCCATGTGTCAAGCTTATATCAAAAGCGAAGGGTGGACCAAAAATGTAAAAAATTCCAAATCTCTATAAAGTCACAAAATGTAAAAGGCATCCTCCACGCCCGCTCCAATAAATTTCTCCCACGTGGACGGCTCTGGTTTAAAGTTTCAAAGGCAAGATGAACGGTTCAAATTTAAAGTTACAAAACAAGTGTAATAAATGCATTATGAAAAGTCTATTTTTTTCTGCCATTGGCGTTTCTTCGCGAATCAAGAATTTGAACGGACACGAATGACTGAAAAGATTGTAAACCATTTCTTACTAACAAAGAAGAAGTTGTAACTATTTCTTACAAGATATTTAATGGCTTCTTCATGCCATTGTATAGGGTTGGCAATTGATCTTGTAAACTCACAAGTGCATTGTACTTAGAGAAAGCAAAGGAGATAGCCATTTTCTTCTACTTTCCTCCATTCTCAAATTTCTTCCATTCCCACATTATGTACAACTCCTATTTAAGCATCAATACAAGAAGAAGGATTTTGTAGCCTCTTTGATGAGGAGATTTTAGAAACTTTGAGTTCGCAATCTTATCTCGTCTTGTTTCCATTTATAGGGTTGTTTCTTCTCATAAATGCATGTGTTGAAGTTTCTAACTAGTGCGTGTAGGAATCTGATTTTCTACCTACAACATTAGTTCTCCTACCTCTTTTCTCACTCCCTTTCCCACCTTCATAGAAAATTCCCCCCTTGCAGATAACTGCAAGAATTTTCCGCAGGGTCAGTGGAGTGCCCCTGTTGGATCCCAGGCAAAAGGCCACCACAGAAATCCACATTTTTTTGCGCATGTACATATGGAAATTGCCTTTGGTTAAGTAGAGGGACTTAGATTCCTAGAGCGTTGGAAAGGAATCCACAATTTTTCCACCCAAAAAATTTCCTCGCCAACAATTTTTGGCACCCACCATGGGGTAGATTTAGCGAAGATCTGCACTGAATGTGACATCAAGGTCGAGAATATTCAAAATTCAAAAAGAGATTTTTTTGGAATTTAAATGGCTATATGAGCCACATCGATTCAAATCATGGCTATTCAAGGAAACCCTCCTGTCGAAAGACCCGAATTGCTCTTCCATATCCAAAAGACCTTGCTTGATTTGAGGAAGCTATCTGGCATAATGGACAAAGTACCAATCACTACTTCATTACTACGAGAATTCTGGACCTTGAATAAGAATGTGCTGCTGAATTATAGAGGCAAAGACAAATTCTAGCACTGCGCAAAGAAGAGCATAGATTTTCAAGCTGGCAGATAGAAGATACACTGGCAACAGAGACAAGGAGGACAAACTGATCCCATTTTTTAGGAACTTCAAAGGAGATAAGAGCTACTTAGAATCCAAAGGATTCCTTTTCAAGCAATCGGTCACGTTGGGAACTTGAGTGTTGCCAATCCTTTGGACGGTGAATTTCCATACATCAATGAGAACCTTGTAGACTTCACTAATGTGGAGACCGAAGAAGAATCTAGAGAAAGAGAGGTGAGAGATGATGAAGAAATAAGATCTCAACTCAAAGAAATCGAGAGACTTCAAGCCAAGGCAGATGAAAGAGCAGCAGCAGAAGCTACGCCTTAGCAAGGTTGGAAGCTAGAAATAGAAATAGAATGGGGGATCATGACCATGAGTGTGAACGTGATTGTGAGGCTCGTAGGCCTAATTTACCATGGGGAGGAAACACCAGTCAATTTATCTTGCTCAACCACTCGATGAGCTACCGAGAGGCTCAAGAAAAAACTTCCCAAAATTCGGAGGGGGACGACTCTCAACTCCCTAAAGAGCATGTAGTAGTATTTATCATTGCTTGCAGTGTGTTGGGTGTTGAGGATGAAGATGTGTCAGTCCAAATCTTTGTGGAGTCACTTCAAGAGAAAGCTTCCGAATGGTTCTACATGCTACCCCTAAGGTCTATCACCTATTGGGAGGATATAAGAAGTGCATTCAAACACAGGTTCAAGAGCATAGAAGATTATCAGGATCTTTTGGTCTAATTGGTACAAATGAAGAAAGAAACCTCTGAGTCAATGAGGGACTTTGTAGAAAGATATGATAGAGTGATAAGAAGGATCCCTAAAGATGTGGTGCCTCCTAAAAATAATTTGAAGAGGTTTTTCATTAGTGCTTTTCCATCAAAAGTAGGTTTCTTCCTCAGAAGATCCCAACCAAGAACATTGAGGGAAGCCAAGGACTATGCAATAGAAACCGATGATGATCTAATCCTTTCCAAAAAGGTGAAAGGACCCAATGGAAATAAAAGGGTCAAAATTCAAACTCTGTCACCATAGATCCGATGTTCCAAAAAATGGAAAATGACTTGGTTGCCTTGAAGAAGCAGGCTATCTCAAATTACAAGTGCAAAATGCTTCAAGGAGACCAAACCCTCCGAGATAGGCGAGAGCAATCAAACAAATATATGCTTTGAGAAAAAACACAGAAGACAAAATAATTGATCAAAATAACTCCTGAATTATTTTATTCAATAGATAGTGATCTTTTATACAAAAGCTTGATCCTAATATTTAGGATTCAAAGCTTATCACTAGACAACTCACACAATCCCACTAATATCTCTGAGTTGTTTGGTTGACAACTAATTACAACCTTTATTTGTTTCACACTAACATTATCTAAATTTCGTAACATTCACCCCCTTAGTGTGAACATGGGGAAGGTTTCATCCTATACTGCATCTAACAATGACTGTGTGATTTTCCAAGGATTCACAAACCTAAGTATGGTTTTTCCATGGTTACCATAAAACCAGATGAAGGTTTATCCATGGTTTACCTACAACCAATTGGTTTTACTGGTTTACCAAAAACCATGTCATTTAATGCCAGTATCCCTTTAACCCCCATCACATCCTGACTAATGCAGGTGATACAATCATGTACTTGATTTAACAAGTTTATTTCCAGAAATGAAACACACAACAGAAAATAAATATCACCAATACAATGCAACATTCTCTTTGTTGGTGATTAACAAGAGATGCAGATTTTCCTCCTCCTCCTTTGCCTCCTACCTCCAATTACTTTATTTAGAATAGAAAGTCATCGGAGTTGTAATCAGGTTCTTCTGGTGTTGGTTCTTCTTCATATTCTGATTCTTCAACAACTACATTGGCCTCATCCATTTTGAGTTTCCCACTGATGACATCTTTTGCTCTGATTTTGCAGAATGGAGACTTATGTCCCTTTTGTTTACAGTAGAAGCATTCTACTTCCTCTTTGTTCCTGTAGGTTTTTGCAAATTTTTTCTTGACATAGAGAGCAAACTCTTCCTGGTTGTCTTCTTTAGTTCTCTTTTCTTCACTTAGAAGTGCAGATATTATGTCTTCTAGTGTTTGTGTGGGCATCTGTCTGAGAGTGAACACAACATTACTGTATTTTGGTGGGAGACTGTTTAGAAGTATGGATTTAGCATCTTCATCTTCTATTACAGCTTTTACTTCTGCAAGTTGTCTCAAAAGGGACCTTAGTTCATTAATGTGACTTGACATTGTCACACTATCACTCATCCTTAGTTTAAAGAGTTGCAATTTTAGTGAAAATTTAGCATTTGTTGCTTTTGACCCAAATGTTTTGTTAAGAAGATCCCATATCTCTAGTGATGATTTATCTAAATCCACATAGTGTAATTCAGTATCTGATAAAGCAAGTCCAATAATGGATTTTTCCTTGTCATCCCTGCTATGCCATTCTAGTAATTTAGCAGCATCAGTTGGTTGTGTTTCTTTTCCGCTTACAATCCCCCATAGGTTTTTATGCATTAATTGCATTTGGATTTTAACTTTCCAAGTGTGAAAGTTTAATCCGTTGAACTTATCTAGTGGGATGTCCATGATTCTTTAGAGTGTCGGTTTCAACCGATAATGCACTCTTCAAATATATATTTTTAAAATTTTTTTAATAGGTGTCGAATACAATCGAGAATGCACCCTTTACAATATAGATTTAAAAAGTAATCACAACAAATTACTTTTTAAATTTACATAGATACATCTATATTATAAATCAAATAATTAATCTAACATGAGTAATATGTGAAGAACAAATAACAATAAAAAGTGATTATACTATCCACGGCAATGAATATTTTGCAGGTCGTTCGTGCATGACAATTCAGAATTCACAGGTCAGAGTGTGCACGGGTTCACGTGGTCAAATCTATGGCAGGTGCTTCTATGCATGGATCTCTCCACGTACGCCTTCGCATTCATGATGTCCACGTGAGGATCGGGTGTGCAGGGCCGAGCGTGTGTCACAGGCAGATCTTGTCTCCTCCGTGCGTGGAATGTCATAGCTTGTGCAGTCACCTTGAATGAATTCCACGTGAGGATCAACCTTGGATCCGTGCTTGAGTGCCAGGCCGTAATATGCACGGGGCGATCTCCATTAAAACAAAACCTCAAAGAACGCGAATATGCCTCCGATGGGGTTTATACTATGAATATAGACTAAACTCATAATACTATTTCCCCTACAACCTAGACCTCCACCGCTCTGATACCAGATGATGGAGAATAACCAGAGCAATCAAACAAATATATGCTGAGACAAAATACACAGGAGACAAAATAATTGATCAAAATAACTCCCGGATGATTTTATTCAATAGATAGTGATCTTTTATACAAAAGCTTGATCCTAATATTTAGGAGTCAAAGCTTATCACTGGACAACTCACACAATCCCACTAATATCTCTGAGTTGTTTGGTTGACAACTAATTACAACCTTTATTTGTTTCACACTAACATTATCTAAATTTCGTAACATATTGCCCACACCACCCACACCACCTTCCCAAAATATGCTAGCCCTCAATGCCTCCAAATCCAACAGGGTTGAACCTTTCTACTGTCACCACCACTCATTAAAGGCTTCCAACTTAATAATTGTATCATAGATTATGGAGCCTCGATAATGTGATACCAGCCAAATTTACAAATGCTTTAGGCCTCACCTTGACCGGGTAAATGGCACTCTTTACTCAATGAGATATAAACAAGTGCCATTGGTAGGAAGAATAAAAGATGCATAGGTAGCACTAGTTGATTTTCCAGACAAGAAGGTGCTCATAACCATACTTGGTAGTGAGACATCCCAACATCCTTTGGTATACTATTGAGTAGGAGTTTACGTAGATACCTGGTGGAGAGATAAAAATTAATTGGTGGTCTCAGTAACTATCCCGAAGAAAAGGTGAGATGAAGAAGTCACTACAATTAAGAAAGATGAAGTTCACAATCCGAAATTCTGATGATCCTAAAGCAAACATTCTCTTTCAATATTATGGGCTAGGAAACTACTTCCTCACATCAAAAAAGAGGATCACTTGCCACTTCTCATGGAGGAAGAGGAAGATCAAATTTTGACAATGGAATTTGATGGTAGTCATTCCAGTGTAGGATTGGGAGCTAGTGTAGTATTGTACTCTCCTTCCAATGAGTTGTACCCATTTGCCTACAAGCTACAATTTGATAATACAAATAAAACTGTAGAGTATGAAGCACTACTCTTAGGCATGAGTGTAGAAGAGGACATGGGAATCAAGAAACTAAGATGCTTTGAGGTGATGCTTAGGTTGTAGTAAAGTAGGTCCGCCAACAATATCAGGTGAAGAATCCAAGACTCTAGCATTACAGAAATAGAGTGTGGGACTGCATTGAATCTTTTGATGCATTTTCCATTGAAGCTATTCCAAGGGAACAAAATGAAAAGGCTGATTCTCTTACAATGTCATCTTCCTTAGTGACACCTCATCCTTCTTTTAGTAAAGAAAAAGTGACCATTAAAATGTTATTCAGGCCTAGTGTACTAGACAATGCAAATCATTGTCAATTCTTCAATGATGATAACCAAATTATGTCCTTTTTAGAGTAAAGGGATGATTTCAATAATCTATTCTTCAAAAGAGGTGAAAATCCACACCGAGAAGCAATCCCTAAAGAAGAGAAAGAAGGAATTGAAGGGATTGATGATGAGGGAGTAATCAAATTGAAAGGGAACAAAATTCCCAAAGGCCTAGTCTCTTTAGAAGACCTCTTTGACAAACATGACAGATTCATTCAAGAGAAAGAAAAGCAATCTTCTCGGTGCCCAAATGATTTTGATAAAGAAAAAATTGGTACCCGAAGGAGCCAAGGATGGTCAATATTGGAAAATGTTGCTCACCTAAAGAAAAAGAAGGTTTGTTTCATTAATCAAGAAATACTCAGATGTCTTGGCCTACTCTTATGATGAACTCAAATCCTTCCAGCCAAAGGAAATGCATCACTCAATTCCTTTGAAGCAGGGTGTTAAGACCTTTAGGAAGAAATAAAGGCCATACAACCCAAAGATTGTTGATACCATCAAGGAGGAGGTAACAAATATTCTTAATGCAAGGATCATCTTTCCCATCCACCATTCAACATGGGTGGCTAACATTGTGCCAGTGTGGAAAAAGAATGGTGAAATAAGGATATGTGTAGATTTTCACAACCTAAACTAGGCATCACTAAAGGACAATTATCCTTTTCCTATCATGGACCATATCCTACAAGTAATCACTGGATCTGAAATGCTTTCATTACTTGATGGATTCTCAGGTATAATCAAATCAAAGTGGTAGAGGAATACCACACCAAGACATACTTTACAACACCTTGGGGCATTTTTGCCTACAACAGAATGCCTTTTGGCCTAATCAATGTAGGAGCTACATTCTAAAGGGCGATGGATTTGGCCTTCAAAGATCTAAATCATTACATTTTCACGAGATCTTGATGATCTCACAATATTTTCTAAGAAGAGGGGGATCATATCTATCACTTGGAATAGGTGCTTGTAAGGTGTAGGAAGCATGGCATATCAATAAATCCAAAAATTGCATTTTTGGAGTCACGGAAGGCAAGTTATTGGGGCACATTGTGAACAACATGGAGCACACATTGATCCTGAGAGGATTAGATCCATTCAAGCATTATCCCTACCCACAAGAAAGAAAGGAGTTCATTCATTCTTCGAAAAGGTGAACTTTCTTCGTCATTTTTGCCTAAGCTTGTTGAGTTGATGAAACACGTCACTTCCATGATGAAAACCGCAAGTAAACTTCAAATGGAGCAATGAAGGGAAGGAAACATTCAAAGAGATCAAGAAATCCATTTCAAGGCTCTAACTCTTGTATCTCCATATTTTAACAAAGAATTCATCATGTATTGTTATGCATCAGAACATACACTCTCTACCATTCTTGTTTAGAAAAATGATGAAGGCGTGGAAGCACCTATTACTTTCATGAGTTGTCCTTTGAAAAATCATGAGCTAAAATATAGCCAATTGGAGAAGCATGCCTATGTAGTGGTCAAGGATATAAAAAACTTCAGGTTTTACATCCTCAATTCCCATACGGTGGTGATGGTCCCCGGAAGTGCAATCAAGTCCATCTTGACATAGCAGGATCTCGAGCTAAAAGAGGAAATTGGATTGCAAAGACTCAAGAATATGACTTGGAGATTCGACCCTCTAATCTAGTAAGGGGAAATGGCTTGTGCAAGTTGATTGCTGAAGATGAAACACTCAAAGTTCAACATGGTGAAGAAAATTGTGCTTGCTCAACTTGTTTAGAAGACAACCCATAGGTTCTCTTTGTCACCACTACTGATGAGTGGTACGCTAATATTTCCTATTACCCGACTTATGGATACTGCCCTCCCCATCTTGATTACAAGAAAAGGAGAACAATCAAGCTGAAGGCAACTAAATTTGTAATATAGAATCATGTACTTTACAGAAGAGGCCTGGATGGTTGTTTCCTTAGGTGCGTAGATAAAGAGAAACAAGAAAAGTTGCTTAAAGCATACCATGACCAAGCATGTGGTGGGAATTTTTCAGAAATGGTCACTACACACAAGATCCTCTAAGGAAGGTATTATTGGCCCACCATATTTTCAGACACTCAATATTGGGTTTCTAAATGCAAAGCATGCCAACAGTTCATTGGAAGACCACAACTCGTTGCATTACCACTCAGGCATGTGGTTATTGAAGAACCATTTCAATAGTGGGGATGGACTTCATTAGTGTTTTGAACCCTCACTCAAGCACAAGGCACACCTATGTACTCACGAAACAAACTACTTCACCAAATGGGTGGAAGCCATTCTAGCCAAACAAGCCAACACTGAAACAATATGCAACTTCATCAAGGAGAATATCATAGTCTGTTTCAGAGTGCCATAGAAGATTGTAGCAAATAATGCTACCTATTTCTCTTCAAGAGAGCTGACCAAGTTTTTCTATAGCTATGGAATCTCCCTATCTCATTCTTCTGACTACTATCCACAAGGAAATGAACAGGCCGAATCAAGCAACAAGAACATTATGACCATTTTCTCGTAAGATTGTAAAGGAGAATCAAAGGAATTGGCATAAGAGGTTATACGATGCATTGTGGGTGGATAGGATCACTCCCAAGAAGGAAATATGTATGTCACCATTCCAACTATTGTATGGAGTTGAAGCAGAAATTCCTCTCACGATCGAGATGCTAGCTCTCAAGCTACTATAGGCAATAGAAGATGGTCAGTACAAGGATTCCATTGACAAGAGGATCCTCTTTCTTGAGAAGATGGAAGAAAATACACTCCAAGTGGTGGATTGCATTAAAGAGCACCAATTGAAAGTAAAGAAGATTTTGATAAGAAAGACAAGGCAAGATAATTCAAAGTTGGAGACTTCATCCTGCTATGGGACAAGAGAAGAGAACCAAAAGGCAGCCATGGAAAGTTTGATTCATTATGGCTCAGCCCATTCTAGATTCATGAAGCTTGTGGTAAGAATGATTTTATTCTCTCATATTTGGATGGAATGCCATTGGAATTGCCTCGGAGGGAAATACTTGAAATTGTATCATCAGTGAAAGCGGGTTGTCCCCCGCCTTGTACCATAGGTGATTGTTAGGTGTGTTTCCCTTTCTTGTTGTGTGTCATGTGTTTCCTTTTCATCCTTTTCATGTGTGTGTGTGTTTCCTTCTTCTTTCTCTCTTGTTATAGGTTGTACATGACTCTGCAAGGCCCAATGGATAAGGCACTGGTCAATGAATTATAGGGTCTAGAGATTGAGATTCGGATTCCCATGTCATGTCTTCACTATGCTCAGTCCATGTCATGTCCCCAAGCTAGAGCCAGCTATTGTCACCCTCAAAATCCCCCTCATTTTTAAGTCAAATTCAAAATTTTGAGCTCACGCCCTCTAGAAGTGTTCAAGTAAAGTTGGAATTCTAAAAAGATAGAGAAATTCATGCTTTGAAGTTGTTTAAACTCTCTCAATCTGCACGTTTTCATAAATTTTCTATTTTCCTGTCTAAACACGTGCAAATTTTATTGTTTTCCTCATTTGAATGAAATTTTCAATCTTTCTATGGCCATGGATCATCAAACCTTGTATTGTTTTCAATTCCTTGGTTTGCGAAAGAAATTTGAAAATTGAGCACGAAATGGTGGAGTTTTCTTCTTCTCTGTAATTTTCCACAGTCATGAATGATGGGCATTTTCTTCATCATTAAATTTTGGCTGCATTATCCATAGGTATGTGGAAACATCTAATTGGAGGTGGGTCGGCGAGCAATTTGTGTTTTTGAGCCTTTATGTAAAAAGGGTTGAAAGTCATAAAGTGACCCACAACCCCAATCATGCTATGAAAAAGTCAAATATTAAGCCCGCATCGAAGGTCAAAGCGAGGAGGTGGGATGGAGGAGAAATTTGTATTTTTGAGCCTGCATTGAAAAAAGGTAAAATTATAAAAGTGACCCATGACTCTGTCTCCACTCAAGTGAAGCCACGTGTCAGACTTATATCAAAAGTAGAAGGGTTGACCAAGAATGTAAAAAATGCCAAATCTCTATAAAGTCACAAAATGCAAAAGGCATCCTCCACTCCCACTCCAATAAATTTCTCCCATGTGGAAGGCTCTGCTTTAAAGTTTCAAAGGCAAGATGAATGGTTCAAATTCAAAGTTACAAAACAAGTGTAACGACTGCATTATGAAAAGTCTAGTTTTTCGCCATTGGTGTTTCTTTGTGAATCAAGAATCTGAATGGATGCAAATGACTGAAAAGATTATAAATCATTTCATGCTAATAAAGAAGAAGTTGTAACCATTTCTTACAAGATATTTAATGGATTCTTCATGTCATTGTATGGGGTTAGCAATTGATCTTGTAAACTCACGAGTGCATTGTACTTAGAGAAAGCAAAGGAGATAGCCATTTTCTTCTACTTTCCTCCATTCTCAAATTTCTTCCATTCCCACATTATGTACAACTCCTTTTTAAGCATCAATACAAGAAGAAGGATTTTGTATCCTCTTTGATGATGAGATTTTAGAAACTTTGAGTTCACAATCTTATCTCATCTTATTGCCATTTGTAGGGTTGTTTCTTCTCATAAATGCATGTGTTGAAGTCTATCTACAACATTAGTTCTCCTACCTCTTTTCTCACTCCCTTTCCCACCTTTATAGAAAATTCCCCCTTGCGGAGTGCTGCAAGCATTTTCTGAAAGGTTAGTGGAGTGCCCCTGTTGGATCCCACCGAATTTCCACCATAGAAATCCACATTTTTTTCATGCATGCACATACGGCGATTGCACCGGTTAATTAGAGGGAATTTGATTCCTAGAGTGTTGTGAGGAATCCACAAGTTTTTCCACTTGAAAAATTTCCTCGCCAACAAAGCTCCAATCATAAGTATTTTCTAAACAATTTCTTTAAGAAAATGTTTACCTCTAAAATCCTTACATTTACTATCTCGGCCAACTAGGGAAATGAGTTGGGTATGGGCTCGATTAGGCAAGCTAGATGAGAGCTCGATTGAGATAAATAACAAGATGGTCCATAAATAATCATGCTAGGGCCTCAAACCCATGACCATGCATACATATTTAAGCATCTTCACCAATATACCATGTATTTTCCAAACTCCCTTCTATGTAAATAAGTATATTTATATTTTGATTAGAATGTAAAAAACAAAACAAAAAAATGAAGCCAAATTAGGGTTATAACCTTAATCATTCAATGGAAATTGAGTCGCGTCAAGCCAAAATCCAAGTCGGATGGAACTACCAAGGTCTCTGCCATGTAGGGAAAAAAATCGAGTAGAGGTAACCAGCGAGTGATGTAGCCTAGAATCTACTGTGAATAACCTAGGCATTCTGGAACATCACCCAGCCTGAGCTGAGTGCACACCTAAAGTGTGCAAAGGTACCGGGCCCCTCTTTAGAGTTGCTTTATGCATGGTGTTAGTGTTATTAAGATAATACATATTCAGATCCATAATTAAACATAAACATTCCACAGTGCATAATCCAGATCTAGATCTTAGAGAATCATGAATTAAACAATAACTATAATAAGATTAACCATAGATGAACCAATTTTTGTTATTTCTAACACCATTATCCAACCAATATCATCCATTACATTAAACACTATAAAATACATAAGCTTCATACATTATAAAGGATCACCATAAGTCATGCGTGCATAATATCTAGCAGCATAACTATCTGATAACTTGGTCTCTAGTCTCTATCTAAACTACACAGTTAAATACATACTTATAGAGGTGGGGATTTTCCCTTCACCACTTATGCACTTCTCAAAATAGGTCACATACTGATAATAGCCATGTGCCTTTACAATAACATGCACACATGCAACTGTGCTAATAATAGATGTCCTATAGTTAACTAGAAGAAGTAATCCTATTATTAACTACAACCATGCATGGCACTTATCATTCACTTGTTCACAAAATACCATTTGCATGTTGCACAAGTCTCCATCTCGATGTGTGCTTCACATGTTATCTCCAAAAATAGCCTATATTCATAAAAATGGCTAAGTTCAAACGAAACTATTATGGCATGTGTTTCATCATTCCACGCCTTCAAATGCACCTTGTTCCCATACACATATTCTTTGTGTGTCTTCTCCTTAGAAAAATATTATGTCTACTCAACATTACCCCACACTAAATTACATTGTCGTCCCAACAATGGGAATTCCTTCAGTGTCACCAATAATAAATAATAAGAATTGAAATAATTAAAGAATCATTGTACAAAAGAATGAATCTTTACTCTGTAGCTCCCTCTTCTTCAACTGGGAGGATTAGATCTGGATATTTAAGTTTGATTTCCACCTCCAATGTTTGCAGTCATCTAGATATATCCTTTTCTTTTCTAGAATGTCTGTGGCTATGGCATCTAGTTCGTCCTGAGTGATATTTTCCTTCTCATTCTGTAGTACCCGGAAAACATTGGCCATAACAGACATCATTCCTTCCAAAAGATCCATATTTTGTCTTTATGAGCTTCCCAATCTCATCTATCCTCTCCTTATGTGGATCTTGGGCTGCTGCAAGGGCTTCATACTTTTGTTTTACTAGTGCTAATCTTTTTGCGTGCCCTAAAGTCTCATCTTTCATTCTGCCAGAAATTCATTATCTTCAACCATATTTTTGGTCCTTATTATTGCCTCTGGTGTTGCACACAAGTTTAGAGCTTGGTCTGATTTCTTTAGCTCATCCTTCAAAGTTTGGAGCAATGCCTTGTAAGTTGAAATTTTCTTGATCACAGAGGCCCTTGCTCTCTCTACTTCTTGTTCAACATATTTTGGTGTAGGCATTCTAATTGGTCTGTCTTCTAACACCAAATCAACCAAAGTGCACACATAATGCATAGTAGAAGGAAAATTTTCAGGTACCTTTGGTTCAAGATGAGGCCTTTCCTTTATAATGTAATCACCAATTTCTTCAGCCATGCCAACAAAGGCCTCATTCTTACATGTTCTCATTCCTTCCTTTAACCGCTCTATCTCTACATTTTTTTCCTTGTTATCATGCCTCAAAGCTCTAATGGTAGCAACCTTATCAATATTTCTTTGCACCACCTCAGCAGATACCTTAACTAAGGCATTGTCGACCTTCTCATAAGACATAAGAGTGGGCTATATGGTCATGTTCCTACTCTCTATTTCCTTATTTACTCTTCTTGAGACACAGGACTCCTCACACACATCAAAATATGATTCATCTATATGGGTCTGCATGGACCAAGATAGTTGTTTCCTTGCATGCATAGTGGCCATATCTAGATCCATCAGCTCCCATCCATATAATTCCTTAAGGTCTATGATTCTTTGAAACTAGGCGCGGATGATTTTTCTTGTGTCCTCAACATAGCCCAAACTAGGTGCAACATACTCTTCACTTCTCTTTGTCCTTGGCCCCTTAGGAACATGAGCGCCAAGGTCTAGAGTTGGCCCTTCTCCTACCTAAGTCGTAACAAGCACGTTGGTCTACTCATGCACAATTTCTTCTGTTTCTTTCACCCCTTCTTCTTCATCTCTCATTTCTTCATCCTAGGGATCCTCCACATCTTTTGGTTGAACTAGGGTTCTAGGCGCACTCTCTTCAAACTCCTCCACCTCCTCACTAAGCTTCACTTTCTTCTTCTCTTCTTCTCTAGTGATTCTTTACGAGGGAGAGTCAATGTGATCTTCATACGTGCTATGATGTTCCTACACCTTAATTTTTGGTTCTTATTAATACCTTCTTAAATTGATGCTCTTTAGGGACTACATCCACATCCAAGTCATCCTCTCCTTCTTACACTTGTGATGGAGTTTTTGTGTGTTCACTTTCCACTTTATTTGTGGGCTTCCTCTAGTCTCTATGGTCCAATCCTCCACTATTCTCATGTTCTTATTCTTCCTCTATCTCTATGGTTGAGGAAGGATTTAGAAACTGCCACATTTTTAAGAGTGTGTTTTCCCTTAGGTGGCCCTGGTAGTATGAACTCATTCTCCGCATACTTGTTATTCTCTAACCTAGGCTTGAGCTGAAGATAGATGAGTGCGTCTCTACTATCCCCAATAACCAAACTTACTGGCTTTATATTTATAACATCTTAAATGAGCTTCTCAATATAGGCATATCGACTTGGATAAACATATGTTTTTTTGAGAGTATGGTAGTCACAATCTACCTTGTCTACATTAAAGATTAACTAGCATGCATCAATAAACGTGTGTACGGAGGCACGGAAGTAGCACGTTGTGAAGGCATAGGGAAATTTTCACCATGGAATCCATGTCTCATCCTTCATTACAAACCATGTGATGCGAAAATGCTGATACAATTTGAATTATATTAACTTACCCACTACTAAGGGTAGCTCCTTTGAAATGTGCCATTCCTCCTCAAACACCATGTGAAGTTGGTCATACCAAAAATTTTCCCTTTGATTTAATGGGCCACTCATTTTTCTTCACACAAGTACTTCTCTAACCTCTCTGCGAGGAATTTTTATTTTTGGGGTATTCCTAAAATTTTTCTTTGGCCCATCAGGCACTCCAATTTCTACAAAGATAAGACATAATAGGATAGTGCCAAAACTTATCTTCTCACTTGTGCGCACTTCCTCGGTAAATATTTCGTAATGTATCTAACTAAGTTGTAGACCTCTTCTTGACATTTCATTCGTGATATGTAGCCACATGGTATTTACCTATGACCATCTCTCTTGATCATTCAACTTAGTGAGCAGGTGCATGGCTACCTGCACCACATGATACTTCCTTAATTTATATATGTCCATTCCACGTGGACCCTTGGAGTATCCCAACTCCTTGCTGGTGGCTATAATAGCTTCTTTATTATTCAAATCAGTAATAATATTTTTCCTTGTGCCCTTCAATCCTATTAATGTAGCAATCAGGGTTGTTGTGATCCTTACCCTCCATCTAGCAAAATAGAAAAATTCCTCATGGACTCTACTCATAAGCCATTGGTATAAAGATTCTAGTTTTCCAAAATATGGGAGTTCATACAATTGATAAACCCCTACCTTCTTGATCAACTTCTCCCCAACATCATCATATATTGACATATCGTCCACTGTGCGCTTGTTGGTCTTCTTATTCAACAATGCATCCAATTCTCCCTTGTTGTCAGTGGTGCGGTGGTTGTAATCACTTACTTTACATCTGTGGATGTGGGAATCCCAATCCCATCTGACTATCACTCCTTCTAGATACTACATCTTTGAAAAATTTCTCTCAAGAGTAACTTTGACCTCAACTTCCACCTTTTTCTTCCCCTTCATACCTATTATAGGTGCTTTCTTTGGTGCCATTATAAAAATCCCACCTTTTGTCTTCTGTGTCAAGTAAGCTCAAACCCTAGCTCAAAACCACGTGCCCTAACTCCTTCTCAATGCTTTTGCTACACTCAAACCCTTCACCAATGGGGATGCAAGCCACTTCTACACACAAATATTCTCTCCATGTCTAGTTTTGTAGCTCTCTGCACCTCAACACATTTCACTTGGCTCAGTCGTAATTAGCTTGCTTGAACACTTGTGATCAAAAAGGTAAAAATGAACCCGAATCACGTCCTTATATATATTTTCAAAAATTTATTTCATTTATTGATCCTTCACCTATCACCAATCCTCTCATTAATTGACCATTTTTCCAATTTCCACGCGAGTCAACTTCTTGCCCTAGTTATAACCTTCTAGTGTGCCTTCCTACCTTCGACTATATACCTCATTCTACATGCTTCCGTGTGCCAAAGTACCTCACCACCGTGCCTTCCCTATTATTTTTATGGCCATTGCTTACCTCATGTTATATTATTCATTCCTTTATTTCCATCTATGGTCTTCTCTAGAAGCAATTTCCTTTCTAGCAAGCTCCTTTCCATACTTGAATAGCACCTATAACAATTTTTTCTCATGTGTACCCATTTTTTTAATAATAAATAATAACCACCCCACACCAATGGTATGTGCAGTCCTCTATGCATAAAAATACTTTAGATTGTAATTATCTTCTAGCGTGAAAATGCGCTTATTACACAAAACACCAAACTAAATTGACAAATCATAACGACAAAGAAGGAAATACATTAAAATAAATACATAAAGGAAATCTATACTAAATGGCAATACTACCTTATTAAAAACACCAAGAAGACTTATTTATAGTAGGGCTTCAACCTACTCCCATTGAAGTAACCGGGTAATTGTATTCCATCAAGCGCCTCTAACTGACAAGTGCTTGATTCAAGTATGTGAGTGATAACATATGGTCCCAACCAATGCACCTTAAGTTTTCTGGATGGCACAAAAACTTGGAATCATAAAGGAGTACCATCTATCTAACCTCAATATTTTTATCCCTAATGTGTCTATCATGCCATGCCTTCTACCTAGCCTTTTCCTGCTTCTAACTCTAATGTGCTATGGTGCGCCTCTCATCCAATTGTATTAACTTGTCAATTCTTTCTTCTAATGCATGTTCATCAGCTAGACCTCCAGCGCACATAATACACAAAGATGGTAACATGAATTCCATTGGAAGAAATGCTTCTACACCAAACACCAACTGAAAGGGTGTGGCCTTATTCAACCTCTTGTAGGTTGTTCTATATGCCCAAAGTACAACAAAAACTTTTATCATCCCAATCTTTCCTTCCAACATCAAATTTTTTTGTTAAAGTCTAACTCAATATCTTGTTGAAAGCCTCAACAATCCCATTTTCCTGAGGGTGATAAGGTGTAGTCTTGTGGTGCATAACCATAAATTCATCTAATAATATCCTGATTGTCTCATTTAAGAAGTGTGTTTCCTATCACTTGTCAAGCTCAATAGACATCCATACCTAGTAAGAATATTTTCCCATAAGAACCTTGCTATTGTAGCTATTGTATAATCCTTTGTAGGTGTTTCTTCTTCCCACCTTATAAGATAATTTATGCAATTGATGATGTAGTGTGATCTGGTTCTAAGTGTGGCTAGGTAAATAGGACCCATAAATCTTATAGCCCATTTTCAAACGGCTCTACACTAGGAATTGGTCTCAAAGGCATTTCATCTCTTTTCCCAAGTTTTCCAAGGCACTAACAGTGATCACATGCCTTATAATACTCTTTACAATCTTTATACAAGTTCTCCCACCATAATCCAATGAGTATAATCTTACGTGTGGTGGCATCACCTACATAGTACCCACATGCAATACCACCATGAGCTTTTTCTATGATATCTATGCACTCATGTTCCAGTACACATTGGTGAAATACTTCATCTCAACCTAGTTTGTATAAATCACCACTGATCAATATGAAGGGTGCCACGTGAATTGCTAGTTGTTTCTTCTCTAAGGCTTTCATTCCTTCTACTTCCATACTTGTGCGTAAAAATAAAGCAATATCCTCCAATTCTAAAGGCGTGTGATGTAACCTATATAAATGTGCATCCAGCATGGTATCTTCAATTGTCTATGCATCCTCTCCTTATTGAATTCTTGATAAGTAGTCTGGTCCAAAATTACTTTTACCTAGTTTTACCATGACTGTAAAGTCAAATTCTTGAAATAAGAGTAACCATCGACATATTTGCCCCTGTAAAATGAGCTTATTTACCAAGTATTTTAATTCCATATGATTTGTATGAAATATAAAGGGTGTAGCTAGCAAGTATTTTCTAAACTTATGTAGCACATAGATCATCGACAAGGCTTCGCACTCTGTAGTTGTATAATTTTTTTCTGCAGGATTCAACTTTGTACTAACAAAACAGATAGGATGATTTATAATGCCTTCTCCAGGATGAGATAACACCAGGGCCAATGGTTGTGCCGAGAGACTTCCACATGTACATGAAATGGTTAGTTCGATGAGGGAAAACATAGAATATGTGTTGTAGTAAGTCTCTCCTTCAATGCCTCAAATGTGCATTGTTGTGGTTCTCCCCAATAAAATGTCACTTTTCCTTTTAGTAACTCTTCTAGGGGCACAAAAATCTTTGCATACCCTTTGATAAATTTTCTATAATACCCTATGTGGCCCAATAATCCACACACCTCACTCTAACTGGTAGGATCCTCCAGGACCACAATAACTGCAACCTTAACTGGATCTACTAATAAACCTTCTTTACAGATAATGTGCCCTAAAAGAGTTCCAAAAGGTTTAGCAAACATGCACTTCTTGATGTTTAAAGAGATGTTTAACTGTCTACATATTTCAAACATTAGGTGAGATTTGCCACAATGATCCTTAACAAGCCCATACACCGTCCAATCATCCAAGTAAACCCTGCAAGAATGTGTTAATAAAATCCTAGAATGTTTGAACAACTATGTGCAAAAATATAGCAAGTGCATTTTTCAAACCAAAGGGCATCACATTATATACAAAAATTCCCCATTCAATGCAAAAAAATCATTTTCTCTTGATCCTTTTGTGTAATTCTTACCTAATGATACCCAAAGAATCCATCACGTAAAAGAATAAATTTCGCACCCTATAATGCCTTCTAATATTTCCGTTGTGAAAGGCATATGAAAAGGATCAATCACACATGTAACATTCAGGTTCCACTGTAATCCATAAAAATCCTAATTTGACCATATTTCTTTATACTAATTACCATGGGGCTAACCCACTCTAACTCCTCTAAGGGCTTGATGATACCAGATTTCAACATTTTGTCAATTTCCTACTTAACTTTTACGTGTAGGTTAGTTTATCCCGTAAGGTCTCTTCTTGACTCGGCTCACACCTACCTTTAGCTTAATCTTCATCTCTCCTAATGACTCATGCACTCCTTTTAACTCATGGTATCCCCTAGGAATAAATCCTGAAAATATCGTAGTAACTCAATTATCTTTTCCACTTCAGAATCAAACCAATAATCCCCAACTATTGCCTCCTTAGGTTTAGCATCCATGCCAATGTTCACCTTCTTGGTCTTCATAGGTTCATGATAGGCACACGTGTTTTTATCCACACTATCTAACACTTTACATGTACCTACTTGAATGATCTATATCTAGATTTTTACTTCTTCATCATCCACTATGTAGACCATCTTTCCTTTTTCCTTCTCAAAGCAAGTGCACTTAAGTAGTGTGGCATTTGTCTCATCTATTTCATCAAAATGTGCTCCTGAGTCTGCCTCACCAAATAACTCCTAAATGATTTCTTCATCCTTTGCACTATCTCCCATAGTTAAGTGCTCTATAACTCGTAATGTCTCTCTCGACCGGAGGTTTAGTAGAGAAGTAGTCAAAGTCTCAGGTCATTCCTGCAACCAAGTCTTGCCAATTTCCAGTCTCCTATGTAGTTCCACATAAACATACAAAGCACATGTGCAACCTTGTAAAGTGGAATAAAGTTTGTGCACCCATAGTGAAGGTGGTAAATCTTCCTACCCCTCTGTCTAGAGTCTCTCACACTCGAATGTGGTGCTTTGAATAGGTTGCTTACAATGACACACACACACACACACACACACACACACACACACACACACACACACACACACACACACACACACACACACACACACACACACACACATATTTGAGTAGGCACATTTCTCCTGAAAAATCAAGTTGTTAGAGCAATTATGACTTCATTCCATTTAATGAGATTATCCCTATGAACCATCCACTAGCACATTTCCATCCAGGTGTAGGGTATACACTAACATATTTCTTCTTTCAACTTGAGTTGTCCATTTCTCATCTATGGCTCTCAAGAATACCTTAGGGTCTCCTTCTCTAGTGTCTTGAAGTACATAGTTGTTACCTATCCTCCTAATACAACAAGGGTTTCTTCTCCATGTAAATGTGCTTCTTACTTTGCACCCAACCATCTCATAGGTGTCATATGCCCAATTGTCACAAGAAATACTTTTAGTATCACTACTATATTTTTCATCTTCCCACTAGAGGATTCCTTCCTTAGATGGCTCAAGTACTTCTATATCTCGAATGACGTGCACATAAATTTTGTTTAGGTCTTCCTCACTCATGTTAAACATAAGGTGCAGATTTCCCATCATCAAAGGGATAATAAATCTTTCTTCCTTATTCTCAAAACTTATATACCCCTTGTTAAACCGTAAATCAACATTATTTTCATAACACCAAGGGCACCCAAGTAGAGATGGGAATCTATCTGCTTCTGCAAGTGCTAAAACCTCAAATTCCCTAGTGAACTTGGCCCCTTATATAGTAATGGATGCATCCTTTAAAAATATGATTGGAGTTTCCTTAGTTTAATTATCCATAAATAATACATTAGAGGATGGATGTAAAGGGGTCCGCCCATCTGTCCCCATGCATCTACAAGATAGCACCTTCACTTTTACACTGTTTCAATCAATATATTGCTCAAAAGACACCCATCCATAATAGCATTCAATGTGATCTCCTTGTCATTATCCAAGCTATGAGGGGGAGATTAGCATGCGGATCTTCCATCCATCCTCAATACTTGCATGTGGAGTGTTTCCCTTTAGACAATTTCCTAGTAATGGAATGATATTCTCATGGTGCAACATCTTGCATACCTCTTTCAAATCATCAATATAAGATTGGTCCATCTATGTTGCCTTCTTTTATTCCAACTTCTGTGATTGTTCCTTTAAACACTTTGTATTTCACCCTAAAGATTTTTGAGTACCTCCATGGTTTCCTGATAAACCTCCTTATGATGGGTAAGATCTAGGTACCTTGTATGTAAAACTTCCTCCTTAGTGATGGTAGGTTTTTCTTTGTAACGTCTCTTTAGCACACGTAGCTTCAAAGCACATGTAGTAATATTCGAGGTACTACCTCAGGTTCCGGTGCCAACTTTGGCATCCACCGATTCTCTATGGCGCGATGTATTCTAACCATCCTGCACCATTTTTCTCCTATTTATGTTGTTTTCTAAGATTCTCATATAAGTCTCGAGCATTCCTCATAATTATGATTCTTCCCAAAAAAAGAACAAGTAAAATTTTGAGGACATTCATGTCTCTGTAGTGGTCGAAGATCCACATTTAAAAAACATTCTACGAGGAAACTCGCCTCATCCACCACCATGGCCTCAGCCCTTAAATCCACCATGTTAACCTCGTCCTCTACCATGAACTCCTTCAAAACACCCTACATTATGATCATAGCGCACTTGAGTGTGATCACGGTCATGGTGTTCACTTTTACCTTTAGAGTTATCTGACACTCTTGTCTATCACACACCAATATCTATGATATCATGGATATGACCAATCAACTTGAAGTCTTCTGTATTGTGAGTCATGGACTGGAAAATATTGCAATAGCAAGATACATTCTTTCTTATCACACATTATAATAATGGGTAGTGGCTGACATCATGGTCTAAATGAAATATTTCATATTCTAGCAACAATAAATGTACTTGACCTTCGTAGACAACTATACTTAGTGTGTTCTTCCACTTCACAATTTGTACATCAAATTCTAGTGCGCATCTCATGAGCTAAATTGGCTGAAAGTTTCTCCAACTACTTTGCCATAGCTCCAATATGTACTTACGGGAATGGGTTCACTCCATTTTCTATACTTCCGACTACCTCATCTTGCAACGTTACTACAAGTGCTTTGTGTAGATCCGTATATGTATTATGTGAAAACGCCCTCCTAAAATGTGTGATCGGGCCCCCAACAAACCACTTTGTGCATGTTGGCTTGTATGAATATCATATGAAAGTTTAGACAAAAAAATTTAAAACAGGAATCATATTCACAAACACTTTCAATAGTTCCTGATTAATATCCTTGAGCACGCTTATACTCTTCGATAGAACTCAAGGATATAAAAATCCTTAAGGAAATAATCCTTTAATGTTGCATAATCTATGCTAGTCTGATCAGGTCAAACTTCTTATACCAATTGTGTGTGTGTCCCTACAATGTAGTTACAAACTAAATTGTCTTGCACTCAGAAGCCATGATTCCTTTTATGTGCCACATTATCACACACATGTGCACATTCTCAGCAACATATTCTATGCCCCGATACTCTAGAAGATGAAGTGACATCTCCATGTAAATTTTTGGGGGTTGGTGCAGACCCTGCCCACCTAATCCAGAACCTCATGTGTTACCTTTACCTCTAGAACCACTAAATACACTAGAAATAGAGCCACCTATGCCCCCTGATCCTCCACCTATAGCTAGAAGTGGACCAGTGGATGTACTACCCTATGTCCCAATAGTGGTACTAAATTGAACTCCTACAGTATGTAAGTGGTACTACTCCTAGAAGTGATTCCAAAATTCTATGCATTTAAGTTATGTGCCAAAGATGCACCTAAAAGGTACCTCCAAATAAAAAGAAGATGTTTTCCCAACCATAGATGTACTTTCTATCTGACTTACTCCTACTCTTCTACTACCCAAACTAGTTTTTGACTACTAGTTGTACTAGATACTAGAAAACCAAGCGCAAGGGCTAGGTTTCTAGGTAGATTTAGATGCACACTCGTGGCCCATGTTGTCTCTACTAGAACACTCCCATATGAGGTCAAGGAGGGTTCCTGTCATGCTTTCCCAAATGGGGGAGTTCCAGATGCTCTAGATCCATGCCTTCTGCGTGAGCTCCAAATCCTTCATGAGCCATCTCTCTCCTCAATGCCATCCACTCTACAATATCATGATGCTTCTCTATCTCCCTCTCACATGCCTCATTGTACTTAATCTTCCTTTCTTCCCTTTTCCTCTCTTTTTGCTAGGTATGCCATCCTTCACCAAACTTTCTCTTTCCCCCGCATGTGGTGGGGTTTAGCTAGCCATTAGCTTTTCTTCCAAGTTCAAGGTTACCATCAAGATATTGATGACCAATGGAATTCCTTACAAATAAGTTCCCCTGTGATAACATAAAAAATGAAACTCAGCTACCTCCTGGAAATAATAATTGGAAATAGAGTACTCCAAAATATAGCTATTCAAAAGCCACGTAACCAAGTATCCACGGCACGTGTCCAAATCGATCAGCATCATAGAGGTCTGAAATTCTTTGACATCTAGACAAGTGTGTGATACCTCTAATTCCTTTTAGATGCATAATAAACCAGCCACTCATATAGCTCTATCGAAAAAGATAACAAAGAATCTCTCATACAAATAGTCATACAAATTCTGCTCCACCCATGCATGTGCATCAAACTCAGATCCAATGTTGAACCTCTCGAGCGTACTCTTCTTCTAGATCTTTTATCCACTCCTCAACACTTTTTAAGGTCAACTAGTATGTCTTCATCATGAAACATCTTGAAAATAGCTGAAAAAGAGGTCCCAACAACAGAACCAATGATGCAACCTAGAATCTACTGTGAATAACCTAGGCACTAACACATCACCCACTGAGTTGAGCACTCACCCGAAGCATACAAAGGTACTATGACCCTCTTTAGAGTTACTTGTGCAGGATGTTAGTGTGATGAAGATAAGACATATTCAGATCCATAATTAAACATAAACATTCCACAATGCATAATCCAAATCTAGATCTTATAGAATCATGAATTAAACAATAAATATAATAAGATTAACCATACATGAAACTTTTTTAGTTATTTCTAACACCATTATCCAGCCAATATCATCCATTACATTAAAAATTGTAAAAAATAGAAGCTTCTTACATTATAAAGTATCACCATAAGTCATGCACACATCAAATCTAGCAACATAACTCTACAATAACTCAATCTCTAGTCTCTCTCTAAACTACATAGTTCAATACATACTTATAGAGGTGGGGACTTTCCCTTCACCACTTACGCACTTCTCAAAATAGGTCACATATTGATAATAGCCATGCACCTTTACAATAACATGCACATATGCAAGTTTCCTAATAATAGATGTCCTATAGTTAGCTAGAAGAAGTAATCTTATTATTAACTACAACCATGCATTGCACTTATCAGCCATTCATTCTTAAAATATCATTTGTGTCATGCAAGTCTCCATCTTGATGTGTTCTTCACACGCTATCTCTAGAAATATCATGTATCCATAAAAACGGCTAAGTCCAAACCAAATTGTTCGGCGCATGTTTCCTTTCCTATCATTCCACACCTTCAAATGCACCTTGTTCCCACATGTGTATTCTTTGTGTGTCTTCTCCTTAGAACAATATTATGTCTTCTCAACACCAAGCTAATAACCAAGGATAGTTCAATCTATAAATTCAATCTTGAAGCCATTTGAATCGAGATCGTAACTTGTATGAGTTAAATATGACTCATAGGTGTGGAGGATGTTGCGGTGTTTGGAGAGCTTATAGGTTAGGTCAAACCCCACAAAGAGCACTAAGATGCCATAAAATGGAGAGCCAATAAATTTTGAAACTAGTTCACTCTACATATTTATAACAGATCAAGATGTTCGACTATTCATAGGGTAACACGAAACCTAGATCTCTACCAAGTAAAGTGCATAAATTTTGTGGGGTACCCAGGATCATAAGCTAGTTTTAAAAAAATTCTCATAGGAAGAATGCTTGATCACATCGCTACCAAGTCATAATAGGTAGGAGACACTTGATATCACCTTGCTTCCAAGTCATAGAGAGAATATTCTAACATGTAAGAATATAATTAAATATGGCTACCTAGAACAGAGGATCTAATCTAGGAAGATGCAAGTTGGACTAGGGATAAAAGAGGGAAAATAAAATCATGAGCTGATGAATATGATTAAACCGCTCGAAAAATTATTTTCCACAACCAATTAGGGCCATATCACCATTTAGGTTACATATTGAAACTAGAACCATCAATTTTCCACTCAAAAAAAAAGCGAGACACCACCTAACATGTTAGATAAAGGGATGAGTTTGGGAGGTTAAGATTGTGTATTCTATCTAATCTGTGTAGGCCAAACCAAGGAAAACAAGGGGAGATATATCAAATGGTGTAGAATTCAAAGTGATGTAAGAAGGGATCACAATCCAATAGAACCATGTAATATGATTTCACAAAAATTAAGAAATGGCTATCAAGTATGCTCGATACCATGTCAGAGAAGCCAATGCTTCTCATCCCAGGATCACTCTAGCAGAATAAACATTACCACAACCATGAAGAGTGCATATAAAATCAACTCAAAATCTTCATAATAGAATGATGCAATTGGTGTACATATAGGAGGAGGAAAGTGCAACTACCACCTAGATTAGTGGTGAATAACTCTCACTAACGATACTGGAAGTAGAGATGACTCCACACAACTAGCAAGTTAACTCAACACAATTGGTATGCCAACTCGACACAACCGGTATACCTAGCAAGCTAACACAAAGAGTGTAGAGTTAACACAAGTGTAATAATTATCCTAATAAACCAATAAAAGGATAAATAATAACCTACACTAACAGAGCATGATCATTAAGTCAAAGATGGTATTTGGTTCATACCATTCACCTAGAATAGTCATCTACGAAAAAATTCACTTTAAACACATAGGTTAGTAGAAAAATATTATAAAATGAATTAAAAATAAGGAATATGTGACTAAAGGGCTTAAAATTAGGAATCATTAGTGATTCATGGAAGTTACTAGAGATTCAAGGAATCATTGGCAATTACTATTTATTTTACCAATTTTTAATAAAATGTAAATTTGATCTTGAATAAATGATTTAATGATTGGATTATTCTTAGAAATGATGCGTAGATAAACAAATAATGTAAAGAGATGATAATACCTTCCATTTGGTGAAAAATGTAGATGTTGAATGTTACAGAGAAAGTATTACGATGGTGTGAACTCTCTGAGGGCTTGGTTTGGTTCCAAAAGGTTCGAGATTTCATGAGTGATGTTGTTTAAGTCTTGATCTGAAAATAATCAGATTATTACTACCTGATCTCGGACCCTTGTAGGCTTTAATTATTTGCCGAAAATTTTCTCCTTTTAAGTAATCAATTTAAAAATTAATGCAAGACAATAAGACAATTGCACAAAGATTGATTACGGAGTTCGGCAATTGCCTACGTCTCCGGTTTGTGGTCGAACCATTCCACTAGTCAAAACTTGTAAGTTACAATAGTACTTTCACAAGAAAACCTAATGGAAACTATTTAAACTTGCTTAGAATAATAACTTGAGACCTTGATTTAAAAGCGTGAAAAATAGCACCTAACTTCCACCTTCCCGATTTAATTTGACAAAGCTTGATGGCTCCATTCCCCGTCGAAACCTCTCGGTTCTCGATCGGCCTTCCAGACGCTAATACAATGCCCTATGGCTCTCCGGTCAATATACCAGGCTTCACAATAATTTACTGTGGTGCTATGGGCCGACTAGGTAGTTTGAATAACTCCTAGCCACAAATATTTAATTTATTATTGCCTAACAAATAATAGGTCAATAATAATCAAAATAATAATGCCTAAATAATTTAGGTCTTCACACAACAACAATTTCTCATTCGCCTTCCAAGCTCTGAGCTTGTCTTCGTATTTTGTGTGTCCATTAAAATGAACTAGGTACCCTATTTATAAAATTTTAGGGCCCTCAAATAATGCAATACATATTATCTTAAGGCTATTTTAAACCTTAACCATAGCATTTTTAATAAAGGATAAAATATTCCCATTTGGGCGGATTAACGTATGAAAAGGGATTAATACCCATTTTAGCCGATTTGCATTTGATAAGGGATAATATCCCAAATGAGCGGATTTTGTTTGAATGAGGGGATTAAATCCCATTTTAGGCACTTAGGGCTAGTGGTTTATATCCCACATTTGGCACCATTTCATTTGGGTAAGGTTTTAATAACCCTTACCCACTCCATCCTTCACGTGGAAACATCCACGCATGGCTTAGCCCTCTACACGAACTTCACCTCCTTCCACGTGGTCCTCCATGCATGGCATGTGGGTAATTTCTAACCATTAATACATGGCTGTTATAATAAAACCCACCCCACTTAGTCATGTGGCATGGAAATTGATTTGTAAGTGGACTTACCAAGATAATAAAATTTCGACCCATATAATGTGGTATAGAAATAATTAACTCGGTCCATAGCATGTAATCCACTTGTCATCTCCCGATAGGCAAATTGAGTGAATTCAATGAGTGGTGGCAAGCCACGTGGTGGCTTGTGGACCCACCACGTCGGTGATAATACCATAGTCCACACGGCGGTCGGGCTCCCCTCCGTAACAAAAGTTGAGCCTCTTGTTCCCATGCACCATTTTTACGCTCGTCGAAGACTGGTGATTGAAAACCAACAAACAACTCCCTTTTGCCTTTTTGCCACGTGTCATAGTGCCATTGGTCCAATATTGACCAGTTGACCAGAGTTGACTTTCCTATTGACTGAACTTTGACCGAGACATATCTAGAGCTCCCGATGTCCGTTTGTTGCGTTCTCATAGTTGTTGGAAAGCTCTTGAGATGGTATTCTACACTAACACCATTTAGGGATGTTTAGGGAAATTTTAAAAATGATCCCCTGATCACACCTCCCCACTGAGAAAGGCTTTTTGTCCTAAAAAGCTTCCATATTGTCTTGAATCTAAAAAACTCTGCTGCCACCTCAGAAGTGCTGCTGTGTAGTAGACCCTTGGGTATTCTCCTCCAACCTTCTCATTTTGACAACTCGCTCCAATCCTAGGACACGTGGGTTATGGGCCCACGACGCTTCCACTGTGCCACTCTGATATCCGAAGAAGACCTCCACACCTCTGCTTTATGGTGCTAAGTTTCTGAATGAAACCTCCACGCTCCTTCTGTGCGGTGCTAAGCTTCTTGATATCTGACAACAAGGATCTTCTTTGACTCTATAACACAGCTCCTGGCTCCGAGTTGATTCTGAGAATCCAAACTGGTTTGAAGGAACTCCATGTTACGTAGAGCTTTGATTGATCTGATGTCAATGATGGACACTGACTTGTCCCTTTTCAGACCTCAACCTCCAATGCATGATGCTAATTCTGCATTACATACCTCAACACCTCCGATGCATGATGCTAATCCTCTTTCAAGACCTCAAGCCTCCAATGCATGATGCTAAGTCTATTACAGACCTCAACACCTACAATGCATGATGCTAAGCCTCTTGCAAGACCTCGAGCCTCCAATGCATGATGCTAAGTCTCTGTAGACCTCAACACCTCCGATACATGATGCTAAGCCTCTTTCAAGACCTCGAGCCTCCAATGCACGATGTTAAGTCTCTGTAGACCTCAACACCTCCGATGCATGATGTTAAGCCTCTTTCAAGACCTTAAGCCTCTGATGCACGATGCTAAGTCTCTGTAGACCTCAAGCCTCCAATGCATGCATGATGCTAAGTTTGTTCTGAGACCTCAACGCCTCCGATGCATGATGCTAAGCCTCTTTCAAGACCTCGAGCTTCCAATGCATGATGCTAAGTCTGTTGAGTTAGTTCTTTAATGAAGAATACTATAGTAGTTAAGATGTCGAGAAGTCACCTAAATATTGACGAGTTACGTAATTGCGCTTAGCTAGAAATGGATGCCAAGAGGATCAATGGATATAGTAGCTTATGCTAATGCATTTTTTACGATCTCTCTTTCCACGGAATAGGATGTTATAAGATCCTGGCTAGTGGACCATGGTTTATGGGTAGAGATGTGGTTCTAGTTCAAAAGTGGCAATTGGGATTTAACTCGCTTGAGACCACTATCAAAGAATACCCTCTATGGGTTATACTTCTAGGGTTACCTCTTGAATATTGGGATTTGGACATCTTACAAGGGATAACCAAAGCCATTGGTGCTTTGGTTATCATTGACCCTATTACTTGTGCCACATCTTGACTATTTTTGCATGTTTCAAAGATTATCAATTTGTCTCCCGAGACAAGCCTTCCTATGAGTATTGATATTAAATATAAATGGGGAATCTATTCTCGGAAAATAGACTACGATTTTGAGTCCTTATGTTCTTCTCATGTTTCAAAATAGGGAATAATGTTAAATCATGTCCAAAGGCCAAAAAAGAGGCTATAGTGAAAGCCCAACTTAAAAAGAACAAAGAAAAGGAAGAGTTGAAAGGAAAAGGAATCATGAATCCAAATGCTAGAAGACCTTCAAATACTATCCCTACATGGATGCACGTTAATAAACTTTTAGAGGTTAAAGAGCTTAGACTTGATGAGCTAGCACCGGTCTTAGAGGAAGTTGTAGCAGATTAAGAACATGGAAAGGTCAAAGCAATGAGGTAGTTAACCCATTTTTAAAAAAGTGGAGGTTCCTATGGTGGAATTCGTAGTACAAGAGGAAAATATTATTGGATCTATTGTGTAATATACAATGGAAGCTAGTTTCTTTTCTTAGTGAACTGAGAAAAACATACTGGTGACCAATAATATGTTTAATGTGTTAGACATTAACCTGGAGAACATACCCATAGTTGAAGAGGATCTTAAGAGTAATTTAGAAACAAAGAAGAGCCCTGCAATAATTATCTCTATGAAGGTAGAATCACAAGTTGAAGTGCCTCAAGTATCTTCATCAATTAGTACTGAGGATCAAGGAAATGAAGAAACCCAAATCCCAAAGGTGCAATCCAAAAAAGTCCAAAATTAATTCCTAACAAAATAAAGCAACTCCAAGAATGAGAGGGAATGTGAATAAAGTTCATGTAAGAGAAAATAAATATTCTCTGGCATGCCATCGGAGAAATAAAAGAGGAACAAGCTTCTAGAAAGGAAGTGATGAAAGGGAAGAAAAGGTCCTTGGTGGGTGGTAAAAATTCTAATCTTTTCAAATGATATTTCTCTCATGGAATATAATGGGTCTAAACAACACAAGTAAACATAGAATTATGAAGGATATTAGGAAGGATAGGAGGCCAAACATTATTATTTTGTAGGAAACTCAAATTAATAAAGACGAGAATGATGGATTTTCATAGGTCCTTTTGGGAGGAAGCTGGTTTTCACTACCAGCCATCTTTGGGAGCCTCCGGTGGAGTCATCTATCTCTTGGGATCAAAATTTGGTGAGTGGGGTTCCCTTCTTCAATAATCATTTTCACTTAGCAGTTTGTTTTAATTATTTAAATTCTAGAAATATGCTCATTATTTCTAATGTATATGATCTTAACTAATGTTATGGTAGAATGATTCTTTGGGATGAGTTAACTATTTTTAAAAAAATCAAAAGAGATCCACTGGATTATTAGTGGAGACTTTAATACTCATCTAATCCTTGGAGAAAAGAGAGGTGGAATCACTTCTTATTCTGAAATCATGGAGGATTTAGAAAACTTTATTAATTGGAATGAATTGTTTGATCTTGAGCTAAGTGGATATAAGTACACATGGAAAAATAGAAGGAGTGGAGAGGATCTTATTTAGATAAGATTAGATAGATTCCTTATCAATTTCTAATGGTTATAAGAAAAAAATTATTCACTCTCCTCCCTACCCCGTATTATATCTGATCATAATCTGATCATCCTTAAAACTGGGGATTTGGAAATCTCAAAAGGTAGGCCCTTTAGGTTTGAAAAAATGTGGACCACCCATCTTGAGATTGAGGAAAGGATTGAGGAATTGTGGAACCTAGAAACTAGAGGAAATTGTATGTACCAAGTGGCAACCAAACTAAGAAATGTCAAAAACAATATAAAATATTGGAATAAAGAGACCTTTAGCAACATTTTCTTACAAAAGCGAAAAATATTTGAGGAATTAAAGGAAATGGAGGAAATAATGGAGGAGGGAGCATGGAGTGACGAATAAAAAGAATAAGAGAAATCCCTCCTATCTAGAGCTACATACCATCTTGTGCAAGGAAGAAATATACTAGAAATAGAAATCTAGGATAAAGTGGTTAAAATAATGTGAACGGAACACCAAATTTTTCCACATCTCTCTCAAAATTAAATCTAACAAAGGACAGATATAGGAAATCAATGGACTGATGGGATAATGGTTACTAAGGAGAAAGAGATTATTGAGACCATAAATTCTTTTTTCAAGCATCTCTTCTTTGAGGAATTCCATCTTGATATAAATGCCACTAATGATATTTTGGGACTCTTTGAAGCTTTCATTAGCAAAGATAATAATAAAGATATAATTTTTATATTATCAAAAGAAGAGATTAAAGCTATTGTTCCAATGATGGAGGGAGACAAAACCCCTAGACCTTATGGGTTTTCAACCTTTTTCTTCCAAATGTACTAGGATATAATAAAAAAGGAGGTGGTGGCAGCAATTCAATATCTTTTTCAATCAAGATATATTCTCAAAAAAGTCAATCACACATTCATTTCCCTCATTCCAAAAAAACAAGAAGCCAAAGACCTAGGTGAATTCAGGCCCACAAGTATTTGCAACCCAGTCTACAAAATAATCTCAAAAATTATGGATTTTTGTATGAGAGAGGTTCTCATTAATTTCATATCACCCAATCAGGGATCCTTCGTTCTAGGAAGACAAATTTTGAACAACATCATCTCCATACATGAAACCATTCACTCAGTTGAAAAATCCAAAAGAGAAGCGATGATTATCAAATTGGACATGCATAAAGTGTATGATAGGATTTCATGGGATTTTATATTTAAGATTCTTCAAAAGATGGGATTTGATAACCACTTCATTATTTTGATCCAATCCCACATCACCATCTCTGTGTTTTCAAATATTATCAATGGAAAACCTCATGGTTTTTTCAAGGCTAAGAGGGGTCTAAGGCAAGGTGATCCATTATCACCCTTTCTCTATATCATTGTGGTGGAAGCCTTGATTAGGCTATGCTCAAAAGATAAAAATGAAGGGATAATTGAGGGATTCAAGGTTACTAATGAGGTTGAGACCAATGTCTCTAAAAATTTGTTGATGATACGGTTCTGCTGGGCCAAGCCTCTGTCTAGGAAGCCAGGTCTTTCAAAATTATTACTAAGAAATATGAGGAGGTTTCAGGTCAAAAAGTTAACTTTTAGAAGAGATCGTGTTACTTCATTAATGTTAGTGAACAACAACAACACCGCTTAGCCACCATCCTGGAATGTAATATAAATAATCTCCTAGATAGCTATTTGGGAATGCCCTTGTGTGGCTGCAAAATGGATGACACCAAATTGGAATAAAATCATTGAAAGATTTCACAAAAAAATAGCTTATTAGAAAGGTTATTTACTGACACAAGCTGGAAAATCCCAATTATTTCAAATCTTGATGAAGAGAGTGGTCCTATACACTATGTCTATTTTTACTATGCCCCACAAAATTAGAAAATTTATTGAAGGTATACAAAAAAATTATGGACAGGGACTGAAGTTAAAACTCGGATACCCTTGATAGCTTGGGAGAGAGTGACAAAACCCAAAGATAGAGGTGGTCTTGGACTGAAAAATATGCAGATGATGAATCGAAACTCATTACCAAAAAGGGATGGAGATTAAATAATGAGGAGGGAAAATAGTGTGATATCATGAAAGTGAAATATTTGCGGAATGTTGGTGAAACTTCGTGTTTTTTTACCGATAAAGTTCTCCCTAAAGGATTTATTTTTTGGAACAATGCTGGGAAAGTCAGGGATTTTTGAATAATGGGATTAAGTGAAATTTTTGGAATGTAATGAATATCAAATTCTGGGAGGACCCCTAGATAAAAAATCAAGCCCTTAAAGATGAGGTTCCCTGGAAAGATCACTTCCTATTTTACAAAGGGGAGTTTGGTGAAAGAGTGTGTGACTACTAGATAGAAGGAAGACAAAGGAAAATTACCCCCACCTTTCAACAGTGGCCCTCACCTTCTATTGTAAACACTCAATAATGAACTTAGTTTATTCTATATTCCCCCAAGACAAAGCAAAAATGATCTTATATGGAGGAATACATACTCTGGGAACTATGAAGTTAAATCCGTCTACTTGCTTAAATTTTAAAAATTAAAGCTAATGATTACTTGAGGCTAGTTTGGATCAAAAATCTAATTCTAAAAATCAACCTTTTCTTTTGGGAAGGTGTTCAAAAGAAAATCCTCACTGTGGATAAGCTAAGGAAAAGAGGCATGATTATCATAAATAGGTGTATTATATGAAAAGACCAAGAAGAAACTTCCAACCATCTATTTTTAGAATTTCCTTTTACTTTTCAAGTTTCCTTTGCTATGCTTGATAATTTTAAAATTCAGATGATCCTTCCTAGGGAGGTCTAAAACCTCCTAGAATAGTGGATATCCCTTTTCCATCATGATATTATCAAGGACGTATGGAAATTTTCCCTCTCGCATATACTATGGGGTATATGGATTGAAAGGAATAATAGGATTTTCAGAAACAAAGGATCTAACTCCAAGAAGGTGGTGAAGAAAATCATCCAAAACCTTAAAGAAAATATTCAACTCATCAAAAGTAAGTCGACCAAACCTCCCTCAGGTTTAGAAATGGATATTTTAAATAATCTAAATCTCAACATTATGAATGAGAGTAACAAAAAAGAAGGAGAGGAGAAAAAAAGAAGGTTAAATGGAAATGTCCTCCTTCCGGATGGTGAAAAATAAAATTTGATGATATGGCTAAGATGAGGGAAGAATGTATTGGGAAGAGGGATAATACGGGATCATAAAGGTGATTGTATAATGGTGTATGCTAGACTCATTGGGCCTCACTCAAATAACCATGATTGAGTGGATGAAAGTGGAATACTTAGTAGAAGGCACACAAGAGGTTCGCATGAGAGAACAAGATGTAGTCAAAGGCATAGAAGGATAGGGGAGAACACGCGCGTGAAATATAAGGGTGAATTTAGGACTTAGCCATTTTCATATGTATGGGATATTTTTGGAGATAGCATGTCAAGCACACAAACCGGGTAAAAGACTTGAGTGACATGCATCATCTATTTTTGGAATATTAGCTATGAAGCACTTTACATGGGTGTAGGATAAGGATATAATTACTACTACTAGTTAACTAGAAGAGGTCTATTGTTAGCGCACTTGCATGTGTGGCTATGATTGTAAAGGCACATGGCTATTTTCAGCATGCGACCTATTTTTTAGAGTTATGCAAGAAGTGAAGGGAAATTCCCCACCCTTATAAATATGTAATGATCTATGTAGGATAGAGAGAGTGTGAGAACTGAAGTTACTATGAAGTTATGATGCCAAATATGATGCGCGCATAAGCTATGGTACTATCTATTGTAATAATCTTATGTGTATTTATCATGTTTAATATAATGACATGTCTTGGTTGAATCACAGTGTTAATCCTAAGTATAATTAGTTCTTGCATGTTTTATTTCCTCATGGTTATCATTTAAATTTGTCACTCTTTATAACTAGATCTAAACATGCACTATAGAATGATATTAATTATGGATCTAAATGTATTAAGTCTTCATCATGCTAACATCCTGCAACAACAAACCTAAAGAGGGGCATGGTACCTTTGCACACTTTGAGTGGGCGCTTAGTCTAGCTTTGAGTGATGTGTCGGGCACTGGGGATTTTACTTGATAAATTCTAGGTTGTATCATTGGTTCCATTTCCGGGACCTATTTTTCAGTTGTTTTTAGGATGGTTCCCAATAAAGACCTACCGATTGACCCTAACAAGTGTTGAGGAGTGGATAAATTATCTAGAATAAGAATATACATGGAGGTTCAACACCGGATTTGAGTTTGACGCATGCAAATGGGTGGAATAAAATCTATATGATAGTTTATATGAGATATTCTTCACCATTTTTCCAATAGAGTTGTATGAGTGGCTGATTGCTTATGTGTCTAAAATGAATTTGAGGTATCACACACTTGTTTGGATGCAGGAAGAATTTCAGGCTTCTATGATAATGATATGATTTGGACATGCATTGTGGATACTTGGTTTCATTGTGTTCTGAGAAGCTATATTCTGGAGTACTCAATTACCAGTTATTCTTGCCCATAGGTAGCATAATTCCAATTTTTATGATATCCCAGGGAACTTACCTATAAGGAATTCCACTGGCGATCAAGATCTTGATGGTAACCCTGAACTTGGAAAGAAAATTGATGGCTAAATAAACCCCACCATGCACGGGGGTCAGGAGCAGTTTGGTGAAATATGGCAGACATAACGGAAAAAAGGAAGAGAGAAGAAAGGTGGATTAAGTATAATGAGGCATGTGAGAGGGAGATAGAGAAGTAGTGGGATGTTGCAGAGTGAATGAAATTAAGGAGAGAGATGGATTGTGAAGGATTTGGAGCTCACGCAGAAGGCATGGAGCCAGAGCATCAAGAACTCCCCCATTTGGGAAAGCATGACAAGGAACCCTCCTTAGCCTCACATGGAAGCATGCCAGCAGAGATGACTGGGTTGTGGGTGTGCATCGAGTCCACCTAAAAAAATTTCCCTTGCGCTTGGTTTTCCAAAGATTATCTAGTATTACATATAGTCAGCAAGATAATTTAGGTAGTGTGAGAACAGGAATAAGTCATATAACAAGCACATTGATGGAAGTGCAAACGTATTTGTTGTTGTTTGGGGGTACCTTTTTAGGTATATCTTCCACACAGAATTCAAGTGCACAAAATTTTGGACTCTCTTTTGGGAGTAGTAACACTTCGTAGACTCGTAGGGGTGTAGTTCAGTACTATTGTTGGGACATAGGAAGTACATCATCCGGTCCAACTCGCTACGGTGTTTAGGATCAAGAGGTATAGGTGGTTCTAGTTCCGGTGGATCTGGTGGTTCTAGAGGTAGAGGAAACACATGAGGTTCTAGATCAGGTGGGCAAGGTCCACACCAACCCCATAATATTTACATGGAGATGTATCTTCGTCTTCTAGAGTATAGGGGCATAAAATATGTTGTTAAACACATGCACATGTGTGAAATACTATGGCATGCAAAAGGAATCATGGCTTCTAAGTACAAGGCAAGTCAATTCTCCACTACGTTACAAGTACAAGCACATAATTGGTACGAAAGTTTGACCTTGAGTAAACTTGCGTAGACTATGCAACTTTAAAAGATTCTTTCCTTAAAGAGTTTCACATCCCTGAGTTCAAGCAAAAGAGTATAAGTGTGCTCAAGGATATTAAGCAAGGCACTACTAAGAGTGTCAGAGAGTATGATGCTCATTTCAAAACATTATTATCTAATATTTCTTATGATATTCATGTAATCCAACATGCAAAATGGTTTGTTAGAGGCCTGATTACACCTTTTAGAAGGGAACTATCACATAAGATATACACTGATCCACGTGAAGCACTTGAACTAGCTTTACATACTAAATCAGTTGGAAGTATAGACACTGGGGTGAGCCCATTTTTAGAAGCACAAATCAAATCTATGGAAAAATATTTGGAGAAGCTATTGGAAAATTCAACACATGAGACGTGCACGGGATTTGGTGCATAGATTATGAAGTGGAAGGTCACACAAAGGATAGTTGTCCCCACATATTAGTACGCTCATTGCTTTTAGACTATGAGATATGTCATTTAAACCATGATGTTAGCCACTACCCATTATTACAATACGCAATAAGGAAGAACATCTCTTGTTACTATAAAATTTGTATGTCCATGACTCACAAAATGGAAGACTTCGGCTGATTGGTCAGATCCATGATGCTATAGATATCAATGTATGACAAATAGGAGTATTAGATAACTCTAAAGGAAAGAATGAGCATTAGGATCGGGATCACAATCAAGTGCGCTATGATCAAAATGAAGGCATTTTGAAGGAGGTAGTAACGGTAGAGGTCAAGGATACCATGGTGGATTTAGAGGATGAGGCTGTGGTGGTGCATGAGGCATGTTCCCTCATGGAACATGTTATACATGCGGATCTCCTGACCACTACAGGTGTGAATATCCTCAGAATATTGTGTGTTATTTCTATGGAAAGAATCATAGTTATGAGGAATTCTGGACTTGTATGAGCATCTTAGTAAGCAACATAAACAAGAAAACAAAGGTGCAAGGATGGTTAGGATACAATGCACTTTGTGGAAAATCAATGGATTCCCAAGTTGGAACCAAAATCCTAGGCATTACATGTAAATATCACTACCCGTCTTTGAAGAAGCACGCACTAAAGAAGCATTGTAGTATAAGCCTACCATCACTAAGGAGGAGGTTATACATGCACGGTACCAGACCCTACCCATCAAAAGGAGGTTTATTAGGAAACCATGGAGGTACTCAGGAATCTTTAGGGTGAAATATATTATTTAAAGGAGAAATCACGGAAGATGGAGCAAATGAAAGCATTAGAAATGGTCCAATCTAATATGGATGACTTGAAAGAAGTGTGCAAATGTTGCGCTAGGAGAATATCATTCCACTGTTAGGGAATTGGTTAAATGGAAACACTCCACGTGTAAGTGTTGAGACTAGGCAATAGATCCTGCATGTAAATCTTCCCCCTCATAGCCTAGATTATGACAAGGAAATCACTCTAAATGTTGTTGTGGATGGATGAATTTTGAGTAATATATTGATTGATATAGGCAGAAGTCAATGTTCTTACTTTAGATGCATGGATACAAATAGGAGACCTTTATTGCATCCCTCTTCGAATGTATTTTTCATGGCTAACTAGACTAAGGCCACTCCCATCGAGTTTTAAAATATGCATCCATTACCATACAGGGAGCCAAGTTCACTGGATATTTTGAGGTTTTAGCGCTAGCAGAGGCAGATAGCTTCCTAGCTCTACTGGGGCGTCCTTGGTGCTATGCAAATAATGTTGATCTTTGGTTCAACAAGGGTTATATCATCTTTGAAAATAAGGAGGAAAGAGTTATTATCCCTTTAACAGATGGAAAATATGTGCCCTATGTTGAGCCTTTGAGTGAGGAAGACCTGAATAGGATTTATGTACGCATCGTCCGAGACCCAGAGGTGCTTGAGCCATCTAAAGAAGGAATTATTTAGTGGGAAGATGCACAATCTGTTAGTGATACTACAAGTGTTTCTTGTGATAATTGGGCTCATAGTACTTATGAGTTGGTAGGGCATGAAGTAAAGAGTATATTTGCTAGGGACAATAGACTGCGTTGTATCAGGAGAATAGGTAACAAATCGGTACCTCGTTACACCGGAGAAAGATATCCTACGGTATTTCTATGTGTCATGGAGGAACAATGGATAGACTAGTTGAAGAGATGGAATATGCTAGCATATACCCTATGTGGGACAGTAGTGCATTGGTGGGTGGTTCATAAGGATAATCTTGTAGGATGGAATGAAATTAGGATTTCTCTTGCTACTAGGTTCTTCAGGATAAATGCACCTACTCATATATGTACTTATCATGGTAGTTAACCATTCCAAAGACCACATTCAATAGTGTGATAAACTCTGACAGAGAGGGGCAGGAAGCTTTACCACCTTTGCTCTAGGTGCACAAATTTTATTCCACTTTACAAGGTTGCACACGTGCTTGGTATGTATATGCAGAACTCCATAGAGAGACTAGAAATTGGCAAGATTTAATTGCAGGAATGACCCAGATGTTTGACTTCTTCTCTACTAAACCTCTGGTAGAAGAGGTATTAAAGGTTATAAAGTGCTTAACTATGGGGGATAGTTCCAAGGTAAAATAACTCATTCAGGAGTTATTTGATGAAGGAGACTTAAGAGGGTTTTTTGGAGAAACAGAGAAAGATGCCACACTACTAAGCGCACTTACCTTGAGAAAGAAAAAGGAAAAATGGTCTACTTAGTGGACGATGAAGAAGTAGAAAATCTATATATAGACCATTCAACAGGTAGGCATGAGGTTATGGAAAGTGTAGATAAGACCACGCACACCTATCATGAACCTATGAAGACAAAGAAAGTGAATATTGGATCAAATGTTGAGCCTAAGGAGGCCATAATTAGAGACTATTGGTCTAACTTTGAAGTGGAAAAAATCATTGAGTTACTACGGGATTATCAAGACTTATTCCCTTAGGGATACCATGAACTCAAAGGCATGCATGAATCATTAGGAGAGATGAAGATAAAGCTTAAGGAAGGTGCACGCCCAGTCAAAAAGATACCCTATAGGATGAACCCCAACTTGCGCGAAAAGGTCAAAGAAGAGATTGACAAAATGTTGAAGTCTAGAATCATCAAGCCCCTAGATGAGTCAGAATGGGTTATTCTAATGGTGATCAGTATCAAGAAGGATGGTCAGATTAGGATCTATGTGGACTACAGGGAGTTGAATGCTACATGTGTGACTGATCCCTTTCCTACGCCATTCACTGAAGAAATACTAGAAGGCATTGTAAGGTGTAAAATATATTCATTTACAGATGGATTCTCGGGTATCATCGAGTTAGGATTGCCTAGGAGGATTAAGAAAAGAATACCTTTACTACTAAATGGGGTAGCTTTTCCTATACTTGTGATGCCCTTTGGTCTGAAAAATGCACCTATTGTATTTTTCATGCATAGTTGTTCAAGCGTTCAAATATTTTATTCACAACTTCTTGCAAGTTTATTTAGATGATTAGATGATGTATGGACTTGTTAAAGATCATTGTGACAATCTGCGCTTAATGTTTGAAAGATGTAGACAGTTGAGTATTTATTTGAACATCAAGAAATGTGTATTTTCTATGCCATTTGGAATATTGTTAGGGCACATCATCTACAAGGAAGGTTTGTTGGTTGATCCAGCTAAGGTTGTAGTCATTATCAACCTGAAAGAGCCTACCAATCAAAGTGAGGTGCATGGATTCTTGGGTCACATTGGGTATTATAGAAAATTCATAAAGGGGTATGCTAAGGTTTCCACACCTTTGGAGGAGTTACTAAAAGGAAAAGGGACATTCTACTAGGGAGAACTGTAATAACGTGCATTTGAGACATTAAAGGAGAAACTTACTACCACACCTATTCTGTGCTTTCCTTCATGGGACCAACCATTTCATGTACATGTGGATGCCTCTAACATGGCCATTGATATAGTGTTGGCTTATCCTCGGAGAAGGTATTATAGATCATATTATCTATTTTGTTGGTAGAAAGTTAACTCCTGCAGAGAAAAATTACACAACTACAAAACGCGAGGCTTTGTCAATGATCTATGCACTACATAAATTTAGGTAGTACCTGCTCACAACACCATTTGTATTTTATACCAATCACATGTCATTGAATTATTGGGTAAACAAGATCATTTTACGGGGGAAATATGTAGATGGGTACTCTTATTCCAAGAATTTGATTTCACAGTTGTGGTAAAATTGAGGAAAATTAATTTTGGACCGGATCATCTATCCAGAATACAATCGGAGAAGAAGCATAGGAAATTGAAGATACCATGCCCGATGCATAGTTATACAGGTTACAACATGCGCCATCAGAATTAGAGGACATTGTTTTCTTTCTACAAACAGGTATGGCGCCAAAAGGAATGAAATCCTTAGAAAAGAAACAACTTGCTATACGCGTGGCACCCTATATGTTAAATAGTGGTTACCCGCACAAGTTATTTTAGGATGAAGTATTGCATCAATGTGTACTAGAACATGAGTGCATATATATCATGGAGGAGACTCATGGTGGTATTGTAGGTGGGCACTATGCAGGTGATGCCACTTTGTGCAAGATTCTACTCATTGGATTATGGTGGGAGACCCTACATAAGGATTGTAAGGAATATTATAAGGCTTTTGATCACTTTCAGCACCTTGGGAAACCAAGTCAAAGAGATGAAATGCCTCTAAGACCTATTACTAGTGTAGAACCATTTGAGAAATGGGCTATATATTTTGTGGGTCCTATTTCACCAGTTGCACGCAGGACTGGGTCGCGTTATATCATTACTTACATAGACTATCTGACAAGGTGGGTAGAAGCAGTGTATACAACGGATTTTACAGTGGCTATAGGAGCTAGGTTTCTATGGGAAAATATTATTACAAGGTATAGATGACCTTGAGTTTGACCGATGATGATAGGGGCACACATTTTCTCGAATGAGACAATCAGAATTTTATTGGATGAATTCATGTTTACACACCATAAAAATACACCATATAATCCTCGTGAATGGGACTACTTTGAGGCTTTCAACAAGAATTTGATCCATACATTGACAAAAATTTGTGATGGTGGAAGAAAGGATTGGGATGATAAATTTTCTACAATACTTTAGGTGTAGAACAACATATAAAGTGGCTAAACAAAGCCACACCTTTTTAATTGGTTTTTTTACGTAGTAGTTCTTCCTATGAAATTTATGTTACCTTCTTTATGTATTATGTGCACTGGAGGTCTAGCTGATGAGAAATTGTTAGAGGAATGGACTGAAAAGTTAATTAAGTTAGATGAGCAATGAGCAATAGCGCGCTTGAGTCAGAAGCAAGAAAATGCTAGGTAGAAAGCATGGGATGATAGGCACATTAGGGACAAAAAGCTTGATATAGGACATACGGTGCTCCTTTATGATTCTAAGTTTTTGCACCATCTAAAAAAACTCAAATTACATTGGTTAGGACCATATGTTATCACTCACATACTTGAAACAGGAGCTTGTCAGTTAGAAACGCTTGATGGAATACGGTTACCCAATTACTTCAACGGGAGTAGGTTGAAGACCTAATATAAATAACTCTTCTTGGTGTTTGTAATAAGGTATTATTTCCACTTAGATTAGGTTTTCAATTATGTATTCCCTTAATGTATTTCCTTCTTTGTCATTATACTTTTTCAATTTAGTTATTGTTTGTGAAATAAGTGCGTTTGTGCACCAAAAGCTAATTACCATTTGTAATATTTTTATGTGTAGAGGAATGCACATAACATTTGTGTGGGGTGGTTATTGAGAAATGGGTACACATAAAGGAACAAACTACTACAGGTGTTATTCAAAGTTTGAAGAGTTGGTGAATAGAATATTGCTTCCAAATGAGGACCATGGATGAAGATAGATGAAGGACCAATATAAGACGAGGTTAGTGGTGACCGTGGAGAATACCAAGAGAAGTCACAGTGATGAGGTACTCAAGTGCATGGAAGCGCGCTAAAGAGAAGCTTGTAGCTAGAATATAGGAACGCGTGCTAAAAGCTTATAGCTGACGTGTGAAGATGTACCATGTGGAAAATTGTGAAAAGGGTCAATTAATAAGGAATGTTGGTAGGTGAAGGAGCAATAAATCCACCAAAATTTTGAAAATCTATATAAGGACGGGATATGAGTTCATTATTACGATTGTAACTTGCAAAGATTTGAAAGAGGTAAGTGCAACAAATCTAAGAGAAGAGTATTGAGGTGTGAAGAGTGTGAAACAAAATGTGAGGAGATGATTTGTGCACAAAAGAAGCTTACATCCCTCATTGGTGAAGGTTTGAGTGAAGCATAGCGTTCAAAATATCTAGGGCATGTGATTTCCACTAGGGCACATGGATTTGAGGTAGGGTTTGAGTTTTCATGTTATAGAAGATAAAAGGTGAGCATTAGAGGAAAAATGTTGTGATTTACAGATGGCACCAAAGAAATCACCTGCCGTAGGAGTAAAAGGGAAGAAGAAGATGGAAGCAGAGGTTGAAATTACTCCCGAGAGAAATTTTTCAAAAATGTAGTACCCGAAGGCATAATAGTGGGACAAGAATGGGATTCTCATGTCAGAAAATGTAAGATCAATGACTACAACCACCACACATCAGAGAACAAAAATGAATTAGACACGCTATTGAATACAAAGACAAACAAGTGCATAACCAAGGATATGTCGGTGTATGATGATGTGGGAGAGAAGCTACTAAAGTAGATTGGATTTTACCAGTTGTACGAGCTCCCATATTTTAGAAAGTATGAACCTTTGTACCAGTGGCTGATGAGTAGGGTACATGAAGATTTCTTCTATTTCACCGGATGTAGGGTAAGGATTACAACCGCTTTGATTTCCACTATAACAGGATTGAGGGGCACAAGAGTGGACCTGAATAGTGACTTGACAAATAAAGTAGCCATCTTGGAGATGCGAAGGAGTTAGGATACACCAAAGGTCCATGCGGAATGGATATCGATAAACTGAAGAAGTATCCAATGGTACAGCAGCTGCACATCTGGTCACCAAATTAAATGATCAAGAGAGATGGTCCCAGGTGAACACAATGTGGTTACACATTACAAGGAGAATGTCATAGGGAACAATATACAATATAGCAAGCTACATTGTGGACACTATCATTAAGGAAGCTCGCACAAGTGAGAAAATTAGTTTCAGTGTTGTCCTATTGTCCTTAGTATTTTTAGAGATTAGAGTGCCCGATGGGCCAAAGAACAAGATCTGGGAGTGCCCCATGTAGAATAAATCCCTGTGGAAAGATTTGAGAAGTACTTATGTGAAGGTTCAATGATTGGTCTTTTTAAGAAGAAGGCAAATATGTGGTATGATAGGCTCTATGTGATGTCTGAAGAGGAGTGGCGCATCCCCAAGGATTTACCTTCGGTAGTGTACAAGGCAGTCCAATTCATAATATATCAACACTTTAAAATCATGCGGTTTATGATGAAGGATGGTACTTGGAGCCTCTGGTGTAAACTTCCATATGCCTTCACAAAGACACTATTTCTAGCAAGTTAGTCCATCGGTTCAACAATGTGTGATGCTTGAATTTTTTTGCAGATAAGGTAGACTACGACTACCACACGTTGCGTAAGACTTATATCTATACAAGGTAGACCACCTACACAAAGAGGCTAATATCATATGTGATAAACATGAAGCCCGTGAGTTTGGTGATTGGAGATAGTGGGGTGTGCTTATCTACCTTCAACTTAAGCCCAAGTTGGAGGGAAACAAATATGTGGAGAATGAGTTCACGCTTCCAGGCTACCTAAGGGAAAGCATATAGTAGAGAATGTACCAACTCTAAAGCCCACTAAAACTATAGAAGTAGATGATGAGGAGGAAGAGTGTGAAGACAGTGGAGGCTTGATGTATAGAAGATGAAGACATCCCACGAACAAGGTAGAATCTGAGTGCAAAAGTACTCCACCCCAGACATAAGAAGAAGGGGATGAATAATTGGAGGTTGGAGTAGACCCTAAGGAATGTCACTTTAAGAGGGTGTTCAGAAAAACAAGGACTCAAGGTGCTACTCCCCAATCATTTTAGAGATCATCACGACTCTCTTCACATAAGGAGACAATTGATAAGAGAAGGAGAAAATTGAAGCTGGATGATAAGGTAGAAAAGTCTTAGGAGAGCACTCCTGAATATCCTACATCACCAGAGGATGTGGAAGAGCTAAAAGATGAAGAAATGAAATATGAAGATGTGAAGAATAAAGGAGAAGGGGTAAAGGAAGGAGAGACAGAGAAAGATACTTGCTCAAGACATAGAAGACCCAACTCCAAATCTTAGTGCACCAGTTCCTAAGGGGCCAAGAAGTAAAAGGACAAGTGGAGAGTTTATTGTTTCATCTTTGGGCTATGTTGAGGACACAAGTAAAATTTTCCATGCCCATTTTCAAAGCATGGTGAGCCCTAAGGAGTTATATGGATGGGAGTGATGGATGAGGACATGGCCACCACATGCACATGGAAGCAACTATCTTGGTCTATGCACACACACATGGATGAGCCAGAATTTAATGTATGTGAAGAATCTTGTGTGTCAAGAAGGTTGAAGAAGGCACCTCAGGCTAGACATATAACTATGAAACCCACTATTATGTCTGATGAGCAGGTAAGTAATGCCTTGGTGAAAGTATCTACAGAGGTGGTGTAGAGGAACATAGAAAAATATGCCACTATCAAAGTGCTGAGAGAAGAGATCAAGGCCAAAGATGTAGATATCACGTGCTTGAAAGGAGAAAAGTACCTAGAGAAGAAGAATAATGGGGTTCTTATCAACATGGAAGAGGAGATCGGGATCATGTCCTCTAAGAAAGACCACACTTAGAGCCCAAGGTACCCAAAAAGTTCCCTTCAGCTATGCACTATGTGTGCACATTAGTTGATTTGGTGCTTGAGGAGGGACCAGTTAGGATGCCAACACCAAAGGACCCTAAGTAGGAGGTAGAGAGGGAAAAGGATGCAGTAATTAGAAATATTTCATCATACGAGGAGTTGTTTCAAACTCTGCTAGAGGAGCTAAAGAAAGTCGATCAAGCATTGAATATCCGTGTATGCATCCAAAGGCGAAGTATCGAATAAGGACAATGGTATAGGACAATGAAGTCCTAAAATATATGAAGGATGAAACATTGGGGCATGTGGAGAGAGTGGAATTGGTATAGCAAAAGTGTGATGCCCTTGCGGTGACCCAAGAGCCCCATAAGAACAGTTGATGAACTCATAAAACTAATAACGCAGAAGATGGATTTGCTTTGGAAGGGATAATGTCTACAATGGATAACATTATGTTAGTATTATAAAATGAGAAGGTAGAAATCACCTAGGATGAATTGGAATCTATTGTGGTGAATATTCCAGAAAAGGAAGAGGTCGCATTGAGTGAGTGAAAAACCTTAGAGGCATAAAAAAAGAAGAATATCTAGAACTCATTCTTCCAATTGAAGCAGAAGGTGATGAAGAGTAAATACTTATTCTTTGTATAGAAATTCTTTTACATTCCTTCCATTACTTTATTCTTTATTGTTCGAGAAGTAGCCATTGTTAGGGTGGAAATGTAGTTTAGTGTGGGGTAATTTTGAGTGGATGAAAGTGGAATACTTAGTAGAAGGCACACAAAAGGTTCACGCAAGAGAAGAAGGCGTAATCAACGGGGTGAAATGATAGGGGAGAACATGCGCATGAAATATAAGGGTGAATTTGGGACTTAGCCATTTTCACATGTATGGGCTATTTTTAGAGATAGTGTGTCGAGCACACAAATCAAGAAAAATAATTGCGCGAAACACATCATCTATTTTTGGAAGAGCGGCTATGAAGCACTTTGCATGGGTGTGGGATAAGGATAAAATTGATACTACCAGTTAACTAGAAGAGGTCTATTATTAGCACAATTACATGTGTGGCTATGATTGTAAAGGTGCGTGGCTATTTTTAGCATGTGACTTATTTTTAGAGTTATGCAAGTGGTGAAGGGAAAGTCCCCATCTTTATAAATATGTAATGATCTTCGTAGGATAGAGAGAGTGTGAGAACTAAGTTACTATGAAGTTATGCTACCAAATCTGATGCACACATAAGCTATGCTACCATCTATTGTAATAAGATTGTTTGTATTTATCATGTTCAAGATAATGCCATGTATTGGCTAAATCAAAGTGTTAATCATTAGTATAATTGGTTCTTGCATGCTTGATTTCATCATGGTTATTATTTAAATATGTCACTTTTTAGAACTAGATCTGAACATGCACTATAGAATGATATATTAATTATGGATCTGAATGCATTAATTCTTCATCATGCTAACATCTTGCAACAACAACACTAAAGAGACTCCTCATACCTTTACATGCTTTGGGTGAGTGATCATTCTAGGTTTGAGTGATGTGTCAAGACACACTGGGATTTTACTTTGGTAAATTTTAGGCTGCATCAATGTGAAATTTATAGCTATGCTTTGGGGATTAAAGCTAAGTGGAACCATGAACATACAAATCCTAATAATTGATGGGACTTCTTGTGCATTATCAATGCTCTTTAGTATAATGGAAGCACAAGATGAAAGCTTAAGAACACCATTAAGGAATCCAAGTAGCTGATTGGCTTTATTGAGATGGTTGTAGTCATTTTTATGCCCTTAGATCAACATTATAATCCCATATGCGTCGTCCTATCACCCAACGGGCGATGGGTACTCACTTGAGGCACACGTGGGTGTCGAGCCCCTCCTTGATGTGAGTTTTGTGAGAATACATCCCCTATTGATAGAAGATTAGATGCAAGAAGGGAAAGAACCATGCATTCATTTAGATAACAAGGAGAATATCAAACAAATCACAAATTTGATAATACAAAGAAAGGGCACTAGGTTTTATACCCATGAGCAATGTATATATTTTAAAATAAATCCATTTATTCATAGCACTCTATGTTTAGTAACCATATTACATTCCTCAAGATCACAGGACCAATTGTCTTAATGGAGATAAGAATTATACATCAAAATCCTAAATTATGCTTTCTAGATTACAAAATGTTCATAGACCCATCCCTCTACATAGGCCATCTCTCCTACTATCCTCCTAATGAGAACCTTAACCCATAGAATCTACTACTATTTCTGTAAATCTTCGCCTCTCCTCTTCTTCTTCTCTTCCTCTCTTGATCTCTCTCTTGATATCTCTCTTGATGCCTCTCTTGACATCTTATCTTGTCATCTCTCTTGTTGTTCTTTTCTTCTACCTAAGCATCTCTATATATAGATTTAGCATCCACTACCACACCTTCCTAAATTAATAGATTGGTTGCCAAGTTTCCATGTGGTCCTTTAATGGAGCATTTTTCTTCCCATCCAAGATCTCCACTTTCTACAATGATGTCTTTATAGATCCTTCCATCGCATGGAATTCCTTAACCATTGATTTTCCAGGTGACACCTTATCCACTCCACATGCTCCGAATATGGCTAAGTCCCAAACCATTTCCTTTTCCTAGCGCACATTGTGGGTTTTACTAAACCCTTATAAAACCCTGTCCTATGCACCTTTACCTTGCGCGTCCTTCTTCATATAGGCCTTACAAGCCCACGTGCCTTATTTTACTTAGCCAATATTCTGAGCCCCAACATCATCCCACACTAAGCATGTTCTCCGTCCTCAAAAACACTTCTCTTCAATGAATAAAAATTGGTGGGCTTTGAATAGTTGGAAAAAGAATGAAGGAATGAGGAATTGGGAGAAAGAATAAAATAATGGGAAAATGAAGGAGAACATGTTCATTCTTGAAGGATGAGGGGGAAATCCTTCCCTATATCTACCTCTAGCTTCTCCTAGATATTAACCTCACTTTGCACTTATTGACAGAGGTCATCTACTAGGGTGCCTACCTCCCCAAAGCTTAGCCTTTCCCCTTTAGCACTCATCATTTCAATAATTCCTTCTAGTTGTTTTCCCAAATCCTCAAGGGTGTCCATCTTGCAGTTGATCTGGGGGTATAATTCCTTTAGCTAGTTTTCGAATGAGCCCCACAAGGTTTTGATAGAATCTAATTTCTTCTCCACCTCAGCCAGGATCCTATCTCACTCTGCTCTGTTCCCCTTATTCTTCTCCTGGAACTCCTTGAGTTTCATCTCATGTGTAGCAACCAAGATGCTTGCTACTCTATCTCTATCAAGCACAATTATCATAGGTAGCTTCAAAACTTGCACAACGGCCTTCACATCGGCAAGGAGTTTGGTATACTGAGAAACAATCCCTATGACCTTCAACTTGTCTTCTCTCTCTCTCTCTTGGCACTCCAACACTTCTTGTGTGGACTCTAAGGTAAGTTACCGCATCTCCATAGTGAGGATACGAGTCAAATCCTCTAGAACTGCAAGGATGATTCATATTTTTTCTCGGGTGGTGCTAGGTTGGGATGCTTTAATACAATAACATCCATAATCATCTTTATTTTCTTGTGTAATTCACACACCCTTGCCTTTTCCTCTTTCAATTCACGCCTTAACTACGTGTTGATTAGTTCTTCTTGTTTCAGGTCCTTGTTTTCTCAAGAAGCTCCTCCTCCTTCTTCTCCAACTCCACCTCTAGGAATCTCACCCTATCATTCCTCCCAAAAATTTTGGCCTCAACCTTAACTGAAACTTTGTTGAGTGCATTACAGACTTGCTCATCTAACAATTGTTGAGCATTAACCAAGGGGTTTACCCCTTTTGTCTCTGACATCTTCATTATCACCCTCGCTTACCTCGAACTCAAGTTCATCGACATGGAATTCAAACGCCCAGGATAACATCTTCCTAGTTTGTGGGTATGCACCTTCTACGTTAAATGAGGGCATGGTTGGGAGTTATTCTATTGGCATAGTGCTCTAGAAGCATGTGTGTAGAACATTTCTTAGATCATTGATTTAACACATTCATTTCCCTTGTGCTGCCACCACATTCTTCCCACTTGTGCGTGTAACCTTTAAAAATTTCACAACCAGATTGGGATCTCCACCCATGTTCTCATACTCCTTTCCAACATTTTCTTCCTTAATCTCCTTCATCACTTCATCTACGTTGCACTCTACTTCCTGTTCTACTAACTTTTTGATGATGCCTATCACTTCTCTCTCTATGGCTTATTCTATTTTCTCATTGTTGAGGCTTGGGGTCCTCTAATCTCTTGTGTTTACTTCTTCACTCACCCCTTTTCCTTGAGCATTTGCTTCTTCCTCTCCATTCTTCCCTTTGCTTCCTTCTTCTTTTGAATCGTGTATATCATACACAGGATGATTCTAAACTTCTTCATCCTCATCATTGTCCCTCTCACCCCTATAGGCCTCTAAGCCCTCCATTTCCTCGAGTCTTCCTTCTCTGTCACCTTTTGTTTCTTCCTAACTAGTGATTCCATTATAGGAGACTCTTATTTTCTTCCCCTTTAACCAAAGACACCTGCATTGGTACTCTTCTATTGTGAGGGGCTCCTCTTTCTTTGGTGCCTCTTCTTCTAGGGTCTTCTCCTTGACTAGTGAATTCTTCATGTGCACATAAGTGCTTGGCTTAGCGCTTGGTTCCAATGCACCCACAGATTGTGTTTTCTGCACACTTGGTTCCTTCTTCTCTTCCACTTCTTCTCTCTCCATCTTCTTTGGCACAACCTTCTTTCTTCCTGTGGGATTTTCTAGAATGGAGATATCATTTTACAAGTATGTGACCTTCTTAAAAATTTGGCCTTATGTACAAATATACCCTTGTTGTAGCCCTTCTAGCGATCGACAATGTTATTGGTTTTATCACCTACACTTCGTGGGAGACATATTTCTCCACATATGAGTGCTTCTTTGGATATACGAACTTTCAGCGTAGCTCACGGTGATCTTGATCTACCTAACTAAGTTCAAACCTTAGTCTCTTGGCCTCCTTAAAATGGTTGACCCCCACTTGGAAGTATTTCTAGGTGAAATAAAATGGTAGCTTGCACCATGGACTCCTTGTCCTATCTGTTAAGGTGAACTTGCTAATACAAAAATGTCGATATACAACAAACTCCATTTCCGCATCTACGAGTGTGGGTAACTACTCAGGTATCCTCCACTCTATCTTGAATGCATCGCACATCTGCTTGTACCATTTTTCTAGGTGCACCTTATGAGCGGCCATAATGGTATCACAAGTATATTTCTCAAAACTTTTTGTGGGCGAGGGATTCACTTATGGATACTCCCATACGAACTTATCTAGCCCATTGGGCACTCCAATATCTAAGAAGATAATGGTGAGGATAATTTTTCCAAACAATATCCTCTCTCCTTCCCCGTGCACTCGCTAATGATCTCATCTACAATGTAGGTGGATAAGTTGTAAATGGTGCGCTCATAAATCTTCCAAAGATACATTCACCATACCTTGTTCGCGTGTGTCCACCTTTCTTGATCATTCAACTTGGTAACCAAGCGCACAACCATTCTCATAACAAGGTTAGGGATATCTTTGATATCAAAAATGTGAGCCCTTTTTGTAGTCATAAGCCTCCATTTCTCTTGATGGCCTCCTTATCATCCAAGTCATCATCTATGGATTCTCCTTCACAAATTAGGCTAGTGAACTTTGATATGAGTTAAGGAGTTATGCACATTTTTCGGCCTACAAAATAAAAGTGGTCTTCATGTACGTGTGACATCAACCACTGGTATAACTACTCAGCTTGCCAAAATAGGGAAACTCATATAGTTGCAGCAACCCGGCCTTCTCCAACTTCACCTTCACTTTGTCACTATACATCGACATTCCTTATGGTGTCCTCCTATTAGTTGGACAAACCAGTTCCAACGCCATCTCTTCTTCCGTAGTGATTGTGTGATGATTGTAGTCACTTATAACCATCTTCCTCATGTGTGATTCCCACTCTTTCCCTAGCAACACTCCATATAGGTACTGCATTTATGCATACCGCTCTTCATTGGAACTAGCAATGGAAGCAATTTTTTTTCCTTTTCCCTTTCCCTTTATGTTTCTTCTACAAGATGGTTATCTTCTTTGGTGTCATTCTTCTTGTTGGGTTAAAACATAAGTTCCTCTTTTCTCTGCTCTACTACTCTACTCAACTCTAAGGCTCAACACCACAAATAATCCTCCTACCTCCATGCCCTAGCTACCAAACCCTTACTAGGAAAATTTTTCCATAAGACTGCGTACTCCAAAAGAACTCTCCCCACACCCTGTACTCCTTCCACTCCAATTCATAGATCAACCTAGTTGCACACTTAGATCTCTATGATTCTTCTTCCTTGACACAAATCTCTCTGGTTTCCCTAGTTTGCAAGAGCTCTTCCACTTTGTAATCTCAATGTAAAATAATGATTCACACGACCTCATACTTATAGATTTTTCCTCCCCTATAACAATAAATGCTATGCCACCTACCAACGTACTTAACATTAATTATGGATTTTTATACTAAAGCTAACCTGAAGCACCCTTACCTGTAAAAACTCTTTACAACCTTCTGGCGCGTAAAAACCCTTACCGACCAAAGACAGTTTTGTGCATGTCTACAGCGCCAAAGGCACCTCTTATGTCCTTTACCTGATGTTTACCCTTTCCTATCTCATGTTAGTCCTCCAATTTTCCTTCTCTGTACGTGGTATTTATAAAGCCTTATCCTGACACCAACCATTCTCATCCACCATTTTCCTACACACTTTCTATCCTTCAACTGACCATTTAACTTTTGCTGCCAGCTTATACTTCACTTCACACTACTCCACCCCACACTAAAACATATGTGCGCTCCTCTACACAAACATAATCTGTTTGAAAAAAATGTGGTTACCGATGCACAAGGAGCAAAATAAAACAATGGAAAGGAACAAGCAACGAGAAAGGGAAACACAAAGAAAAGAAAAAAATGCATAAAGGGAAATTCTAATCTAACTAGTAATGCTTCCTTATTACAAACACCAGGAAGGCTTATTTATAATAGGGCTTCACCTACTCCCATTGAAATGGCCAAGTAGCTTTCTCCCATCTAGCACTTGTAACTAACATGTAATTGAATCGAGGATGTACGACATGACGTAAGGGCCCAACCAATGGACTTTCAATTTCTCATGATGATGTAAAAACTTTGAATCATACAACAAAACCATATTCTCATGCTCAAACTTTGTTTTCTTGATATGACGATCATGTCATGCCTTTTGTCTAGAATTTTCAGTCTTCTGACTCCATCTAGCAAGTGATCTCCTTTCATCTAATTGCATCAATCTGTCAATCCTTTCCTCGAGTTATTGTTCATCATCTAAACCTCTTGCGCACGTGTTGGATTTCAAAATGGAACATGGATAGAAACCACAGTCAGGGGACAAAGGTGTCCCTCATCTTTAATGGGAGAAGTTCCCTTATTGAAAGTAGAAAAAAAAATGTACAAACATACAACTCTCAATGTTTAGACCCCGACATTCTGGAATGTTTTCATACTTAAAATATTATCAATACGAAATATTGGAAGAGTAGAGAGATGGAGGAAGGAAGAAAACAACAATGTTTTCAGGAGATATAGGTAGTAGAATATATCCTTACTCACATTCAACTAAGAAAATATAGAAAAATATCAATCACTTCATCACCAATGCAAATATACAGACACAAAGTTCTAAATATTACACAGAAAAGAACACAAAGTTTCTTTTGAATGCAAAGACAAATGATCCATTGAATCGAGCAAGGAGAGAGAGATATAATAGAGGAAATGAGAAAGAAAGCTTATGTATTGAATTACTTCCAAAATTTATAACATTCCCAAAAACCAACCCCATTTTTCCATGGCCAAAACATGTTCTTAAAAAAATTACATCTCATATTTTTTGTCCCCAAGAAAGGAATATCCAAAAGGAATAATGTTTATTGTAGATCCATTTTTGGAAAGTGACATGAAACAAACTCACTCATGAAAACCAGGGTTCAAAAAGGTGGATGTTTCATCATTTTGAGCATGATTACTTTAGCAGGGGGCATCTCATGATTTTATTCTTCATGTGGTCCTTCCATTTCCACCTTTTAACCACTTTCATAGCACTCAAGTGCTTACTAGTAAGTTTTCACCCTTTTTCATTGTGTATGCCCGATAAAATCTATTTTCTGATAATCAAAATTTACATCTCTTTAAACTTATCAATTTGGCTCCACAACAAACCAAAAATGCATCTCATGAATAAATGAAAAGGAAACAGAGAGAGAAGAACAAAGAATGGTTCACATTTGTATTCTTTGGAGCTATGGTTCGTTAATGGTGTCAAAAACCAAATGACTGTGTTTTGACCACTCTTTCCCTCTTTCAGCTTTAAAAGTGGACCCTACGCATGGTAAGATCCAAGAAACAACGAGACTCGGGAAAAAATCAACGTTTTAAGACATTTAGGAGAAAAAGCACAATTTCTCATTTTTCTCCATCGGCCCACCTTGATTTTTTAACTTGAACACATGGCACACCCTGATTGGAAAAGGGGTCGTAGCTCAAATTATCATTTTCCTCCGCTGGCCCACTGTCCTGATTTCATTCTTCAACACATGGCATCACCTGATTGGTTGTGAGTATGTGCTTCACTTTTATACTTTATCTATTTTGAAAAGGGGAAAATTCCAACTTTTCCCCTAAAAGTTCATGCCTCCACCATTGAATTTTCAACATAGGCCATGTGTCCCTTTCTGATTCGTTGTGGCTTCAACTCAAAATTTATCCCTTCACATGAGTGGGGCCACGAGTCATTTTATAACTTTTCACCTTTTGTGGAAACAAAGCTAAAATTCCTAAAGTCACTCATCGGTCCGCCAATGCGCATATGAATTGAAAAATGGCCACGTGTCCCTTTATGTGAGTGGGGCCACGGGTCATTTTAGAACTTTTCACCCTTTTTCCATAATGCCTTAGAGAATAAAATGGATCCATTGCCCCGAACTTCGCTAAAACTACTCCATATAATCGGGGACCCACGGGGATGTGGGGTAAATCATGTCATTTTTTCCAAAATCACCAAAAGTGATAAGTTCAAAAGGAACTTGTTCGGCCACATCCAATGAGAAGAAAACACACAGCTTCACCTTCTGAGAAAGAATTTCGATGGGGAAAAGAACGTAGAAAATTGCAGAGAATGGGAAAATGCCATTTTTGCACCCGATGAAGATTTTCTTTTTGCACAAGGTTAATATGCAAAGAATGCAAGTTTCCACATCCTTTAAATGCATAAAAGAAGATCATAAACCCCATCCCATCCATGAGAAATAGATAGAACGTTATAATGGCCGTAGATTGAGGAAATGCATAAAACATCGTGGGGGATCAAAATGAGCACTTGAGGGGTTCGAAACAAAAATTCCTCCATGGCAAGAATTCAATTTTCATGGAATTGGATTTCAAAAATGGGGGAAAATTGAGGGGAAAACAGTTGGCTCCTTGTGGGGATGATTTAGCAGAGGAAAGATGTAAAATCAAGAACCATAGAGAATTTTGGGGATGAATAGATCGGTGCCTTCTCCATTGGGCAAAGGAAAGGAGTCAAAAATAAATATCAACACGTAAAGACAATGCACATAAGGAAACAAGTAAAAACAAGAAAAACCAGAAACAAAATGTTATACAAAATATACAGAGGGACCACCAAAACTCCTAGGTTTTGAACAACTTCAAAAATTTCCCACTATAAGGAAGTGAGAGAAGAGAACCATTCATGTAATCTGGTAAAAAGTGTTCTCACCGTAAAAATGTCTAATTTTAAAAGGACCAAGACAAAGGGAATCCAATTTACCATGGCTACCTCGAGTTTCATGCCTTTTGTCCTAAATAATAACACTATCTCCCGCTTGAAAAGTTTTGGGTTTAGCCTTTTTTCAAACACAACATTTACCTTGAGTTGATGAATTGATATTCTCACAACCACTTGCAATATGTCTTCATTCAACTTCTGGAGGTACATAATTCTTTCATCCAATGAATTGGTATAGCTGACATCCTCGATTTCCTTCATCAAGTGTAAGATTGGTAGTTCCAATGTTACTGGCAGCTGAGCTTCAACTCCATATACCACTTGAAAAGGAGACATTCCAATGGATCTCTTAGGCATGATTCTATCTACCCGTAAAGCATCATATAGTTTCTTATGCCAATTCCTCTAAGAGTCATTAACAAGCTTCTAAACAATGGTGACCAAGTTCTTGTTAGTTGATTTTCCTTGCCCATTCCCTTGGGGATAATAATCTAAAGAGTGAGAAAGGGAAATTCCATAGCTGATAACAGAAATCTATCATCTCAAAGAGAAGAAAAATTGGAAGCATTGTCGGTGAAAATATTGTTTGGTATCCCAAACCTTATTAATATGTGCTCCTTGATGAAGTTGCATACTACTTGAAATTAGTACTTTTGACTAGAATGTCTTCCACCCACTTGGTAAAATAATCAGTGGTAGTCAAAACATGATTATGCCCTACACTAGAAGGTGGATTGAGTGTCCCAATGAATTCCAAACCCCATTGTTGAAAAGGTTCCTCAATCACCACTTGTTTGAGAGGTAAAGCAACCAATTTTGGTCTTCCAAAAAGTTTTGACATGCTTCACACTTGCCTACCCACTTTGATGCATCTTTGAATAAGGTAGGCCAATAATATCTAGCACGGAGGATTTTGTGGGCTGTGATAGTAGAAGAGAAATGACCTCCACAGGCCTGGTCATGAAAAGTTGAGAATAATTTCTTTTGTTTCTCTTTTTCAACACATTCCAAAAACCTTCCATCTATTCCTCATTTGAACAATGCATTTTCCCACAACACATATTGTGTAGACCTTAGTTTGATGGCTCTCTTCTCCTTGGCACTCAAATGGGATGGAAATTCTCCATAAGTAAGAAAGTGTGTAATGCCAGCATACCATTCATCAGTTGAGCTGAGGAAAAGAACAATAGGGATATCAACTTCCTCCTTAGACAATTTGGCATCAGCTCCTTCAGCAATGAGTTCACATAATCCCTTTCCTCGAACTATCTTGGTGGGTTTGATGTCAATATCATACTCCTGAACTTTGGCTACCCAATTTCCTCTCTTGGTTCCAAATTCTTGTTGTGTAAGAATGGATTTAATAGTTATATTAGGCTCACGCACAATAGAATGAGAGTTAAGGATGTAAAAATTAAAATTCTTCACAACTTTGACCACTACAAAACCATCATGGTGTACTTCATCTCATGGGATTTCAAAATATAACTCATGAATGTTGTGGGGAGTTCATGACCTTCAGCATTCTCCTAGGTTAACACAACAACTAGAGTACTTTCAGTGAGCATAGAAATAGATAATGACATCTTTTCTATAATTAGGGCATGCCAAGATTGGAGTATTTTCTATAGCTCTCTTAATGTCTTCAAATGTAACCTTTCCTTCAGAGGACCAACCAAAATTATGATTCCCTTTCATCATGTGGGCTATGTTAAAAGTAAGTTCAATAAAATCAGGTATGAATCTTCTTAAGAAGTTGATCTTGCCAAAGAAAGAGTACATGCCCTTCTTGCTTGTGGGGAGAGGGATCTGCTGAATTACTTGGACTCTTTCTAGATTAATCTTGATTCCCTCCTTGGAGACAATGTGTCCCAATAACTTTCCCTCGGTGACATAAAATAAATATTTCTTGGGATTCAAGGAGATGTCCTTCTCTCTACACTTTTGGAGGACTATTTCAAGGTGTTGGAAATGATCAGCTCTATTTTTTGAAAACACAATCAGATCATTAAGGTATACAACTATGCATTTTCCCTTGAGGCTACCAAAGGCCAGGTCCATTTCCCTCTGAAAGGTGGCACCAACATTGATGAGGCCAAAAGGCATTCTCTTGTAAGAAAGGTGCCCCAAGGAGTGGTAAAGGCAGTCTTATGCTGATCTACAACACTTACTTCTACTTGATTATATCCTGAGAATCCATCAAGCATGGACATCATTTTTGAACTTGTAACATACTTGCAACACTTGATCCATTACGTGAGAGGATAATTATCCTTCAAATAGGCTTGATTCAAATTCCTAAAATCAACACAAATCCAGATCTCACCATTCTTCTTCTTGATAGGCACAATATTAGCAATCCATGTTGAATGGTGAATGGGGAAAATGATCTTAGCCTTCAATAACTTTTGGATCTCTTGAAAGATTATATCAGCAATTTTAGGATTATACTACCTCTGATTTTTTCTGAAGGGCTTGATCCTAGGTTTTAGAGGAATGAAATGTTGCATCTCTTTTGGCTGAAAAGCCTTGAGATCATCATAAGAATATGCAAGAACATCAACATACCTTTTCAATAGATTTGCTGCTTTCTCCCTCTCCTCTTGTGTGCAGCACTTTCCAATGTTTACTAGCTTGGGTTCATTAAGACTCCCAATGTTTATCTTCTCACATTCAGCAGACTATTTGAGCTCCTTTGGAAGTTTTGGACTTGATGTACCTATCATGTTTATCAAATAAATCTTCCAAACTTACCAACCCTTTAGGTATCTTATTACCTTTTAGTTTTATGCAGCCATCATGATCCATTTCTTCTTTGTTATCTTCTTCATTTGGGGGCACACACTCTCTAGGTAGATTTCCACTTCCTTCAAAGTACATCTGGTCAAAATTATCTCTGAGTTCAAGGAAGGAAAGAAAGTGTTGATCATCATTAAAGACCTGCCAATTGTTTGCATTGTCAGGCACACTAGGTCTATGAATCATCTCAATGGTGAATTTATCTTGGGAGAAATCTGGATGAGGGATCAGTAGAGACCTCGAGATAGCCAAGGAATCAGCCCTGGTGTTTCTTTCCCTTGGCATGGCTTCAATGGAAAAGGCATCAAGGAACTCAATGGAATCCCAAACCAGATTCCTATAATGTTTCAACCTTCTATTCTTCACTTGAAAGTGATCTCTAGCCTGCTTTACAATCATCTCTGCATCTCCACGAGAAAGGAAATTCTTGATCCCCATATCTTTTTCCATGCTTAAAACTAAGGATGAGAGCCTCATACTCAATTGTATTATTTGTGTTTTTTAATTAGAGCTTGAAGGAGAAAGGATGAATTTTCCCTTTAGGATAAATAAGCACCACACCAGCTCCAGAACTAGGTGAGGAGTAGCTCCCATCAAATTCCAAAATCCAAACTCCATTTGGATCAAGAATCACTTCCTTAGGATGGTTAGCCTCATCTTGTGACATGATCATGTAGTTACCATGAAAAATGTTGTCATAAAGTATTTGTGCCTTTGCATCATCTATTTTTGCACAATATATTTAGTTTGTTTCTTAGCGCAAGATCTTCTTCATTTTACCATTCACTAGGATAAGAGCATGTGACCAATCCATCATGATTTCTCCTCCAACATCTTTACAAAAATTCTACTCAGCAGCATGTTGTAGGAAGGGGGAATATCAGCTACCAAAATGGTGGCTAAAACTCTCTTCTCTGGCAAAGCAGAAAAGGCTACTTGTGCATCCTTGATCCTTCCAACCAATGGCACTTCTCTACTTTCCATTGAGTAACATGAACCAAAAGTGTGGGTTAGGGTTAATCCTAGGGCATGAGCTACCTTAGCAGGCATCACATTATCTGAAGCACCAGAATCAATAACACAATTGTTGAGTTTGTGGCTAGTTATGAGGAGAGTGACATAAAATGGTTTGATCTTCTCATCAGATGAAGTGAATTCTACCACAAGGCTTGGTTGAGATGAAGGAGAAGGATTGGGCAAGATACCTTTAAAACTAGGGGATGAAGGCTTGGATTTGGAATTTACAAAGTCTACCATATTAGCAAAGGACTTGGGATGGGTTTGGTATAATTTAGCTTCTGAGATCTGGATCTTAGCTTTCTTGAGATGGTCAATAATGTCAAAAGAACCAGAGGTAGATGGAGCATCATTGATAGGAGTAGATGAAACTTTTTACTTATCAACTCTATTATTTGAAGGGAAAGAAGTTTTAGGAGCAGAAATAGAGGAGGAAGGAACAACAGAACCTACCTTGGGTGTGGAAGAAGTTGGAATAGGATCTCTGTCCTTGTAGGAGGAGGTTCCTTAGATCTTTTAGGAGGCTACACCACTTTCTCCTTCTTGCTAGCTTGCTCACAAGTCATGACAACATATGATTCATTGTTCATCTCTAAAACCCTTTCTTCATAATCATCCTCTTCATTTATACCTTCAAAGTGGTGAGAAAATGGACATGATATCCACTCAACTCTTCTAATTCTTCATCGATTCCCCTTCATGTTCTTCATAGATTCCATTCTCCTCCTCATCATCAGGCTCCAGAACTTCACATGTTACATTTACTAGAACTTTAATAGGTGGGCCTTCAATTTCCAATCTGGTCTGAGGAGAGGGAAACCGATTCCTGGGCTGAAATTTCTTCCTAGGAACATCCTGATAAGGAGCATGTTAGGCTAACTACTTTTTGAGAGAAATGAGATCATTAGCAAGTTTCTATACCAACTGATCTGCATTAGTTCCAGGAGAAGATGTGGAAGAAGAAGATGCTTTAGATTTGGATGATTCTCTCCTTAGCTTGCCAGACATGATCAGATCATCTTCAAAACTGATAGAAAATCTCTGATCAACATCTAAAGTGGAAATATTATCTCTTCTAAGTGCATAGCTCACTTCAAGAAGTTGGGCATTAAGGAAGAAACATTTCTGAATTTGATCCATAGGGCGTGTGTTTTGTGGGATCTTGTTAACTAGCTTGTTGAATTTGGCCACAAATTCCCTCATGGGATCATGTGACTCTTTCTTGATTTGATAAATATGGGCCAATAGGGCATGTACATCCTCAGCAGGTTTGAAATGCTGCTCAAACTGGGTTGTCATGGTGTTCTAATTGGTGATGGATCTAGCAGGGAGATGATAAAACCAATCAACAACATTATCTTGTAATGTCTCTACAAAAAGTCTAATAGATATATCCTCATGTTCAACTCTGAGAACACCACAAGCAACAATGAAGGCTGCAATATGCTCATCTAGATGAACCTTCCCATCACCTCTGAATTTAGGGAAATTCTTTCTATTGCCTCTAGGAAATTCATGTAATGGTTGGGGAAGAGCAAGAGGCCCAACCCTTTAGCCCCAAGGTAGAGGAGTTTCCATCCTTGGAAAGATTGTTTGGAGAGGAACTGAAACACTAGCAAGAATCAAAGCATGCAAATTAGGACTGATTTGATCTTGAGGGATGTCACTCCCAGAAGTTTTGTCTCTAGCAAGAGGAGTGCTTGCAGATCTTGTTCCTCTTCTTTTTCTTGATGAAGGGAGAGAGAAACCTTGATGATCCAAAATTTAGAAATGAGGGTATTCTTCCCCAAGGGTTCTTCTATCCCGAGTGTATCTTGGAGTTTCCAGATCAAAGATGATCAAGAAGTTGTTATTAAAAAATTGGAATCCATTTGCAAATAATTATCTAGTAGAGTTGCCAAAAATTGTTGGGTTTCAGAATGGAACATGGATAGAAACCACAATTAGGGGACAAATGTGTCCCTCCTATTTAATGGGAGAGGTTCCCTTATTGAAAGAAGAAAAAAAAATGTACAAATATACAACTCTCAATGTTTGGACCCTGACATTCTGGAATGTTTTCATACTTAAAAGATTATCAATATGAAGGATTGGAAGAGTATAGAGATGGATGAAGGAAGAAAACAACAATGTTTTCAGGAGATATAGGTAGCATAATATATCCTTACTCACATTGAACTAAGAAAATATAGAAAAATATCAATCACTTCATCACCAATGTGACTCTGCAAACACAAAGTTCTAAACGTTACATAGACAAGAACACGAAGTTTCTTTTAAATGCAAAGAAAAATGATCCATTGAATCGAGCAAGAGAGAGAGAGATATAATAGAGGAAATGAGAAAGAAATCTTTTTTATTGAATTACTTCCAAAATTTACAATGTTCCCAGAAAACCAGCCCCCTTTTTTCCATGGCCAAAACATGTTCTTATAACAATTCGTTTACATCCATACTTTGTCCCCAAGAAAAGAATATCCAAAAGGAATAATGTTTGATACAAATTCATTTTTGGAAAGTGACATGAAACAAACGTACTCATGAAAACTAAGGGTTCAAAAAGGTGAGTATTTCATCATTTCGAGCATGATTACTTTAGTAGGGGGCATCTCATGATTTTCTTCTTCATGTGGTCTTGCCATTTCCACCTTTTAACCACTTTCATAGCACTCAAGTGCTTACTGGTAAGTTTTCACCCTTTTTCATTATGTATGCCTAATAAACTCTATTTTTGATAATCAAAATTTACATCTCTTTAAAATTATCAATTTGGCTCCACAACAAACCAAAAATGCATCTCATGAATAAACGACAAGGAAACAGAGAGAGAAGAACAAAGAATGGTTCACATTTGTATTCTTTGGATCTTTGGTTCATTAATGGCGTCAAAAACTAGATGAGTGCATTTTGCCACTCTTTCCCTCTGTCATCTTTGAAAATGGACCCTACGCATGGCGATCAAAAGCAACAACAGTCTAGGGAAAAAATCCACGTTTTAAGACATTTGGGAGAAAAAGTGTAATTTCTCATTTTGCTCTATTGGCCTACCTTCATTTTTTAACATGAACACGTGGCACACCGTGACTAGAAAAGGGGTCGCGGCTTGAATTCTCATTTTCCTCCACCGCCCGTTGTCTCAATTTCATTTTTCAACACATGGCATCACCTGATTGGTTGCGGGGATGTGCTTCACTTTTATACTTTATCTATTTTGAAAAGGGGAAAATTCCAACTTTTCCCTCGAAAGTTCATGCCTCCACCATTGACTTTTCAACGTAGGCCACATGTCCCTTTTGATTCACTGTGGCTTCAACTCAGAATTCATCCCTTCGCATGAGCGGGGCCGTGGGTCATTTTAGAACTTTTCACCTTTTGTGGAAACAAAGCTAAAATTCCTAAAGTCACCCATCGGTCCACCAATGCACATATGAACTGAAAAATAGCCACATTTCCCTTTGTGTGAGTGGGCCCGTGGGTCATTTTATAACTTTTTTCCCTTTTTCCATAATGCCTTAGAGAATAAAATGGATCCATCGCCCTAAAATTTCACCAAACTACTCCAGCCAATCAGGGACCCAAGGGGATGCAAGGAAAATTTGACATTTTTTCAAAATCACCAAAAGTGATAAGTTCAAAAAGGAACCCATCCAATCGCATCCAATGAGAAGAAAACTCATAGCTTCACCTTCTGAGAAAGAATTTTGATGGGGAAAAGAGTGTAGAAAATTGCGAGAGAAACAGGAAATTCCATTTTTACACCCGATGAAGATTTTCTTTCTACACAAGGTTAATATGCAAAGAATGCAAGCTTCCATGTCCTTCAAATGCATAAAAGAATATCATAAACCCCCTCCCATCCATGAGAAATAGATAGAATTTTATAATATTCATAGACTCGAGGAAATGCATAAAATGTTGTGGGTGATCAAAATGAGCACTTGAGGGGCTCAAAACACGAATTCCTCCATGGTAAGAATTCAATTTTCACGAAATTGGATTTCAAAAAGGGGGTAAAATTGAGAGGACAATATTGCACTATATGCAATGATGGTAATATGAATTCAAGGGAAAAAACATCCTCTACGCAACAAAACACCAATTGAAACGGTGTGGCCTTGTTTAATATTTTGTAGGTTGTCTTGTATTCCCATAGAATGGATGATACTTTTTCATCCCAATCTTGTCTTCTGACATCACAAATCTTGGTCAACGTGTGACTTAGTATCTTGTTAAATTCCTCAGTAGTTCCATTTTCCTATGGATGATAGGGGGTAGTCTTGTGATGGGCCACCATAAACTCTGCTAGCAGAATCCTGACCATTTCATTGAGAAAATGTGTACCCCTATCACTAGTCAAGCTCAAAGGACATCCATACCTACTGATTATGTTCTCCCATAAAAATATAGTAGTTGTCATTACAGTGCAATCCTTTGTAGGCACTACTTTTTCCCATCTTGTCAAGTAATCAATGCAAGTAATGATGTAGCGTGACCTAGTCCTTCGTGTGGTAGGTGAAATTTTCTCTACAAAATAGATTGCCCATTTTTCAAATGGATGTGCATTGGCTATTGACCTTAGTGGCATCTCATCCCTCTTTCCAGGTTTTCCTGTGCACCGAAAATGGTCACATGCCTTGAAAAATTCAATAAAATCCTGGTCAATGGTTTCCCACCATATCCCTACCATTAGAATCTTCCACACAGTAGCATTTCCTGTATAGTTTCCTCCTACAATCCCACCATGCGCTTCCTCCATAATTTCCATGTGCTCATGTTCTAATAGGCATCAGCAAAGAACCTCATCACATCCTAACTTATACAGATCTACATTAATCAACATGTAAGGTGTGGTGCATATTGCTCACTGTTTTCTCTCTAAAGCCTTCATCTCGTCTGACACCAAACCTATTTTTAAGCATACCGCAATATCTTCTAAGTCTGAGGGCATGCACCATAACCTAAATAGTTGTGCATCTAGTATTGTATCCTCAATTCTTTGCACATCCTCTCCTGATTCAATTCTCGATAAGTGGTCAAGTCTTGAATTACTCTTCCTAGTTTTACCACAACCGAAAACTTGGATTCTGAAATAACAAAACCCAACAAAGATATGCACCCTCATAGAATAGTCTTGTTCACCAAGTATTTCAATGGCATGTGTTCTATATAGAATATAAATTTTTTTTCCAATAGGTACTATCTAAAATTATGTAGTGCGTAAATCATTGACAGTGCCTCATGCTCAGTAGTGGTATAATTTCTTTCTTGCTGGTGTCAACTTCCTACTTACAAAACACAAGGGGTGATCAACAATCCCCTCACCAGGTTTTGCTAATACTTCTCCAATGGTTGTTCCTAAGGCATCAACATGCACATGGAAAGGATTATCCCAAGAAGGAAAGTGTAGTATGGGCACAATGACAATTTTATCCTTCAAAGTGTCAAATGCCTTCTATTGTGCCTCTCCCCAATGAAAGGCACTTTTGTTCTTTAGTAATTCTTCCAAGGGTGCAGAGATCATGGCATATCCTTTGATGAACTTCCTATAGTACCTCGTATGCCCAATAAATTTTCACACTTGCACTCTGACTAGTAGGCTCTCCCAATCCCACAATAACAACTTTTGCAGGATCTACTAACAAGCCCTCCTTACATATAATATGTCCCAACAAGGTTCTAAGTGGAGTAGAAAAGACACATTTCTTAATGTTTATGGATATCCTCAAGTATCTACCGACATCTCTCAAACATCAGCCTCAAATTGTCACAATTGTCTTTTACCAGCCCATACACAGTCCAATCATCCAGGTAGACTTGAAGAAATTTGTGGATGAAGTCCTGAAATGCTTGTACCACAATGCACAAGAATATAGCAGGTGCATTTTTCAATCCAAAAGGCATGACTGTATAGGAAAAGATTCCCCACTCGGTGGTGAAAGTTGTTTTTCTTTGGTCTTCCTTTATAATCCCGACTTCATGATACCCTGAGAACACATCCGTGAAAGAGTAGACCTCACGCCTAGCTACTCCCTCCATAATTTATTCAGGTAAAGGGGATGGGAAAGGATTGATGACACATACTACATTTAGGTCCCTGTAGTCCACACAGATCCTTATTCTTCCATCCTTTGTGATACTAATGACCATTGGGCTTATCCACTCTGATTATTCCATAACCTCAATGATGCCTGAAGTGATCATCTTATCTATTTCCTCCTTGAACCATACGCACAAGTTTAGATTCATCTAATAAGGCCTCTTCCGAATCGGGCACACACCTTCCTTCAAATTGATCCTCATCTCCCCAAGGAATGGTGGATGCCTTTGAGTTCATGGTACTGTGTGGGAACAAATCCTGTAAATAGCACAATAGATCAATGATATTTGAAACTTATTTCTCCGACCAATAGTCCCCAATGATAGCTTCCTTAGGTTCTACCTCTGAACCAATGTTAACCTTCTTCATTTTCAAGGGCTCATGGTAGGTGCGTGCTCACTCATCAACACTATCTATGACTTTGCGCGTACCTATGAAATGGTTAGCATCCAGACTTTTCATCTCTTCACCATCTACTACATAGACCATTTTTCCTTTTTCTTTTTCCATACATGCACGCTCAAGTTGTATCTCTTCTAATTCCTCTTCATTGAAGAACATCTCCAAACAAGGTTCACCTAGCATCTCTAGTAACCTATCTTCTACCATAGCACAATCTCCCATTGTAAGGTGTTTGATAACTTGCAATACCTTATCCACTGATGGCATTGTACTTCGATACTCAAATGATTGAATGAGATAAGCAGTTAACTCCTACCAATTCCCTGTCTAACGCTATCGTATCGAGTGAATATACCATACATGCACACAACCCTGTAAGGTGGAATATAACTTATGCACCCATAACGAAGGTGGTAAAGCTTTTTTCCCTCCATCCAGGACTTCTCACATGCTTGGATATGGGAATATGCAAGTTCTTTGCCATGGTAGTCTTGGATAACAGTGGGCACGTTGCTTCTACAGAATCTTACAGAGAATGTGACTCTTACCTCATGCCACTCTAAGAGACTCTCACGATGTGTTTCCCACAAACACAATGTAGTCTCAAGTAAGTTATAACTGAGCATACTTCTTCTTTCATCCTCATTTTTCCACTAAGCCTCCATTTCTCATAATAAATCATCAGGGATTTCTCCTCTAGAGTAACTTGGCATCTTTTTTCTTCCCACGAATTTGACTGGGTTTTCCTTCATCACCCTTATTACATATCCTCTCAATTATTACCTAATCAACTCATAAGTCCTATGCACCCAATTGTCACATGTTATGCTAGTTGTATCACTCATCGACTGAGCATCTTCAAATTGGATAACTCCTTTTGTAGGATGAATTATTTCAAGGTCTCTAATGGAGCGCACATAGATTTTGTCAAGGAATTCCTCTCCTAAGGGATCAATATAGGGTGCTAACTTCCCATATGTTAAAGGAATGATCACCCTTTCTTCCTTGTTCTTGAAACTGATATACCCCTTGTTAAACCACAGGTCGGCATTGTTCTTATAACACCAAGGGCACCCAAGTAATGCTAGGAAATTATCCACCTCGGCAAGTGCCAAGACTTCAAAGTCCCCAGTGAACTTGGCCCCTTGAATAGTGATAACCGCATCTTTCAAGACTCCAATGGGCATTTCCTTTGTCTTTTTCTCCATATACAACACATTCGAAGATGGCTGTAATGTGGGCCTTCCCATTTGATGCCATGCATCCAAGGTGAGAACATTGACCTCTACTCCTATGTCGATGAGGATATTTCTCAGAAGCCACCCATCAACAACTACATTCAATGTAATCTCTTTATCATAGTCAAGGTTGTGAGGAGGAAGGTTGGCATGTAGAACCTACCTTTTACGCTCTCTCCCGATGTGTGGTACCTTCTCCTATAACCATTCTCCTAGAAAGGGAATGATATTCTCCTACCTTAACATTTTACACACTTCCCTAACCTCATCTAGATCCTTCTACGGAGCCTCAACATTCTTCCTTTTCTCTAACTTCCTTGACTGCTCCTTCAGACACTAGATCTCTCCTTGTAATCCCTAAATCACATCCATAGTCTCTTAGTACACTTCCTTCTAATGAGAAGGGTCTGGATACTTCCCATGTACCACTTCTTCCCTAACAACCAATTTCTACCTTGGCATCTCCCTTGTGCACGCAACCTCTGCTCATGTTTTCACTAGTACAAGTTCTAATCCTGACTCATGTGCCACTCTTGGCATCCACTATGGGTCAACCTTCTTTATACTTACCATCCCAGTGCCTTTTTCTTTCTGGTGTTGTTGGCTCATGTGCTCAAACAACTCAAGGCACTCCTTGTACTTATGTTTCTTTCCACACCATGAGCATTGCAATAGATCATGACACTCACACTTATAATTCTCTATAGACCCACAGTTATAATAGGTTCCTCACGGGAACTCACCTCTTCCTTTGTTGTTGTTACTATGACCACAAAATCCTTCGCAAAAGCCTCTTCCACATGCTCCTCCATCTGTAAAACCTTCATAGTGGTGATCATCATCCTTGAAATTGATTGTAAGGCTAGTCTCGGGTGCACGCCAAGATCAAGAGCATCATGAATCTAGTCAATCAATGATGTAATCCTTGGTATCATGGGTCATAGAGGTATAGATCTTGTAATAGCAAGAAACATTCTTACGGATTGTGTGATATAGTAGAGGACACCTATTTGCATCATGATCCCCATGGAAAATATCACAGTCTACCACTATGGTGCGTACTTATTTCTAAGGGAAACTATTCTTTACATGCCCCTCCACTCCATAATATGTGCACCAAATCCCACTATGAACCTCATGCTTTGAATTTTCGACAACTTCTTTGACTGTTTAGCCATTACAGAAATTTGAGCCTCCATAAAAGGGCTAACACCAGTATGAATGCTCCCAACAGCCTCACCATGCAAGGCAGCTTCCAAGGCCTCGTACAGTCCAGTGAAAGTCTTGTTTGACCATGCCCTTCTAAATGGTATTATCAATCCCCCAACAAACCATTGGGAATTTTGAGAGGGTGTATGTCATAGGATAGTTTTGATAAGAGATATTTGAATCGTGCATCAGACTCCCACACACTCTCTGTTATTCCTTATTAGATCTCCTCAGGGAACTGATGCTTTTTTATCAAACTCGTGGATATTGAACTTTGCTAGGAAGGCATTCTTTAATGCAAGTGTATTCCACAACCATCCGGTGGGGGTCATACTTGTGGTACTAGCTATGCACATGACCCTATAAATTTGTTACAAATTGACTTACCTTTGACTCTGGGGTAGTGATCCCCTTCATACACCATAGCAATTCACACTTGTGCACATGTTATGCAGCATCTTCAATACCTCTGTAGTATGGTATGTGTAAAACATCTCAAAAACAACTTGTGGGGGTGGCTGAGGCCCTTGTCCACTTGACCCAGAACCTTAGTTTCCTCCTGTGTTTCCTCCACCACTAGATCCACTAGACCCACCGGTCTTTTCCCTTCGACCCACTGATCCACTAGGTCCACCAAGTCCTCTATCTCATATACCACTAGATCTACCTCCCGAAGCTAGAAAATGGCCTTAAGTGTTCGTGCCTAGTGTCCCCAATGTCCCACTCAAGTGTGCGCCGATGGTTAGTGATATTTCTCCTCTTGCCCGCTTATGTATCTTACACCACTTCCGAGAGACGATACCCAAACCTTGTGTATTTTCACCTTGACCAAAAATTCCTCCAAATATGGGAATGGTTTGCACAGCCATGGATGTCCCTAACAACAAATTATATCTCCTAAGCACATATCAGTTACTTCCACTAATACTAACCGGATTAGCAATACTTCTTCCTTGATATGGAAAACCAAGCACCGAGGGTTGGTCACCAGGTGAGTTTATATGCATGCCAATGGCTCTCCTTTATCCATGCAACGAACTCTCATCAGAAACTGAAGGGGCTTCTCTCTCGCACTTTCCAAAATGGGGTAGCAAAAAATTCTTAGGTTCCACATCCTCTACATGAACCTCAACTCCTTCCCGCAATGTCTTCCGCCATAGATCCATCACACCTACAACCTCGCATTGTCTAGCCATCTCCCTTTCACAAGCTTCACTATAATTGAGTCATTTCTCTTCCCTTTCCCTTTCAGCCGCAATGTTCATCATCTTCCTCCACCCTATTTTCCTCACCCGAAGGCTCGAGAAGCTCGGTCAGTGAGGAGAATGCCTCTAAACTTAGGGTAATGACTAAGATCTTCATAACCAAAGGGATATCACAAAAAAATGATCCTTTAGGTTCCCTCAAAATTTGAACTCAAGTAACCTCGGGAAAGAATAAATAGAAATGGCATATTCTAGATTATAACTAGTCAGATATCCTTTCCACCAGTGATCAACAACATGCGTCCAAGTCAGATCTACATCCTACAGCCTTTGGTAATCATCTTATGTCCATACGCGTGATCTATAGTACCAGCTCGATCTGGATGCATATGTTGAAATCCATTCATACATTTCTACCGAAAATCAACATAAGAAAGTTTCATACAATTCATGATACAGTGTCATTATACCCATCTACATGCATCAAAATCAGGTCTCATGACTTTGAATCTTTGAGAAAACTCATCCTCCATGCTTCAACACTCTCCAAGTTTAGGCGTTCTGTCATCACGCATCACAAGAACCAAGATGTAGTCATTATTATGCCCTTAGAGCAACATTCTAATCTCATGTGCACCGACCTATCCCCAGGCAGTGCACCGGGTTCTCACCGAGGCATGTGTGGGTGCCGAGCCCCTCCTTTATATTATTTTTATGAGAATACATACCCTACTGACAAAATCTTAGATGCAAGAAGGGAAATAACCATGCATTCATTTAGATAACAAGGAAAATATCAAACAGATAACAGATATGATAATACAAATAAAAGGCACTAGGGTTTATACCCATGAAAAATGTATATATTTTAAAAGAAATCCATATATTCATATTACTCTCTATTTAGTAACCACATTACATTCCTCAAGGTCATTATATACCAATTGTCTTAATGTAGATAAGAATTATACATCAGATTCCTAAACTATGCTTTCCGGATTACAAGATGTTCATAAACCCATCCCTCTAGATATGCCATCTCTCCTATTGTCCTCTTAATGAGAACCTTAACCCATAAAATCTACTACTATTTATGCATAGCTTCACCTCTCCTCTTCTTCTTCTCTTCCTCTCTTGATCTCTCTCTTGATATCTCTCTTAATGCCTCTCTCGACATCTTCTCTTGTCATCTCTCTTGTTGCGCTCTTCTTCTACCTGAGCATCTCTTTATATAGCTTTAGCATCCACTATCATGCCTTCTTGAAGTAATAGATTGGTTTCCAAGTGTCTATTTGGTCCTTCAATGGATCATGCTTCTTCCCATCCGAGCTCTCCACTTTCTACAATGATTTCTTTCTAGATCCTTCCATCATATGGAATATTCCTTCCTTAACCATCGAGTTACTAGGCTGGAACCTTATCCACTCCACATGCTCATTCAAGGCACACTTTTCTCATGTGCTTCCTTAAACTCTGAATATTACTAAGTACTGAAACCCTTTCTTTTCCTAGTGCGTGCCGGAGGTTTTACTAATCCCTTCTAAAACCCCCGTCCTACATGCCTTTACCTTGCACTCCCTTCTTCATATAGGCCCCATGTGCCCACACGCCTTCTTGTACTTAGCCAATATTTTGAGACCCAATAAGGGTTGAGATACAACACATGCTCGAAATGGGAATAAGACTACGATGGGATGGCTAATCATGGAAATGACCTACCACGAAAGATTAGTTGGAAACAAGAGGATTTACCTCGTAATACTATAAAAATTTTGATTAATGAAGACAAGATATGCTGAGGTAGGGAGTTATGATTATAGAGATATGCAGGACATGATACGTGTGGACTCGAATCATACTTTAGAAAGGATTTTTAATACCAAAATTAAGTTAAGAATATTTTTTTGGACCCTTTCCTTCATTTTGCTCAATTTCGGAATGGTTTTTTTAGAGGGCGTGATATGGGTGGTGAGAGGGTGTATAATAAACCAATGAACTATTTACATCTGAAAATGGATGCCAATTTATGGAGGCTCATTTGTCAGGGTGGTCTTTCCATTTTCATTAAAAAATTATAGGGCCATGATCCATAACTTGCTAATGAATTTGGGAAATCTTGGGAGGATGGTTGTGTCAAGATGAGGGGCACTTAAATTATTGTCAATGAGGACACCATCACCAAAGCTACTAGGTATGTCCATCGATGGCCTTAAAAATTTTAAGGACAAAACTAGAAGAAAGCATGAAATTTCTACTTTTTTTGGGCCTTGGGAAAATATTCTTCAATATGATGATGGTATAACTCAAACTTGTTTTCTGGAATGGTGGGTGGATGTATGTCTTGTGGTTATGAAGTACCTCACACTCGAGGGTAAATTTAGGAATATTTTTCTTACCACTTATCCATTTTGAATTATCTAAGAAGAAATCAAGAGATGAGCTTCCCATTTTTCCTCCTTAGGTCCCTAACTACTTCTATAGAAGACTACCAAAATGATAAGATGGATACCCCTCTCCATCATGGCTTAATTTTTCTTTTGTTTAAGAAAGGAAAAATCCTTATCCCTCCCCATCCTCAGGACAAAAGTGATGATTTAGATAATGAAACCCTTGCATCTCACATAAAAATGAGGGAAAAGAGGGGCAGCAAGAAGGTTCTCACTGACATTACTAATATTCTCTATGATATGAAAAATGGTGACAAGAACAGGAGGAGAGAACTGGGATCGGGAGAGATCCAAAGAAACTGTCAATTGGGAAGCCCGCATCTTTAGAGTGGATTCTACTGAGGACACCATTTTTTTGGTTAATAAAAATCTTGTGTAAGAATTTAAAGACTACCACAGACAAATAGAAATTTAAAATAAGAGAATTAGACTGTTAAACATGAAGTTTATCATGTAGGAGTAGAGGATCTTGATCCTTCAAGATCAGATTGAAAAAATGGAAGCTGAAAAGGATGAGGTTAACATGAGGCTGGAGATGATTAGTACAGATGATGAAGACATCAGGAGATGGAGGAGAACAAAATTAAGAAAGCACCTACCAAGGTCATCATCAAGTGCAAAGGTAATAGAGAAGTAGGCCCGAGTACGAGAACTAAAAGTCAAGATTCCCAGAGCAAGGTGGACTGATGGAGATCCTTTGGCTTCCCTATTCTTTGTTTTACTTTCCTATGGGTTTATGGTGTTGTGTTGTCTGGGTGATCTAAGTATTTTGTTTTTAAAAAATATTGTATATTGTAATACTTATACCAATTGTGGTCTTCTATGTTCTATAAGCATTTCTTGTCAAGCCGCTTTGAATTTTTACTTTTGGTTTCTTTTTGGTGGATTTTGTGCCCTATGCTTCATTTTGTGTAAAGGGTTTTTTTGTCCCTTCAAAACCAAACGTTATTACTTTATCTATAAAAAATTGGAGGCATTATCCACCACAATCTTGTTAGGTACACCAAATATCACAATAATATTTTCTTTGAGGAAGTTTTAGATGACTTCATAAGTGGTGTGCTTAATCGAATAGATTCTACCATAACATATTTATACACAACAGTAGGTAAGGGACTCTAAGCACCAATAAAATTAATACCCTGCTATTTAAAATGTATTTCTATTATGCTTGGCCTAAGGGGAAGTGTTTTTGGTATAGGTCATCTATCAATTTTTTGTCAAACTTCACACTTTGATACCCATACATAATAATTTTAAAATAAGGTAGGAAAAAGTACCTTTTCTTGTAGAATCTTGTAAGTAGTGACGAATGTTGAAAAGTGAAGTATGATGGCTAGGTCATTTAAATCTTCTACAAGTCTATCTTGTTGATCCATATCTACACAATGAAGAAATACTCCATCTATCCCTCTCTTATATAAACCGTTGTCCCATAGAATGTACCTAGATGATCTCAACTTCACATTTCTTTATCTTTATATCTCAAGTGTTCATGAAATTATCCATATGTGAGGAAATAAGAAATATTAGAGTACCACTCTTATGTAGTGCTTACAAACAACATAGTAGGAAGTTCATCTCCATCTCCTTCTTTGTTATTTTTCACTTCTCTAGGATTATTATCTTCCATTAGTTGATATAAAACCCTCCCAAATACAAGTTTTGTGGGTTTGATGTCCAAGTAATACTCTTTTAATTTTCCAATCCAATTCACATTTTGAGTTTCCAACTTCTGTTAAGTCAAGATATATTTTACTACATAATCTAGAACCAACACCAATGTGTGAGAGTTCAAGATGAAATACTTGAAGTGTTTTACAACCCTGACCATAATGTATGAATGTTTATCAATCCTTGAGTTTTTGAATTCGTGATCATTTAAATGAAAAATCATTAAATCAATGAAGGATTCAACAAATTCATTTTTTTGAACTAAAATTGTGGATATAATATGAGCACAAACATAACTTTACATAATAAAATCTTAATTATAATTAAGAAAAACTAAGACTAGAGCATTGAAATAACATCTCAAAAACATTACTATACATAATATAATATTTATTGTAATTAAGACAAACTAAGACTAGAGCATTGAAATAACATTTTGAATACATTGGAATGACATCTTCCCATTAACATTCCAAAAAAATAGGACCATGGCTTTCATCATCTCAGCTATATACCTTTTTTCTCAACAAGGTCCTAAACATACCTTCCTAATAAACTAAACTTTCTGAAAAATGATTGAACACCAATCTTACTAATTGGGAAGGTAAGTCTTTGTAGGTATTTGACCAATTCATGATCTATCTTGGTTCCTTCATTTGACACGATGTGTCCCAAAAATTTCCATCAATTACCATGAGCATTAATTTCGTAGATTAAGAAAAATATCTTGTTGACAAGATATTTCCAAAACCTATTCTAGATACTCACAACGGTCTTGTATTTTCTTAGAAAAGGGAGTTAAATAATCTAGGTATATGATGATGATATTACCCATCAAGTAATGGAATGTGATACCCATTGCTCATTATAAAGTTACTCGGTGGTGATCATTCGAATGACATTATTCGATAGGAAAAGGTGTATTAAGGATTACTAAAGGCCATATTTGTTATATTCCTTTTCTACCTCCACTTGATTATATCTGGAAAATACATCCAACGTGGAAAACATGTCTATTCCTCTCACTATTTTTAGATCTTGAGTCATTATAGGAAAAGTATATTTATCCTTCAATGAGGCTTGATTCAAGTTGTGGAAATGAAAAAAATGATCTCTCTATTATTTTTACATATTGGAACAATATTTGCAATTTATGTTAAATGATGAATACAAAATATTATCCTCACATATAACACAATGATTGTACCTGAAATTTTTGGATTATAATGACATTATTTTTGTTTGTGTGGCTACACTTCAGACTTTAATGTATGTTATGTTGTACATCCTTGGGTATGAATGATTTCAAGTATAAATAAAATTAATCCAAAACATCCATTTATTTCTTTAACGATTGCCATAAATTTTATTTTCTCCTTGGGTGAACAACACTTTCCAATGGTCATGATCCAAGGTTTCTATGAAGTTCCTATATTTACCTACTCAACTTATGTTGATGAATCGATTCAACTCATCACTTTTATTTTCGGTGATCATGTTTATTAATAACCATTCAAGGGACACCAAATATTTAGGGATATTATTTCCTTTCATTTCTAATAAATATCCACTATTCACTTCTTCTTGAGTATCCGAGATAGATTGATGGCAAGAAGATTCATTTCCCTCAAAATAGATCTCACTTGAAGTTATCATAATTATTCAAGAAAGAGATGATTTGATAATAATATTTGAATACCTTCTATTTAGCTACATTATAAGGAACATTGTGATGAAAAACTACCACAATGGTATATTTATCCTCCTAAAAATCCATATGAGGAATAATCAATGATGTAGACACATCCTATGAATCAGATTTTTCATTATGCTTAAGAAACACAACTTTGATGGAGAATGGCTTAAACTAGTCTATGTAATCCCGCACCCAATTTTGGTAATGTTTCAAATGATCATTCTTGACTTGATAAAATATCATGACTTGGGTAACTATGAGTTCAACATTACCTTAAAACTTGATATTTTGATCCTATTTTCTTTTTCCAAGTTTAAGTTTAAAAACAAAGCCTTATATTTTGTTGTGTTATTTTTATTATCAAAATGAAGATTGAAAGAAGGAATGATCTCATTTCTTGGGGATATGAGAATCACACTACTCTTGAACTATAATTATAACAACTACCATCAAAATATAAGGTTCATACCTCATTAGGGTCCTCCTTCATTAACTCAAAAGAGATAAAACCTTCATTGGTAGTCATGAAATAATTACCGAAGCCTAAATCCTCAAATAAAATATGAGACCTTGGATCATCGAATTAGATAAGATATATTTAATTTGATCTTTGGGTCTAATATTTTGCATCACTTAATTTATTAGGATCCATTTGTAGGACCAATTCATGCATATTTTACTACTTACATCTGCAAAAAAAAATCCCCAATAGTACTCCATAAGTAGTTAGAATATCTTCCACTAGGAATGTCATCTTTACCCTCTTCTCAAGAAATGTGGAAAATAAAAATTGGGAATACTTTATTTGTCCAATAAGAGGAACTTTCTTGGATTCCATAAAATAAAAAATACAAAATATTTCGTAAGGGTAAGCCATAGAACATGAGTTACCTTGTTAGGCATGACATTTTATAAAGCTCCCAAGTCTATGATGGAATTATTGAGATTAAAATTATTAATGAGTAGAGAAAATATAAGGGTTAAATATTCCTTGATTTAAGAGGTATAAGAAATATTGTTTTGATAATGGAATGACACAATATTAGTGAGAATCCCCTTAGAAGATGATTTTTTTAGTCGACAACAACCTTGTTGTTGAAAAATTCGACCACTCTCTCGAATCGGTCAAGGTTGAATTGAAGGTATTCATCTTCT